>CM055761.1:5649047-6191547 GCA_029465975.1 Dallia pectoralis | reverse complement strand
AGACGTATTGAGAGCAGCAAGAAAGCCTGGCAATACACCCAAACAATAGTCATCCTGATTTGACAACCATTATTTAGCCCTGGAGAAGACTGAAATGACAAGCCCAGTGCCAAATCAATTGTAGCATAATACCTCAAAGAGGGGGATACTTGGGGCCAACTATAATCTAACCCAGAGGGTAGAGAGCCGGGGAAAAACGCAAAGGAGTCGAGGATCAACAATGATCCAACCCCTGAACAACGCTGCAAGGCCAAAGGCCAACCATGATTTAACCCTGAAACGGGTGATGACTTGCATTTTTAGCCGTACGGGATGTGGGGGACTCAGACTAAGAGGTAATAGACTGTTTGAACGTGAAACCAAACAACGGTCTGCCTTGCTCAAAGTACTGGCCTATAAAAGAACAGGGCTGCCTGGACCAAAGGAAGAAGCAAGGACTTTTATTTATGAGCTCAGAGTAGGGGAAAGACCCAGGGCTTTTATTTACGACCACATTACTGTGCCAGTACCCAGACTCTACAGATGAATACAGAACACGACATAAGCTTACTCCACTTGGCTACACTACTGCAGCGATCTCTGTGTGTGTGTTACCAAGTGAGTGCGCTATATGTACAGCTGCATGAGAGACAAGAGAGAGAGAGAGTGTGAAACAGGGAGCCTGTCACTGCCACATTACACATCAGCATACAGAATGCTAGCCTAGCTCTTGGTAAGAACGTCAGATAATATAAACGCAACTTGACACTGGAATGGTTCTGATCCAGATTGCTGGGAGGTAAGGAAATGGTTTGGCTGCAAGTGTGTGTGTGTGTGTGTGTCTGTGTCTGTCTGTGTGTAGTAAAATCACATATCACATATCTGCCTTATTCCCCTAATTCTGCAAAGTAAATAAATCCCACAGTACACAGGGGGAATTAGGCCATACTTTACTGAGTCATTACATGTCTTGTAAACACTTTTCTCATTCAGCGCACTATAAAGAAAATCTCTTGAAACATACCCATGCGCACGCACGCACGCACACGCATACACACACACACACTGAAGTCAAAGCTGTCCAAACAACTCACTGATCAGAGCTCAAACACCCCAAAACAAGAGTGAACACCCCCCTACTGACACACACGGAAACAGGCAGACATGTACACAATCACACACCATCACACACAATCACAGTCAAACAAGCTTATTCTGATGGGATAATTGATCTTATTGTCTGGGCAAATGATCAGCGTTTAAGAAACAAGTGGTTCTTTTATTTATTCTGCGTCTGTTTACCAACACATGAACCAGTTGTTAACCCCTGGATCGATAAGAAAAGCAAAAACCTATGGTTTCAAGAAATTATTTCTCAAAGGTTGCAACCCACACAGGACGCTTTAAACGCGCTCATTATTGCAACAACAACTTAAATTGACTCGTTTCTGAAATAAATGACATAGTGCACAATGGAAAAACCTAATCACAAACGATGAAATGGAGAGGAAACCACATTTATCTCGATCATTTGTTGAAGTGGACCATTTATTCCTAAACATTTAGATATTGCCAATCATTTATAATTTTTCATCTGCCATCACACGGTTGGGGACTTAGATATACAGAGTGGCATCGCTCCTGGCAGTGCCCCTTTGACCACACACAGCCAGCGAGCTGCATTTAGAATGGGTGATTAACAGACAACTGGTCCTTAATGCATAAAAAAACATAAGCATTGTAAATGGTTAAAAATATTTAATCAGAAAACGATATGTTGATTAAGTACAAAGGGTTATGGACAGCGTAGAGGTTGCATAAGATAATCTACTAGGATTTACACAGACTAGTCCAAAGTCTGAGTAGTCTACACAACCAAATGTTCCACAGATAATCCACACGATATGGCACCAGATGTCCCAATACTTAAGTCTAAAACCAACTCATAGCTATACAAAGTATTCTCTCTACAGCTCCATGATCACGTTGAACGGTTGACTGCCAAAAAGACAACGATACAACTGCATTTAATGGCACAATTAGGCCATCATAAAACACACAGTGCCAAATTTGCTTGAGAGTTGTTGTGTAGATGTTTGTATTTCAAGGACTGTTCCACTCGTTCAATTTAGCGTTGATTTGTTATTTCTGTGTACCACGGTGTAACATTTTACTTCCTGTCCTGTGTCCCCCGCTGTCATGTGACCACACAGGCATTTGAGCGGGGCTATAATGTGGCGCCCCCCGCAGTGGTAGTGGGCATGATGGGAACAGTGTGGGGGGAGGGACGGGCACCGAGAGGGGCGGGGTGGGGGTAATAAAGGTCCACTGTGTTAAGGCTTTGGCAGCGGCCTCCAGCCTAGACCCAGGCTAAATCAACAGGCTGTCAGCCAGGGGGGAGCAGCTTACTGCAGAACCAACAACACTCTGGCCTCCCTTCTCTACCCCCCCGATTCTAGATCTGCAGGGCTTCCTTCCCTGTCGGAATGTGTGTGGGAATGTTTCTGTAGATGTTTTATATCCAATGTGTGCCCATTCACATGTTTTCGTTTTTTTGCATACGTTAATTGGGAAAGTAATTTTTCTCCGCTGTGTTTCGGGAACCCTGGGCAACTTGTGGTCACCATAGCGTATGCTAATTCAGGTCCTGGCAAAATCAATGTTGTCCAACTGTGGCCGTCTTAATGCCAGGTCTGATGAGGTGTGTTGGTCAAAATAAACCCGGAACGGAGCGAGCCACCCAGAAGAAGGAATGACAGACACATTTGATCTAAGATCAGCAACAGTGTGTGTGTGTGTGTGTGTATTTTTCTAACCTGCTTGTTAAGAGAACCCATGAGATTAGAGGAGCAGTACGACCACACTCCTTCAATGACTATGGTCCCAGAACCGCTAAATGCTAACATAGATATCAGCCCTGTGTGTGTGTGTGTGAGTGTGTGTGTGTATCTTTGTAACTTAGAGATAAGCATTATTTTAGTCACATACATTTATAGGCCTATATAAATATTTTTTTTTTCTAATAATACTTCTTATTATGCTGTATGTAATATGCATTTCTCTGGCTTGAACTTTAATGCAATGAGCTGAATATGATACATTTCAACAGTCATCATTGAAATGTGAACTTATTTAGTGGTGGCGCTTGTAATCATACCCAGCATCCTTTGCTAGTATCTTCTTTCACATTAGCCTTTTGGTCATTTGGTATCCAGAGCAACTCCCAGTCTGTGCGACCAACCAATGCATGTTTCATAGAATTCAGAATGTGCATAAATTGACTCCTAGTATCAGTGTATTTGTCTTAGCGTGCCTACTAGTATTTTCACCCTCGGCTTCAGCCCCCTTCGCTTCATTAACAAACAACAAGAGTCCTTCAGCTGTGTGTGTGCGCGAGAGAGAGTGTGTGTGTGTGAACATGTGTTTCACATTTCCTCTGTCCACACATGGCCAAACATACACAGATGCAGTAACCCCAGCGCACTGTAGATGGCGCTGTGGGACTTTGTTAAAACATCACCATGCACACATTGCCCTCCCTAAACATCGCTCTCAAACCTCCTCTCTGCAAATTCTGTGAGTCTCTTCTATATCCTATAATGATGTTTCTGATGAGTTTTATTTTATAGCATATGGGGCAAAAACATGTGAATGAAGAATTACTCCAGGGGTGTTCCAACTCGGTCCCAGGAATTTTTCAACCTTCTAACCAGGGACTTGTTTAGACCTGGGGCACCAAATAATATAACGAGGTACAACGGAAAACCAGAAGGCTCCAGCAGGGTAATAGTTAGTTAAATACGAGTGAACAACATGATACACTTATGAGACAAAACATTATGACCACCGCTGAAGCTGATAAAGTTGATTAGCTCCTAACTGGGGCACATTTAAAGGTCTGGGTAGATTAGATGCTGAGCAGACAATCAGTTCTCGTAGTCAATGTGTTAGATGCAGGAGAAATGAGCAGAAGTAAAGACCTAAGGGACATTGATAAGAGACAAATTGTTTTGGCCAGACGACTGGGTCAGAGCATCTCTATAATGGCAAGGCTTGTGTGGTGCTCCAGGTGAGCAGTGGTTAGTTCCTACTGACAGTGGCCTGAAGAGAAACGAACCACAAGCTGAAGACTGGTCAGTGAGTCCATGAAGAACCATGGAGCATCTGAAGACTGGTCAGAGAGTCCATGAAGAACCATGGAGCATCTGAAGACTGGTCAGAGAGTCCATGAAGAACCATGGAGCATCTGAAGACTGGTCAGAGAGTCCATGAAGAACCATGGAGCATCTGAAGACTGGTCAGTGAGTCCATGATGACCCATGGAGCATCTGAAGACTGGTCAGAGAGTCCATGAAGAACCATGGAGCATCTGAAGACTGGTCAGAGAGTCCATGAAGAACCATGGAGCATCTGAAGACTGGTCAGTGAGTCCATGATGACCCATGGAGCATCTGAAGACTGGTCAGTGAGTCCATGATGACCCATGGAGCATCTGAAGACTGGTCAGTGAGTCCATGATGACCCATGGAGCATCTGAAGACTGGTCAGTGAGTCCATGATGACCCATGGAGCATCTGAAGACGGGTCAGTGAGTCCATGATGACCCATGGAGCATCTGAAGACTGGTCAGAGAGTCCATGATGACCCATGGAGCATCTGAAGACTGGTCAGAGAGTCCATGATGACCCATGGAGCATCTGAAGACTGGTCAGTGAGTCCATGATGACCCATGGAGCATCTGAAGACTGGTCAGAGAGTCCATGATGACCCATGGAGCATCTGAAGACTGGTCAGAGAGTCCATGATGACCCATGGAGCATCTGAAGACTGGTCAGAGAGTCCATGATGACCCATGGAGCATCTGAAGACTGGTCAGTGAGTCCATGATGACCCATGGAGCATCTGAAGACGGGTCAGTGAGTCCATGATGACCCATGGAGCATCTGAAGACTGGTCAGAGAGTCCATGATGACCCATGGAGCATCTGAAGACTGGTCAGAGAGTCCATGAAGAACCATGGAGCATCTGAAGACTGGTCAGTGAGTCCATGATGACCCATGGAGCATCTGAAGACGGGTCAGTGAGTCCATGATGACCCATGGAGCATCTGAAGACTGGTCAGAGTCCATGATGACCCATGGAGCATCTGAAGACTGGTCAGTGAGTCCATGATGACCCATGGAGCATCTGAAGACTGGTCAGAGAGTCCATGATGACCCATGGAGCATCTGAAGACTGGTCAGAGTCCATGATGACCCATGGAGCTA
This sequence comes from Dallia pectoralis, assembly GCA_029465975.1. Taxonomy (NCBI): domain Eukaryota; kingdom Metazoa; phylum Chordata; class Actinopteri; order Esociformes; family Umbridae; genus Dallia; species Dallia pectoralis. The sequence goes on along the minus strand of CM055761.1, from coordinate 6,186,301 downwards.
CGCCGGTGTAAATGCAGTGTCAACAGTGAGCGTGGTCAGTGTACAGTCTGTACGTGTGGGATGTTCCCGCCCATACTTACCCAGACTCATCTTGATTGGCAGGTTCTCCTTGCTGGCGGCCTCTACTAGCTGTCTACGGACCTCCATCACAGCCTCCTTCTGCTTACTGACCAGCATGGTCTCCCATAGCAACCTGCCCGTCGGGGTTCTGAGAGGTGGAGTGCAAGAACACATCAGGGAGGTCAGCCAGCGGTTACCAGGGCAACCCGCTGTACAGGTTGATTCCCACTGAACCAGGGCTCAGATGCTATCCAAATACCTTAATAAATTGAATTAAATATTGGAATGTATCCAACTAAAAATACCATTAGGTAACTTGTAGAATCTATGTTAAGTGACTTAAAATACAGTCAAAAACACGTACCAAGCTGATAATAAACTTACATTATATAATTAAAATGTTATATAATGTCAGAATGATCCATTTTAACACAATTGGCAATTGACATTTTGCAGGTCAGGTGTCAGTAGATAGTAGGAGGTAATACTAAATGTCATAAAGGTGCTTTCAGTCGTGCTTGCTTGGTCTACTGATTGGACATCCTGTGCTGGTGAACCATATACCAATATTAATAGCAAGGAGCGGGGGAGTTTCTCTCAGTATTTTCTGACTCAATGCAGTTTAACAGCGTTCTGGAGGTCACAGGTGGCATGATGTTTTACAAGCAGGGATCAGTAACCGGGAACGACAAGCGAGCATTCAAACATAAAGCAGTTCATGAGTTCCCACTGTGTAACACCGTCAGTGAAGCATGGTGCATGCAACGCCAGAGGTTGTGGGTTCAAATCCCTCGGGAAACAGGATAGAAACATATGCACTCGGTCGCTCTGGATAAAAGTTCAAGCAAAATAACTGAAATATTAGTGGATACTTTGCTAGAGCAGTTTGTTAAAGTCAGTCAGTAGTGACCTGTGCAGTAAGTTGCTGGATCTGGATCTCAAAACACAATCCTCCCAAGTCCCTAATGGGGGGATTTTCTTAAGAGCCTTGCTAAATCAAGCTCTATCTGGGCGGGTATCGATAGTCTAAATTGGTTTCCTCTCCATGTCTATTTAGAGTTCATGCATTCACGGCTCTAGACTTCTTAAAGTGGCATAATTTTACCAGCCGTGTGTCTTAGTGGTGGTTTACCAAAACTGGTGCACGGTTGATTTTGAGTAATTCACTGATATGACAATTATTTATATTTATTCGTAAAAATCATTGACATTTCTCTTCAAGTGAGAAGAATATTTAAGTGTTTCATATATTTTTATCAAAAATATGCGGCACATACCACGCACACACCACCAATGTGACTGACTGCTCAGCCCACAGTTTAGGCGTGTAAGCAGGTGGGCATGTGGGCGTGTAGGTGGGGTAGGTGTGTAGGTGGGGTAGGTGTGTAGGTGGGGTAGGTGTGTAGGTGGGGTAGGTGTGTAGGTGTGTAGGTGGGGTAGGTGTGTACAGTATTCTGGAGGCGTTCCACACAAATTAGCTCGAGAATTTTTCCCAATCCAAATCATCCTTCGCTTCTCCCCGGAGCAGCCCTTTCCCAACATCTCCAGAACCTCCAAGCACTTAAACGCAGCAACTCCCCCGTAATCCTTCCCTCAAGGGTCAAGAAGCAGAGCCCTGGTCCCTGGTTGGAATCTAACGTTGAGCAGAGCCGTGTGTTAAACTAAAGACACCTCCTGAATCACTGAGTAACTTATCATGACTACGATCGGACATCAGCAGTCATATATGAGCTTTAAGCGAGTTTCCCAGAGAGAATCAAAGGGTGTCACAAAACGCATCCTCCGCCCGTCCGCCCGTCTGCCTCTCCTTTGAAAAGACGTTCGCATCTGAACCCGTGCCAACACTGTATTTCATCCATCCATTTCTCCCACCCACACCCCCCACCCCCCGTGTCGTTTCACGTCTAGTCCCTCCTTAAAAGAGGTGTCGATGCTTTGATGGTTCTATAAAAAGGCCATTAAATGTCACAGAGGACGCTCTGTTCCCCGTTTGTCCCCAGTGCGCCTGTGACCTTCAGAATGACGTGCGCTTACTTCTAATGAGACGGCCATCACCAGAGAGGGTGACATCAGCGGAGGATCTCTGGACTAAAGATGGCCGGTGAACATTACACATGTTACACAACTCCCTTTTACCCAGGATGGAGGTTGACGAGGGAAAAATCGCACAAAAGGGGTCTAGGGAGAGAAAACGAGAGAGTGAGCAAGAGCAGGGAGTGTGCTGACATACATCCTAAATGTGAAAATCTACTATTTTTCTTCTGTCTGTTTTTTTCCCCTCTTTCTCCTTTTCCTCCCATTTCTGCCTCTCTCTCTCTCTCTCTTTGTAACTGCTGCCATGTGTTTAATATCACATGTAATCTGTTCCAGACCTGGGGCCTGACTGGGGCCTGGCGGGGGCCTGGTGGGGGCTGGACGGGGAGAGGGGCTCACATTGGGACGCCCGCCATCTTCGCACAGAAAACGAGACAAGAAAAACAAGAGAAGCGAAACCTGGGACAATGAACCCAAAAGCCTCGCTGCTCCCAGAAAACCTAGAGAACATCTACGATGGAATATAAAAAGCTCCACTGACTGCCAGATACACACAGGTTATATTTCACCGTCACTAACGGGGCGAATGCCGGCGGGAGAATTAGGGGAATAAAACCTCTGCAAACTTGGCTGGCTTTCTGAAAAGTGGGACAGGAAAATGAATGTCATTTAATGCGAGTCCTCCCCAGTATGACACACATCACGTATGACACACATCATGGGCTGTGAGCTGAAGGAGAGGGGCTGCTGTGATTAACCGTGTCCTAAATGGACACATACTTAGAGCGGTTCAGATACCAGGGCTGAAACCTGGCCCTGTGTGTGACTACAGATCCAAACGTGTACAGTGTGTGTGTGAGAGTGAGAGAGTGTGAGATAGAGTGTGTGTGTGAGAGTGAGAGAGTGTGAGAGAGAGAGAGTGTGTGTGTGAGAGTGAGAGAGAGTGTGTGTGCGAGAGAGTGAGAGAGTGTGAGAGAGAGAGAGTGTGTGTGAGAGAGAGAGAGTGTGTGTGAGAGAGCATAAGACGAGGGGTCTTATAAAGGGGTAGAAAGAGGAGGATGGAGGAGGTATGGTAATAATTTGGCCCTCCCCTCCACAGTCAGCCTCCACCCGACCCCCGACCCTCCTCTCCACCCTCCTCTCCAAGTTTTTCTTTTATGAAGCGGTTTGGTCAGACGGAGGTGGGGGTGAGGTTTTTACTGGCAGGGTGTAAAGACGAGGCCTCACAACTAGCCAGGGTGTCGTTGACTAAGCACTCTACTATGGAGATGGGTCTGGGGCCATGGAGTGTGTGTGTACCTGTATGTGTGTGTGTAGGAATGTGCCTGACCAGTATGTGTGTGTGTGTGTGTGTGTGTGAGTGTGCCTGACCTGTATGCGTGTGTGTGTGTGCTGGACCTCCTGTATGTGTGTGTGTGTGTGTGTGTGAGTGTGCTGGACCTCCCGTATGTGTGTGTGTGTGTGTGTGTGTGCTGGACCTCCCGTATGTGTGTGTGTGTGTGTGTGTGAGAGAGTGTGCTGGACCTCCTGTATGTGCGTGTAGGAGTGTGCCTTACCTGAATGTGTGTGTGTAGGAATGTGCCTGACCTGTGTGTGTGTGTGTGCGTAGGAGTGTGCCTTACCTGAATGTGTGTGTGTAGGAATGTGCCTGACCTGTGTGTGTGTATGTGTGTGTGAAGGAGTGTGCCTTACCTGTATGTGTGTGTGTAGGAATGTGCCTGACCTGTGTGTGTGGGTGCGTGTGTATGTGTGTGTGTAGGAATGTGCCTTACCTGAATGTGTGTGTGTGTTTGACCTCTGATATGTGTGTGTGTGTGTGTGTGTGTGTGTGTGTGTGTAACAGCAGTGTGGGAGTCACCGGAGGGTCGCTCTCTGCTAGAAGCAGCTATACAAAACATAAAACCTTCAGGGGGCACCCTTGTCCCTCCTGTAGACGAAGTATCCCTGAGGACAACTTGGTCTGTCCATCTGACAGGTTCTACAACGTGTGAATGAGTGTGTGTTAGTGTCTGTGTGTGTGTGTGTGTTGGTGTGTGTTAGTGTGTGTGTGTTGGTGTGTGTTTGCAGGCTACATTTTGCCAGATGTGGAAATGTTAGACCAATGAGAGGTTGTACGAATTGTCGTCCACACTTAGACACACACCCCTCGGAGACCCCTCAATTTAAAAGTTATTGGGGTAATGTGTGTGTGTGTGTGTGTGTGTGGAGGGGGGTCAGTTACTGGAAGCGCATGAAGCAGCAGTAAAGAATGAGTGCAATTCTGACTCAGTTATTTTAGACCCATTGAGCTTCGCATGTAGACAGACAGACCGGCTTCATATAAATCAGGTACATGTAGCAGTCTGCTTTCCAATTGGTTAATATTTACCACATGACTCATCTGTAAATGTTTGGAGCACAACATCCTGCTGTAATCATGACTCGGAAAAATGGAATGAATGGACCCGAAAAACCAGCCACACACACGCACACCTACGCACACACACACCTCAACATCTCAACATCCATCACGCAGCAAGAGGAAGCACTTAGTAGTGACAAGATGAGCAATAACCTAACAAGCTAAATGGCTCACTAACAGCCAGCCATAGACATTGACCGCTCCACAGTGAGGTGAGTGGAGTGTGTGTGGATGGGAGTTTGTGGGGATTGGAGTGTGTCTGGAGGGAAGTGTGTGGGGAGGGGAGTGTGTGGGGAATGGAGTGTGTGGGGGTGGAGTGTGTGTGGAGGGAAGTGTGTGGGGAATGGAGTGTGTGGGGGTGGAGTGTGTGTGGAGGGAAGTGTGTGGGGAATTGAGTGTGTGTGGAGGGAAGTGTGTGGGGAGTGGAGTGTGTGGGGAGTGGAGTGTGTGGGGAGTGGAGTGTGTGGGGAGTGGAGTGTGTGGGGAATGGAGTGTGTGGGGAGTGGAGTGTGTGGGGAGGGGAGTTTGTGTGGGGGGTGGAGTGTGTGGGGAATGGAGTGTGTGGGGAGAGGAGTGTGTGGGGAGAGGAGTGTGTGGGGAGAGGAGTGTGTGGGGAGAGGAGTGTGTGGGGAGAGGAGCTGTGTGGGGAGAGGAGCTTGTGGGGAGAGGAGTGTGTGGGGAGGGGAGTGTGTGGGGAGAGGAGTGTGTGGGGAGTGGAGTGTGTGGGGAGAGGAGTGTGTGGGGAGAGGAGTGTGTGGGGAATGGAGTGTGTGGGGAGTGGAGCGTGTGGGGAATGGAGCGTGTGGGGGTGGAGCGTGTGGGGAGTGGAGCGTGTGGGGAGTGGAGTGGGGGGTGGAGTGTGTGGGGAATGGAGTGTGTGGGGAGTGGAGTGTGTGGGGGGTGGAGTGTGTGGGGAATGGAGTGTGTGGGGAATGGAGTGTGTGGGGAATGGAGTGTGTGGGGGAGGAGTTTGAGTGGGGGAGGAGTTTGTGTGGGGAATGGAGTGTGTGGGGAATGGAGTGTGTGGGGAATGGAGTGTGTGGGGAGTGGAGTGTGTGGGGAGTGGAGTGTGTGGGGAGAGGAATGTGTGGGGGGTGGAGTGTGTGGGGGTGGAGTGTGTGGGGGTGGAGTGTGTGGGGGTGGAGTGTGTGGGGAATGGAGTGTGTGGGGAATGGAGTGTGTGGGGAATGGAGTGTGTGGGGAATGGAGTGTGTGGGGGAGGAGTGTGTGGGGGAGGAGTTTGAGTGGGGGAGGAGTTTGAGTGGGGGGAGGAGTGTGTGGGGAATGGAGTGTGTGGGGAATGGAGTGTGTGGGGAATGGAGTGTGTGGGGAGAGGAATGTGTGGGGGGTGGAGTGAGTGGGGAGGGGTGACAGAAGAGCAGATGACTTCCTGTCAACACACCAGAATACCACAGGGGAAGGACCTCGGGCGTCTCTAGTCGGGTCTGTGTGTCCTGGCAGGAGTGACTGTTAACTAAGCAGGGTTTATGAACCAAACCAAACGAGAGGAGAACATCAGCAAATAGATAGGAATATGAAATGTCAATTAAAGGAATCAAGTTGAAGTGTGTCTGCTTATCTACCCCTACCCATAACCCCCCCTACCCCTCCCACTCTCTCAACCTCCTCCCACTCCCCAGGGAGGTCTATGCAGAGAGGCTACTGGAGGGAAATGATGAGTCCTTGTTTGAATAATAATTTCACGACAAATCGCCGCTGAGATTACTCTACCAATTATGGCACAGCTGCATAAAACTCATCCCACACAAGGGCTTTTATCGTTTAACGTGTTTTTTCAGGTGCCCCCGTAAAGTCTAACGACTGCGTAATATTCACATATTTCGGCGATCCTGTGATACCCGGCTGGATCTTATCGTCTCAGCCTTCAGAAGGCGCGGTTGAAATGGGCGGGAAGATAAAGGGACAGTCAGTTAGGGTTCAGGAAGCTCACCGGAAGAATGTCCCAGACCGGAGGCTTCACATTGGGATGTGCTAATCTCAGTTCACAGTGGCAGCAGGGGAGTGAGAGCGAATGGGAACGGGTTAATGGATGCAGCTCTCCACTGTGTCACGTTGGAAGCTGACCGGCGGGGACACTGTGTTATTCCTCCAGAGTCCTTATCAGGTCCAGGAAGTGATAATGCACATTTCTGAGGGGGAGTTTCCTCTTTCCGTGTGATATGGGGATTGATACAGAGCCAGGCTCCACCTCCTGCTCCGCTCCATGTTCTCAGCCGGCTTCGGCCTCCTGCTACACTGTCTACCGGGTACAAGACAGGCCTCCTTTACACTCCCAACTCTCTTATTCCTCAGATAGGAAAACAGGGCAGACCTTGTCTTGGTCCTATAACAAACTGACATACAGACCTTTAAAGAGACACACACACACACACACACACACACACACACACACACACACACACACACACACACACACACACACACACACACACACACACACACACACACACACACACACACACACACACACACACACACACACACACACACACACACACACACACACACACACACACACACACACACACACACACACACACACACACACACACACACACACACACACACACACACACACACACACACACACACACACACACACACACACACACACACAGAATCATCCAAACAGGACTCCCCATACACTATCCCCTGTAGTTGGAAGTCGTGTTATGTTGCAGAGCAATGACTTCATCCATCATTGTTAGCCAGTACCAAACTAGTGAGCCCCTCTGTGTGGCTGACACAGATCTGGGAGTTACAGGGCATCAGCTGGAGAAGCAGGGTCAGAGGTCAAAACCTCATCCAACATCACCAGGCAAGTTGAACAACATACCTTAAACGAGGCCTGGCTCTGACTGGTGGTGGGAGTCATATGGAACTGAACAAGATCCTTCTGACATGCTCATATGTAACCTGGCTCTGACTGGTGGTGGGAGTCATATGGAACTGAACAAGATCCTTCTGACATGCTCATATGTAACCTGGCTCTGACTGGTGGTGGGAGTCATATGGAACTGAACAAGATCCTTCTGACATGCTCATATGTAACCTGGCTCTGACTGGTGGTGGGAGTCATATGGAACTGAACAAGATCCTTCTGACATGCTCATATGTAACCTGGCTCTGACTGGTGGTGGGAGTCATATGGAACTGAACAAGATCCTTCTGACATGCTCATATGTAACCTGGCTCTGACTGGTGGTGGGAGTCATATGGAACTGAACAAGATCCTTCTGACATGCTCATATGTAACCTGGCTCTGACTGGTGGTGGGAGTCATATGGAACTGAACAAGATCCTTCTGACATGCTCATATGTAACCTGGCTCTGACTGGTGGTGGGAGTCATATGGAACTGAACAAGATCCTTCTGACATGCTCATATGTAAAGTACAGTTAAGCTGTCACTGAAGAAGACTCAGTGATCGGCGAGGACCAAGAAAACAGGATAGGATTACCTAAACAGGCCCTCCTCGCTGCCCCTCCAACATCTCTCCTCCCAGCTCCTCTATTATGTGTCCTCCCAGCTCCTCCATCATCTCTCCTCCCAGCTCCTCTATTAGGTGTCCTCCCAGCTCCTCTATCATCTCTCCTCCCAGCTCCTCTATTAGGTGTCCTCACTGCCCCTCCATCATCTCTCCTCCCAGCTCCTCTATTAGGTGTCCTCCCAGCTCCTCTATCATCTCTCCTCCCAGCTCCTCTATTAGATGTCCTCACTGCCCCTCCATCTCTCCTCCCAGCTTCTCTATTAGGTGTCCTCCCAGCTCCTCCATCATCTCTCCTCCCAGCTCCTCTATTAGGTGTCCTCACTGCTCCTCCATATTCTCTCCTCCCAGCTCCTCTATTAGGTGTCCTCCCAGCTCCTCCATATTCTCTCCTCCCAGCACCTCTATTAGGTGTCCTCCCAGCTCCTCCATATTCTCTCCTCCCAGCTCCTCTATTAGGTGTCCTCCCAGCTCCTCCATATTCTCTCCTCCCAGCACCTCTATTAGGTGTCCTCCCAGCTCCTCCATCATCTCTCCTCCCAGCTCCTCTATTAGGTGTCCTCCCAGCTCCTCCATCATCTCTCCTCCCAGCTCCTCTATTAGGTGTCCTCACTGCTCCTCCATCATCTCTCCTCCCAGCTCCTCTATTGGGTGTCCTCCCAGCTCCTCCATCATCTCTCCTCCCAGCTCCTCTATTAGGTGTCCTCACTGCTCCTCCATCATCTCTCCTCCCAGCTCCTCCATCATCTCTCCTCCCAGCTCCTCTATTAGGTGTCCTCACTGCTCCTCCATATTCTCTCCTCCCAGCTCCTCTATTAGGTGTCCTCCCAGCTCCTCCATCATCTCTCCTCCCAGCTCCTCTATTAGGTGTCCTCACTGCCCCTCCATCATCTCTCCTCCCAGCCCCTTGATCATCTGTCACCTCTGTTCCTGCCTTTACCTTCCTACCATGTCTTTCCCAGGCTTCTGCCACAAGAATAATTGTGTTCTTTCCCAGCTCGTACAGAAATAGGCATGTTTTAGCCCTCTTTTCTACCGCTTGCCAGATCCTGGTGTGGAGATTTCAAGGTGGCCAACTCTATGTGTTTTCTTACAGCCGGGTGTGGTTAGATCTTTTTCCTGAGGCATGTCTCAAGGATCTGCAGCCACTGGACCGGACCCAAAACACCTTCGCCGCCCGCACAGATGTCTGCCTCAACATGCCTGTGTGCCGACCACTTCATCCGGGTCCATGGAACCCAGGAGGAAGGGGATTTTCAGTCTGAGATGGGAAACGTGGTGCCCTGGTTCATATGTCTCAGACCAATGTGGCTCTAATGTGGCCCTAACGTGGCCCATCTAACACAGCACATTACACAGCACATTACACAGTATGACTTTGAGGGTAGCTGACCACAAACACACGGACAAACCCTTATCCTAAACGCAAAATACCCCAAAATCAAAATGTAAGGAACTGCATGAACTAATGTTTTTTTTACCCTTGCTTTACTATTTTAGCAAGGGCTCCTGAAGAATTCTAGTACCCACCGGTTTAGTACTGCACCACTTTAGCACACACACACACACACACACACACACACACACACACACACACACACACACACACACACACACACACACACACACACACACACACACACACACACACACACACACACACACACACACACACACACACACACACACACACACACACACACACACACACACACACACACACACAGTAAACCTATACAGTTTAAACGCCCACACAGGCACACAAAGTTAAAGCCAGCAGTTATGCACAAAGAAAATAATGTCCACTAAATAGGTACATGTGTAGGCAGTACTAGGCACACAACTCCAGCACACGCCAGACTTGCAGACTGTGGAGAAAATGTTGGGTCTCTCTCTCCGGTATTGAAATAACAGTGTTAAAGCCCAGACTGGTATTGTAGGTAGACTCCCTCCAGGTCATGAAAAATCATGCTAATTGCACACCAGAGTGTGGGGTCCATTTGGGAAGCTAAAATCAACGACCACCCATTCAAGCTTAAAACATAGTGATCAAGAAACATATCCTAAAATTACAGAAATGTCCTAAAATAAAATAGCAAATTAGGCCCCACCTATTATTTAAAGCTTTGAAAACAGGGCACATGAGAAAGCCAATCAAAACACTGTGACAGGGGCAAGAAATACATAAACCAATCATTACAACATTACTCTGAAGTAAAGCAAGGATGAATGCTCAAACTACCATAGGGACCAACCGGTCTGGATATAGATGACGACCAGTTAAGATGATATGTTCAATATAAAAAGAGGTCAATGTTACTATTAGACTGTTGTTGTTTTTCTACAAATGTGCAGTTAGCCGACAGTTTAGAGCCTTGTTGTTCTACTGAAATACAGCTAACCAACTGTTTAGAGCCTTGTTGTTCTACTGAAATACAGCTAACCAACTGTTTAGAGCCTTGTTGTTCTACTGAAATACAGCTAACCAACTGTTTAGAGCCTTGTTGTTCTACTGAAATACAGCTAACCAACTGTTTAGAGCCTTGTTGTTCTACTGAAATACAGCTAACCAACTGTTTAGAGCCTTGTTGTTCTACTGAAATACAGCTAACCAACTGTTTAGAGCCTTGTTGTTCTACTGAAATACAGCTAACCAACTGTTTAGAGCCTTGTTGTTCTACTGAAATACAGCTAACCAACTGTTTAGAGCCTTGTTGTTCTACTGAAATACAGCTAACCAACTGTTTAGAGCCTTGTTGTTCTACTGAAATACAGCTAACCAACTGTTTAGAGCCTTGTTGTTCTACTGAAATACAGCTAACCAACTGTTTAGAGCCTTGTTGTTCTACTGAAATACAGCTAACCAACTGTTTAGAGCCTTGTTGTTCTACTGAAATACAGCTAACCAACTGTTTAGAGCCTTGTTGTTCTACTGAAATACAGCTAACCAACTGTTTAGAGCCTTGTTGTTCTACTGAAATACAGCTAACTGTTTAGAGCCTTGTTGTTCTACTGAAATAAAGGTAGCTAACTGTTTAGAGCCTTGTTGTTCTACTGAAATAAAGGTAGCTAACTGTTTCGAGCCTTGTTGTTCTACTGAAATAAAGGTAGCTAACTGTTTCGAGCCTTGTTGTTCTACTGAAATAAAGGTAGCTAACTGTTTCGAGCCTTGTTGTTCTACTGAAATAAAGGTAGCTAACTGTTTCGAGCCTTGTTGTTCTACTGAAATAAAGGTAGCTAGCTGTTTCGAGCCTTGTTGTTCTATTATATCATTGTGTTGTCCTTCCATTTCCAGAGAATGACTATGGTTCTTCCTGATCCCATTAAATCAAGTACATGTAAAGTCTCAATCTTGCACTCATAATGAACGTGTATAATCTGAATAGGAGGGGGTCTCTTCTCAGGGCCATCCAATCTCTGTACGCTCAAAGCATGAGCTGTGTCCGTGTCCTCGGCAGTAAGTCGGATTCGTTCCCGGTGGGGGTTGGCCTCCGCCAGGGCTGCGCTTTGTCACCAATCCTGTTTGTAATATTCATGGACAGGATATCAAGGCGTAGTCATGAGGGGGAGGGGTTCCCGTTCGGTGGGCTAATGGTCACATCACTGCTTTTTGCGGATGATGTGGTCCTGATGGCCTCATCGGTCGGTGACCTTCAGCACTCACTGGATCGGTTCGCAGCCGAGTGTGAAGCGGCTGGGATGAGGGTTAGCACCTCTAAATCTGAGGCCATGACTCTCAGCAGGAAACCGGTGGAGTGCCTACTCCGGGTAGGGAATGAGTCCTTACTCCAAGTGAAGGAGTTCAAGTACCTCGGGGTCCTGTTCGCGAGTGAGGGAACAATGGAGCGGGAGTTTGGTCGGAGGATCGGAGCAGCGGGGGCGGTGTTGCATTCGCTTCACCGCACCGTTGTGACGAAAAGAGAGCTGAGCCGAAAGGCAAAGCTCTCGATCTACCGGTCAATCTTTGTTCCTACCCTCACCTATGGTCATGAAAGCTGGGTCATGACCGAAAGAACGAGATCGCGGGTACAAGCGGCCGAAATGGGTTTTCTCAGAAAGGTGGCTGGCCTCTCCCTTAGGGATAGGGTGAGAAGCTCAGTCATCCGAGAGGAACTCGGAGTAGAGCCGCTGCTCCTTTGCATAGAAAGGAGCCAGTTGAGGTGGTTCGGGCATCTTGTACGAATGCCACCTGGGCGCCTCCCTAGAGAGGTGTTCCAGGCACGTCCAGCTGGGAGGAGACCTCGGGGAAGACCCAGGACTAGGTGGAGAGATTATATCTCCACACTGGCCTGGGAACGCCTCGGGATTCCCCAGTCAGAGCTGGCTAATGTTGCCCGGGAAAGGGAAGTTTGGGGTCCCCTGCTAGAGCTGCTACCCCCGCGACCCGACCCCGGATAAGCGGTTGAAGATGAGATGAGATGAGAATCTGAATACTTAGTGAAAAACAAGCTAGCTACTACATCAGTAACTCTAGGTAACTGTGCTAGCTATAGGTGGAGTTTCTGCAACCATGACGGGCACGCATCACGCAAAGCGATGTTTGTGAACACAGAAGACAGCCTATACAGCTACGCAGAACAGTTCTGTAATGGAATACCGTCAATAAGAGTACACAGTTAAACAATACAGACCGAATCCCTCAACTTTCCCAAATAAATATACACATGTGTTTTTTGTCTACTGGTACTTGCAATGAACCATAAGCATGAAAGTGTGTGCACCATTTACGGTAAGTAGTTCTAGATGAGATCTACATCAAATGTAAATGTGTCCATGTGGAGTGATACAGTAGAGTCTGAGGCACACAAGCAGCAGTTATAAAATGTGACAGAAATGCATCGAAACGACATTGAATAACCAAACGCTGAGTAAAAATCAACTCCGGACCAGAGTGCCATCAATACAATATAACGCCCAGCCGTACATGAAGCCTTATGTACTCGGGCGAACACATTACAACTTCAGAACCAGATAACTATCAGTTCTGTCCATGGTGAACCAATGTTGTTTGAGTGTGTAAAATGGAACAGGAGCTCCAGGTCTTTGACTAACCGAGTCTGGGTCCCACTTCAATCTCCTTCACAGTTGTGATAAGAGTCAACAGCCCATCTGCTCAAAGATAGCAGAGGCAATACAAATACGTCTGGCCTATGTCAGACATTGGCCCCCTACAGACATCGCGGCCCCTGCCTGGGAGATCATCCTATTACTGTTATCTCTACATGCCTGTGTGTGTGTGTGTGTGTGTGTGTGTGTGTGTGTGTGTGTGTGTGTGTGTGATCTGATCCCATCATCCTATCCTTCCCAACTGCCCTCAGTGATAAGATAATTGGTTCTGGCTCTGTGATGAAAGTCTGAAAGTTTTTGCTAAATTGGGACTGTGAGTCCCAGGATATGATTCAGTGTCTTCTGACGTTGATCTGCTGCCCAATCAACAAGCATGTTCCCCAACCTTGATGTACCTTCTTCATTAGATTTTACAAAAAAGGTCAAAACGTAGTGATGGCATTCTGTCTATTTTCAGAGAGATGTCTCATTTGGCTCCCAAAATGCTATTTAAGCTATTTAAAAATTGAATTGAAAACGTATTTTTTCCAATTCAAACAGTTTGCGATAGCTTGACTATGATTGGTGTTATAACAACTTAAATGCAACTATTAAACGTCATCATACTCCATCTTGGAAATGTGTACATTGAATTTGGACTATTGCTATAATATCTAAAACCTCTGCACCCACAATCAAAAACGGGTGGACATCAGTGGTATCATTTTAGCCAATACAATATCAAGTTGGCCATGTTTTGCCACAGGCATAGACATTGCCATGGATCCATCTCCATGTGTGGAGTTGCTCACTCCACCCTTTATAACCTGCAGGCCGGCTAGTTTCACAAGGCTCCGCTACAGCTAGCTTCGCCCTTGGGGGCACAGTTTGCATATGCCGGTGTAGGTTGTGTGTAGAACGGGCATCATATGAAATGTTGTTCGGGCAAATTCTGCACCTTGCTCAAACATTGCCTACATTATTAAAATACATCCAAATGCTGGATTTTTTTATATCCGATTAATCAAAGTAGTAATTAAGAGATTAATCGATGTGAGCGGTGAGGACCACTCACACTTCCGAACGATCGACACACCCTGAATATGCTGGTCACCGCACCGACCCAGTGAGTTCATCCATGTAGGGAGAGAAGTGTGTGAATGGGCAGATGTTTAGTGTGGGGCCGGCCTAGATGCTCCAGTCCAAGCCCGCATGGGAGTCAACAGTCCCGTACCCCCTGCAGTGCATACATTACACACTACACTCCCTCCATGTCAGAGCTGCTCTTACTATTATTAGATCTGAACCACCACTTAATTCTAACAGGGCCTTCTCCATTCCTTCTAAACCACCCACTGGGACGAGGCAGGTGCCCATTTAGGCAAACAAAGAGTTAAGACGTCTCTAGGCCAATGAAATAATTTTCCGTCCTGCGACCACGTAAAGCAGCTGAGGACAAGCGGAACACGTGATGTTAGGTCTAATCCTTGCCATGTACACATGATGTTAGGTCTAATCCCTGCCATGTACAACAGGCTCACGGCAGGAAGCCAGCACGTGCACGCCAAACGGCCTGACTGCAAGCAAGCACCACTGAACCCCTGCTGTTTAATGCCAGTCATGTGTTCCCCCATAAATGCAGGGGTAGGGGTGAGGGAATTCAGGCCAGGTGAATAGGAGAATGAACTGATTGACATGGAAAAGAGGGAGTAAAAGGGAGGAGGGTGTGTGGGTTAGATGAGGAAGAAGACCCAATAGACGAGAGGGGAAAATAGAGGAATGAAGATCATGCATAACACGTAACAATGACATTAGAAACCATGTTAAACAATAGATACTATATATTTTAACCGTTGCTACGTAAAACCCCTTCGAGGCAAAACTCCAGTCATGATAACCCACAACCCAAAGGAAATGAAATGACACATAAACATCACCAAACCCAGCAAAATTCTGCTTATATTATAAAAAACAAGAACAGTTAAAGCAGCATAAGTTCAGATCAGAGTGACCTAGGTTAGAAAAACAGACAAAAACTAATTCTCTTGTCTCTTGATTTAACAAAAAATGTTACTTGCAATTCTATTCCCAGCAAAACTGTGAGTGTGTTTTATAAACCTAACCCTGGCCCTTAAAATATTGTTACATCCCAACACTAACTCTGGCCCTTCTAATCTGGTTACATCCCAACACTAACTCTGGCATTTCTAATCTGGTTACATCCCAACACTAACTCTGGCCCTTATATTATAATCTGGTTACATCCCAACACTAACTCTGGTCTTTATAACCTGGTTACATCCCAACACTAACTCTGGCCCTTATATTATAACCTGGTTACATCCCAACACTAACTCTGGTCTTTATAATCTGGTTACATCCCAACACTAACTCTGGCCCTTCTAACCTGGTTACATCCCAACACTAACTCTGGTCTTTATAATCTGGTTACATCCCAACACTAACTCTGGCCCTTATATTATAACCTGGTTACATCCCAACACTAACTCTGGTCTTTATAATCGGGTTACATCCCAACACTA
The DNA here is from genome assembly GCA_029465975.1 of Dallia pectoralis. Taxonomy (NCBI): domain Eukaryota; kingdom Metazoa; phylum Chordata; class Actinopteri; order Esociformes; family Umbridae; genus Dallia; species Dallia pectoralis. Next base: position 6,170,709 of record CM055761.1, on the reverse strand, counting down.
ACTCTGGCCCTTATATTATAACCTGGTTACATCCCAACACTAACTCTGGCCCTTATAATCTTGTTACATCCCAACACTAACTCTGGCCCTTAAAACCTGGTAACATCCCAACACTAACTCTGGCCCTTATATTATAACCTGGTTACATCCCAACTCTAACTCTGGTCTTTATAATCGGGTTACATCCCAACACTAACTCTGGCCCTTATATTATAACCTGGTTACATCCCAACACTAACTCTGGCCCTTATAACCTGGTTACATCCCAACACTAACTCTGGCCCTTATATTATAATCTGGTTACATCCCAACACTAACTCTGGCCCTTATAATCTTGTTACATCCCAACACTAACTCTGGCCCTTATAATCTTGTTACATCCCAACACTAACTCTGGCCCTTAAAACCTGGTAACATCCCAACACTAACTCTGGCCCTTAAAACCTGGTTACATCCCAACCCTAACTCTGGCCTTTATTATCTTCTTACATCCTCATCCAAATCACAGAAAATGTTATGTTTCAACAGTGGTATATGTGATGAGAAATTATACAGGCTGAGTACACTCACTGGATCTGTGCCAGGCAGCCTGGTGCCAGGGTAAGCTGGCAGTCAGGTGTGGGCTGTAGGTTGGTGAGCTCCAGCATATCCACCTGAACATCAACTGTGTGTCCCGGCAGACGCTGCAGCACGCTCAACATCTTCTCCACTAGGCTGTCACCGTGGTGACCAGCAGCGCCTGAGGACAAGGAAACCAAAGAGGATTAAAATAACAAAATCTAAGTAACAATCATAATCTTTGTATTTAACATCGCATTTAAGTAACGTAGCATAAGTTGTCATCCAGAGCGAATTACTGTAGGAAGTGCATGCATTTCTCAAGTAACCGCATCTCAGAACATTACATATGTTCTTTTATTTAGAGGAACAGCATGAGAACTATGGAATTGACACAAATGTAATACATTTCTGACAGGCAAGAATAAATGGCCGGCCAATGTGACTGTATAATGCAGAGGTGTTGGGTTGAAATCTGATTACATGCTGGTTGAATCAAGTTGTGTGTGTGTGTAAAGGTGTTGACCATGTATCTGAAAAAGACTTGGGCATGTACCTGTTAGGTCCAGTGTCCTGTCTATGAAGACAAAGGACGCTTTATTGGGGGCGGTCTTTCTGCGATTTTTGGCTTGAGGGTGATTGGCTAGTTCCCCTGCAATGAGACGGCTCATTGGACCCACAGCAAAGCTCTCCTCCCGGGTGCTGCTGAACTCAAACATTGAATTAAGCGCAGAAGCCAGAGATTTAATTTCAATCTGCAGCTCTGGGGTCAGAGAGGGCATGTCAACATCAGACAAGCTGCCAAACTTCTTCTTCTCTGGTCGATTTATATTGATGGTCTCGAGGTCCCGTGGAAGTAGCGGAAACAGGTGCCCAAAGGCTGGCACGAGAAGGAGCTGCTGTGACACGCGAGCAAAGTCAACGGGTGCGTGGATCACTTCAGCAGTGTAGTTTATGTTTCCCATCCACTCGCAAAGTTTCTCTTCAAAATTGTCGAACACAGGCTTCCCCTCTAACTCTGCACTGACATTGTTAGCAATGAGGTGTAATGAGTGGGCCACAGTGGTGAAAACAACACAGTACTGGAAGTGACTGAGGCCAATGATGTCTTTTATGATGTCGGCTGTTCTCCCCTTCAGCAGAGTGCTCACCACAAACACTGCCTTTGGTTCGTTTTCACCGCCGGCTTCAAAGCTCGAAAACTGTTTCAAATTACGAGCACCAGCCTCGAATACACATGTCGCTCCACCGCTCCAATGAAGACTTTCAGCACACTTGTCGTCCATAAAAACAACAGCTTTCTTTACCTTTGACAACACTTTGTCCCACATCTTCCCCGGGAAGCAAGTAAAACCCTCCACGGGCAACATTTTGCGGAATCAACTGTCGTTTAGACTGACATAAAACACAAGATGAATATCGTCTAGAGACCTGCTGTCAGGCATACGCAAATCTGAAACAAAAACACAAACACATGAACGTCTCCTAATGGTGACGTGGCAGTCACGTCGCAGCAGATATACGTCATTATACAGCTGCAACACCGGCTTCATGGTTTAGGTGGAAGGTTCTCTGCATTTCTTATTACATGCCAACTAAAATAACATTAAATTGGGTTTCCTCATATAGAAATAATGTCATACATAAAAACACGTTTTCGGTCAAATGGGCAGACGTACATAAAATGTCCACTGGTCTAAAGTTTGAAAATAAACTTGAATCTTTTTTTGACACTGGGAATATTTTCGAGAAAATAATACTAGTTACGTTGTGCAAAAATAATTTAATATTAAAAATAATAACAGTGCCGTTTCTTCCACAGTGGGCATGCGTCGGGTGAAAGGTGAACTGTCCCTATAGAAACGTGTATGCCAAATAAACTGTCACTTTTACTGACTGGGTAACTCACGTGCTGCGTATGGTTACGCTTCTTTCAACCGTTATTCAAAAAGAAACACATAATAGACCTAGTTATAGCTGAGCTTCGATTTTACACCTATTCTGTGAACTACATAGTTGTTCAAAATAAGTGTGCCAGTTATTTATAACGAACTATTGTGTTTGATACCAGAGCAGCTGTCAAGTTCTGATTACCAAGAGAGGCGACATGTCCACGGAAGAAAAAGATAAAGCCGCTGACGCGAGTGGGGGCGATGAAGAAGAATGGTTATATGGAGGTATTTAGGCGGATTTAAAAACAATACCTTTATAATTTTTTAAACATCAGTTCTGTGTACGACAAACTTTTTAGTAAAGTTTCCTAGGTGACCTGTCCAATGTGTCTGCGTTAGCTAGCGACTCGCCCCAGTCTGAAACAGCACGTGCCACAGCCACCAGCAGCGTGCCACGATGACAGTGCAACAGCTGTTACCTACTAATGACATTAGCAATGTTGTCACAGCTGCTCTGGCATTAACAGACATTACCAGTAACTATTTGGAATGCATGTTAGTAGTATATTCGACAGTGATGAAATGAAACTCTGAAATGCATCCCAAAGTAGAAGGAATTATTTAATTTAGATGCTGTATTTGGTGACTGCTGTAATTTTGGCTTTTTAAGTTTCTGACATTTTGCAGATCCTTAAGTTGACACCTGATTTGGGTTAATTATGTTTAAGCATGTTAGGTTATAGAGGGTAGGGGTTCAGTAACATTGTTATTTTAACGGTATTACTGTAAATTGCTAGTCTTTAGCTTTATAGTTAAACCTACATTGATGAGCCAAAAAATGTTGATCACTCACAGTGAACAATCAGTTGTTGTAGTCAACGTGTTGGATGCAGGAGAAATGGGCAGGATTAAAGACCTGACAGGGGCCAAACTGTTATGTCCAGATGACTGGGTCAGAGCATCGCTTAAACGACTAGGCTATTGAGTTGCTCCCGGTCAGCAGTGGCGAGTACCTACCGACCGTGGTCTGAGGAGGGACAAACCACTAACTGGTGACGGGCGTTTGTCGCCCAAGTCTCATCAATATCTGATGGCAAAGAAGACAATACTTTCAGCAGGATTATGCCCTCTGCCACACTGCACGCATTGTTCAGGAATGGTTTGAGGAACATGAGGAGTTCATGCCCTGCCTCCAAATTCCAGCGATCTCAATCCGAATGAGCATCCGGGATATGTTTTGGACCAACAAGTCTGATCCATGGCTGCTCCAACTTGTTTCTTATGAGTAATTTAAAGGATCTGCTGCTAATGTCTCTTGGTGTCAGATAGAGTTCATGCTTCGGTGGGTTGGAACTGTTTTGGCGGCATCCAGACTATTAGCATATTTGTCATAGTGTTTTGTCTCAGTTTTTCATTTACAGATCGAACTGAGATTAGAATCCCTCTAAAAGATTGTATAACAAGAAAAATCTTCCATTAGTTTGGCCATTAGCCACAATGTCAATTTCAGACAATGGGGTCTAATGACAATAAGGGATATTTAGAATAGTGGAAACTTAAAGGTGTAGGCATTATGGGTAATGGATAGGTATTTGGGCTAGGTAAGGGGAAAGGTTAAGTTCAGCCATAATTGTTAGGTTATTATGGTTGGTTTAGGCTAGATGTTATGGAACATAGATTTTTGCCTTGTCTTATCCATTCAGCCATAAGTATTTCACCGTAAGTAATAGCCACCGTAATATCTTTTACCCTGGGACCATGTAAACTAGAATAATGATACCATACTTTTACATTTTGACAGTTAGAAATGTTACTCGCGCTTAATCCAGCACAACTATGTGTGGAATGTATTGGATGATGTGTGTCATGATCTTTTACTTTCTGTTTGGGTTTGCTGTGAAATTACTTGTTTGTAGCAATGAAATCAACACCACAGATTTGGGGGAAGAAACTGAGATAACATTAGATACATGTACTTTCTCAACACTGTTTGAACAAGATTGATCACAGTTTCCAGCGTTAGTATTTTTCAGTTACAACATAGTGCTTGCATCCTCCTCCTGTTACAAAGAAATAAGTTCCTTGTAATTCTTCTTCTGTTTGACAGATGAGTGTGAGGGGAAGGTAGAAGAAAAGGTACCTAATGGGTCAGTCGCTTGTGACAGGTGAGACACCTACCGTTAATCTCGGTTTCAACATAGTTTACTGTCCCATGTTTTTGTAACACTTAGAAGAGAAGGTGTATATACTTTGATAATATGTTGGACAGATATGTTTTTTATCCAGCTGGGCTTCAACACACATGCCATTCTAGGCCTAGAGCTGTCACGATTATGATATTTCAGCTGACAATTTGTTTTTACACAAAAGAATGTGATTATAAATGTAATTGTCTCATCATAATTTAAAGTGTAATGTGAAAAAACACCTGGTGAATCCAGAGATAGTTCTTCAGTGGTGCCCAGAGCGGTACAGTTGTGTGTTTGCCCAGAGCGGTGCAGTTGTGTGTTTGCCCAGAGTGGTGCAGTTGTGTGTTTGCCCAGAGCCCAGAGCGGTGCAGTTGTGTGTTTGCCCAGAGCGGTACAGTTGTGTGTTTGCCCAGAGCGGTACAGTTGTGTGTTTGCCCAGAGCGGTGCAGTTGTGTGTTTGCCCAGAGCCCAGAGCGGTGCAGTTGTGTGTTTGCCCAGAGCGGTACAGTTGTGTGTTTGCCCAGAGCCCAGAGCAGTACAGTTGTGTGTTTGCCCAGAGCGGTGCAATTGTGTGTTTGCCCAGAGGGGTGCAGTTGTGTGTTTCCCTTTGCAACTACCGCTAAATCTATGTGGTTAACAATTGCTCTTTACAAAAAGCAAACGCACAGTAGAGACAATTACATTTTCCTGGTTATTTTAAATAGTTTATTCTAATACTACATTATGTAGGCCTTCCTAATGTAACATTACAGATTTCAACGATCAGTTTTTTTATGCAGTTGAGTAATATGGCAGATTAATTTAGTTTTCGAACGTTAATATGTGATTGAATATCCAGTATTTATATTATTGCATTTTAATGTGCGTTATCTAATTAGAAAATATCGATAGCAATGCCAAAATTCGACTGAAACATGTTTGTCTGCTAATCAATAATGTTGAGAAATTACATAAAGTTGCATTCCAAAACTAGTTTAAACTGGGAATAAACATACAAAAAATAAGTAGCAAATTACTTTTCGCAGAGCTGTTAAATTCTGCCCTGCATCTCTGGTCTAGACATCCAAACGGATAAATACTGACATAATTCACTTGGATTTTCTGGAGATAAGCGTACAATCTCTTACTAAGATTGGAAATATGGTTTGAAGTCAAAATATTGTGCAAGAAAATCATTGTCATAAACATAATTTTGAAATAATCGCCACTGCTGTATATAGGCCTACCTGTTTTATTGAGCCTGGTTTTCAATCTCCTCTATTTGCACTAATGATTCTTACATTCAAATTATTTGGACCATGTGATCATTTGCTGCAGTAAGTAGTGATCTGATTCAGAATAACGTGATCTGGCAGCCTCATTCCCCATTAAGGCCAATTGTGCTTTATCAATGAAGCGTACGGATTTAATGCACTTCTCACTGCTCGATAATGACTGACCGATATCGTTATCTCTGGGTTGTGTGTATCCGGCGCCATAGTGTGCAAAGCCAGAAACGTGTGTCCAGTCAAGTGGAACATTTAGAACTATTTAGATGCTTGTTAAATTCGTAGCCAAGCAGGCGCTATTTGTGTATGAGCTGGCTATGATGGATCCAAGGCATCATTAGATGGCAGTTCAGACGGTTGCTACATTGGGCTTTATTAAAGCGTATTGCCTCCACAAATCATTAGTTAGGCTACTGTTATTTCACCTATGTCACAGCCGTCTCCGTCTCTTTATGTGTGCGTTTCAATATGCCTCTGGGAACATGTCGTCTTATCCATGACTTTACCCGCAGAGCTATCGGGCTTAAAGAAATGACGTCAATATCTTCATTAAATGTTACAAATGTCCTGGCTCAACTGACTTTGCAGTCGAACTGAATTCTCTCTCCCCCACCTCCACTGACAGTGAAAAGCCCCTGCTCTCTGCTGAGGTCGTTGAGAATGGCGAAATAAAACAGGTAACTACATCTGCATAATGAAGGAGGGGTCCTAAAGTTATCTACATTCTTCTGAGCCAGTCTCCTCTGTTTGGATGGGAACCCAGCTACGTGGTACTGCTACTGACCTGTATGTGTCATGCATGTAACCATCTCAACCTTTGTGTTTCTGTAATGTCAGGATGCAGGCCAGGAAGAGGAAGAGCATGACAGTGACAGCGAGGATGATGATGTTTGTGTAACCATCGGAGCTATAACAACGGGAGGCTTGTGTCAACCGTTCAGGTGACTGTCTGTGTGTGTACCTGAGCAGGCATAGAGCATGTTACAAAGGCCAGTCCATAAGAAGTAGTAAATAACAGGCCACAGGCATTGGCCAGTCCAATTCCTTCCCCTTAAAGGACCTCAGTTGTATATATGAAACAGATTGATGATACCCTCACTCATAAACAGGTAGGTATATAATTAAACTAATATTTTATTTAGTGACAAACAGCCTCTGAGCTGATTTCTATTGGCTTTTTTCCCTCATATTTTTTACAAGCCTCTGGTGGTTTCCTCTTGGCCCAGGAACCACAGTTTAACCCCCCTGATATTCTAGACAATAACCATTGCAAGACAGATGAGCATTGTTTCTCTTGACAGTCAGCATAACTGACAGCAATGGCTGTCGCCTCTCCTTCATCAGATCATTTTATTAGTCATTGTTCTGGTTCCTGTTTTACAGTATGCAGTTTTGACAGCGTGCTTTATTCTCACCAACCATGTCACATTCAAAGGTCTTCAAAGCACATTCCCACACATGAAGCATGGAGACAGCATGTCTCTGTTTGTGTTCTCTCCCCATGGTGGGGATAATGATCAAAGTGTGTGTGTGTATGTCTTTCATTGTGTAGTGCTTTCGGATCCACGCCAGTTAATCTCAACATTAAGACTGGTGGGCGAACACATGCATCAGGTAAACATAGGCCTGATCGCTAACCGTATGAGGTGTCACAGTTTGTGCCTGTTAACCGCCTGTGCCTATTAATTCGTATAGCTTATACAGGCTCTGTATACTCTGCAAGTGGGGAAAGTGTGAATGTGACGCTGACTGTGGGTCCTGTCATCTCCGCCCCAGCTGGCCCCAAACCGAAAGGAGTGGACCTGGACGCCCAGGGAAGTGTCAATGGAATCCCCGTGTTGGAGGTGGACATGGAGACTTTAGAAGAGAAGCCGTGGAGAAAGCCTGGTTAGTGCTGCCAGGTTATGCCTGAGCGGGTTTGGTGCCAGTGTGAAACGACCAGTTAATGACCTGTCTGTAACACGGCCTGTTCGGCTGTCGGTTGTGCTCGTGTTTTAGGCTCGGATCTCTCTGACTACTTCAACTACGGCTTTAACGAGGACACCTGGAAAGCCTACTGTGAGAAACAGAGGAGGCTACGCGTGTGTTATGGTGGCATGAACCCCTCGGCTTTAGCAGCCAAAATCATGGTAAAGTGTCTGTCCTGTGTTCCATGATGCATTATCACAATGTAAGAGGCGTTCCTGTTGAAGTAGCACTGTCAGCCTTTGTACTTCATCTTAGGGCCACCAGGGACGCTCAAGCCTTGCGGATCGAGACGGGACCCTCCCCTGCTTCAGGTCGGACTACTCCTCCCCCAGGTGGGCATGCCGGGTCCTTACCTCAGTCCCTTTTCAACACTGCTTTTATGTCAGCAGCTGTGGCCAGCAGCCTGTCAACACCACCACCACACTTCACTGGTCAGAGTGGTCAGCGGGCCGCGTTTGTGTTGGTCAACCTGTGTGCAACATGTCCAAGGTTGTGTTTGTACTAAACACGCTATTACATAAACACGTGTGTGTGTGTGTGTGTAGTCACGAAGGCATGTTAGATCACTTAGAGTGAAGGTTCGAGGCTGTGCTGCGGGCGTCGTTAAAGAGCTCCGTTCCCCTGCTAACGAAGTCCTCATGTCAAACCACCTCCCGCCACGTTCCCGTTAACGGCCACCTGTGAAGGGAAGCGTTTAGCATCGAGGCAGGCCTAGCCCTGCAGGGGGGATACTGCTGTTACCGTGGAGTGGTGCTGTTTTACTACATAATTACAGAGGCCAATCATTTACTGGCTCGCTGGCCAAAGGCTGCCAGACGATAGCAGATTGGGTCAGTAAACGCACGTCCTACCCATTCAGCCCTATGGTGTCGTCCTGCTTTTACTCAATGCCCAAGTGCTCTACGCCTCATACGGAAGTGCGATTGATCTGGTAATCTCCCTTTACCTTTCTGCTGTTCACCCTTCTCTTTGGGCATGTCTGGTGTAAGGGGTCAGGGGGTCCAGACTGGGGATTTGACAGAGTTTAGGGTGACTAACATGGCCACTTAATTAAAAGTTTGTCTTATAATCCTTCCTTCTCCTCTCAAGGTCCATTCAAGGGAGTAATTGTAGCATGACTTTTTGGTGCTTGTTCGGTCACCCCTCTATCCCTGTCCCTCCCTCTCTCTCCCTCCCGCTGTCTCTCCTTCCCACCCTCCCTCTGTTTTTCTTTCTCTCCCTCCCACTGTCTCTCCCTCTGTCTCTCTCCCTCTCTCTCTCTGATGCCCACCTGGCCATAACAGTATGTCTAAGCATAAGTACACACTATCTACCTCTCTGCAGCTTGTGAGAACGCCTGCGCCTCCAGAAGAGTTAAAGTGGACCCTTGACATTTGGTTGTGTTGGGTGTTGTTCTCGTCACATTTCTACACTGCAGAGTCCACACTAGCTGAGCCGGGATTGATTTGCTCAGATTAATTTACTGAGATTAAATAAGATATTTCTTTGTGAAAATCTGTTTAAATTGTGGTGTAATGTATCAGATTATGTGGCCACTTTAATATACATTTAACTTTCTGTTGTGACATTTTAGTAGGCCATAGTGGGGTAGAAAGATGTGGAATCAGCAAAACATATAGTTTCTTCTGTTTTTCCCTCTGAATGTTTGAAGGAGAATAAATCGGTACCTTTTCAAACATCTCCTCCTAAGATGACTCGTTGGCTTGTGCCATCTATGGAGGAGGCGTTAGGATAATCTTAGAAATATTTGTGAGATTCGTTGTGTCAGAGTGATTTTCTAATGTTTTATGTTAACATGGTATTCTGACTTGACCCTGTAGAAAGTCCGGCGGCACCATTGATGTGATTGGAGGACAAACTGGTACCATCAGCCGTGTAGAAGGACGGAGACGTCACAGTGTTGATGGAAATAACATTCAGGTAATGTGTGTGCGATCCAGGTCTATGTGTATGTATGGATGCCAGATATGGATTAAAAAAAATACATATGGGTATTAACCATGTTCATTTTATTCAAAAGGTCTTACGAACATTTTCAGGTCTTTAGAACCTGGCTGAGAAGTCTTTAGAACTTCCAGGTCTTTTATGTATACATTACAGGTTTTTATTTATGCCATGTATTAGAATAAAAGCATCAAATGGGCATTCAATGAGGAATAAAAATAAATAAATAGAATAAGAACAAATGAAGATAAACTTAACAGTGTGGTAAAATGTAAGCGCTCCGTCATATGCTTGTGAAAAGATAAATGTTTTTAACCTGGCTTAACAATGGATACATTTGGGGCACGTCCAAGATCTTCTGCTAGTTTATTCCAGTTGCATGCAGCATAACTGCTTATACTTGTGGTTACTTTTAGGTTATGGCATTATGATTTTGGTTTCAGGTGTAGGCTGAGTTTTTGCATAAAGGTTAAGGTATGGTTATGGTTAAGGGGTAGGGAACATGGATTTATGGGTGTGTGTGTGTGTGTGTGTGTGTGTGTGTAGGTTCTATCTGAGCCCTCTGATGCTGACCCTACTCCCACTAAGATGCCCCCCTTCTACCCCCATAACATCCCCCCACCACCTTTCCTCCCTCCAACCCAGAATGTCAGCACCGCCCCTCCACTAATTCCTCCACCACGTAAGTGACCTCAGACACACACACACACACTCACACACACACACACACATAAACAGTGCACATCTATCTATGTACCCTTTGTTCAGCAACACTGTTAGGTTATTCAGATGCCAAGGTTATGCAATGTTAAGTGTAGAGACATAGCTTGGAGGTTATATGTCAAACAGGCAGACTGAGAAGGTGATGTCACATCCTATTGGCTCCCTGGAGTCATGAAAGATGGCGTTTAGCTTCTTCATAAAGCTGTCCCATCAATTTCTTTCTCTCTCTCTCCCGGTGGGAATATATGATCATTACAGCTGAGGGCTTTGTGGGGAACAAATTAGAGTTTTACCGTGACTGTTGCAGGTGTATTCTAAACCTCATGCTGTGAAGCCCTGAAGGACATGCTTTATTTACCCAGCATGCCTCACAGAAAGTCCAGCTGTATAAATGACTGGGCTCGTATGTTTGTGAAGCTGCACCACAAGCAACAATAAATTCCACTGCATGGTGACGGCATGGCTGAGGGTTGGAGGTTAACATCGATGACCTAACATAAATGTGCCTGCACGTACGTGCACGTTTGGTTCTGCACACTACTAGTCGGTGTCTTTTTTCTCGGGTGTGTGTGTTACTCTGTCTAGGTGTGTGTTAGTGGGCCTTCCTTGGTCCAGTATGGCCTTCTGGTCTGAGCTTGCAGAAGAGATTGGGCTGCCATCTCTTCATCTTCCAGTCACCCCTAACTCACCCTGAGTTCACTGAGCCCCACCCGTTCTGCCTGGTGTCTAACCCGTGCCAAAATCCATAATACAAGAGAAATATCAAACATCCTGTCCATCTGGCCACTCTGACTTTGATGTTTGTTTTCCGTATCTGTCTTTCTCCTATTTTCAGCTGTGCCACTCGTTTAAGTCACCGGTCCGGCCTCCTTTTGTGATGTAAATGTGCAACCCCGATATAAATAGCTCCCGGAAAAAATAGTAACAGAGAAAAGTGCCGAGCCAGCGGATTGTGTCAGGAGAAATGTGCTGAACAGACCGAGGTTGGGAGGGGGAGGGAGGGAGCGGGAGATGGGGGGGGGGTTGATTCCTCTGGTGCAGTAGGGTCACTTAGCTTTGTAGTACTATGGATCGGTAGAGACTGGTTGTAGTGTGAGCTTGTGGGAGTGGGGGGGGTTGATTCCTCTGGTGCAGTAGGGTCACTTAGCTGTGTAGTACTATGGATCGGTAGAGACTGGTTGTAGTGTGAGCTTGTGGGAGTGGGGGGGGTTGATTCCTCTGGTGCAGTAGGGTCACTTAGCTGTGTAGTACTATGGATCGGTAGAGACTGGTTGTAGTGTGAGCTTGTGTTGTCATGGCAGCCCAAACAGGGCAGCGGTCACGGTGGCTCGGTCCAGTGTGGACACACGGACACCTGTTCCCTTAATGATGACCACTATCACAAGTCTGCAGCTTTCAACCACAACCGCCTATGTCTGAGTAATCTGAGACACGTTAGGCTTAAGACCAGTGGTAGTGAGATAAGTTATTGAGGAGGCAGCCCTGCCAACTCAGACGGGTGTCTTTATCGGGTCCAGGTGAATGTAGGCAGCCCGTGGAGCGAGGCGGTATCGTCTGGCTCTTCCCGCCTGTTGACTAGGGTATCTCGGCTCAATCTGAAAGCCTCCGGCGTAATGACTCTGAAACGTTAGCGTGAGAGAGAACCACTCGTGCACAATCATCAGCAATTATCCCGCAGCCATTAGCTTTCTCATAAGCTGCCAAGCATGGAACTCGTGGCCTCATCAAACGCCAGCTTGAGGGTCACGACAGGTATAAACCATTAGTTGCAAACATGGATGGCATGTGTGGATGGGAACCTTTCCGTTTGTGTGTGTTTACTGTTTACGTAGTTGTGTGTGTGTGTGTGTGTGTGTGTGTGAGCATGATGCTTTCGATCACAGAAGATGTTCCAACACTTTGAGTAATTGAGGCAGTGGAATCGAAAAGGCATCGTTAACTGATTAAAATGTGCCCCATCACGGCACGGGTGTGATTTTAGAGTCCAGAACTAATTTTACTCAGCACCATGCCATGGGAGAAGAACTGTAGCAGCGGTTTAATTAGTTTTACATTATCACACGTGATTGCATGCATGAATCTGAAGATTAAACAACCTGTTCCGGCGGCATTTCCATGTGTTTTCTGTAAAATAACGTATGTACTATGGATGTAGGCATCTGATGCTTGTAGTTTTTTCGCGTGATTGTGTTTTTCCACGGTCCAGTTCCTACAGTTTGTCTGTAGTAAATGCTGTCACAGTGTGACTCTAGGGTTTCTATTAAAGGCAGTGCCCGGAGCTATACCAGCAGCAGGAGATCACTGTGTCCGGGGGCATCGGGTTACGCAACCTCTGAGCCGCATCAAGGAGAGGGTATCTTCCTCTGAGGATGTTAATCGGACATCTGACTAGCTCCGGGTCTCCCCTGGGTTGCCAGGTGTCTGGGTTTATCAAAGGCCTTTGGTCGCCCTTCCACAGTGAGCCATTCAGTCTCTGTTGTCTCAGGAGGACCGTGGACTGTGAACGGGAAGGAAGGCTCTTCTACATTTCTGTCAAAGCAGACCTCCTGCATTCACCTTTTTTATGCTTCTACTTATTTTTCTTCCTTGTGTTTCAACCGTCCTGCACTTCTTCTGAGGCGAACGACTCTGAAACTCACTCCCATCAGGGGGCTTTGTGGAAAAACAGAAAGGCATGGTGCCCAGATGTGAGTGTGCGTGCATGTGTGTAGTGTTTGTGCCTCTTCAAAGAAGTGTGTGTGTGTGTGTGTGATGGCATGTGTGTGTTTTATTCCTAGACATGAAAGCATCCAGCATTAACTAATGGAGCCATTGAAAGTGTATTCAGGCATTTGACTGGAGCTGGTTTGGTTATAGTTCTAAAGCACTTTTGATTTTGTTGTCCTGACATTCTGACACCTCCCTGACGTAGGCTTGGCCTGTTTCAAGTTTTTCCGCTTTTAACCCAGAGTCTCCTAAGGACGATAAAGCCCCAGTGAAAGATAATGTCATGTGGTTGTGGCAGATTGACTGTCTGCCTGCATGTGTGGGTAATACATAAGGCCCGTTAGTGCATCATGATGTGTAGTGGAGTGCTATGTCCAATGATCTAAGATAAGAGTTCAACAGAGGTCAATCTGATCTGTGTGTGTGTCTTCATTACCTGTGCCTTCATAAGTACATTTGAACCTGACATTCTGCTGAATACAGTGACGGCGTGATCTAACCGATGTTAACGTGACTGTGTGCGTGTTCATATATCTTTCAGGGATCCCCATGAATATCCCTCCACCTGGTAAGCATTTCTCCTGTTGGATACTGGTTGTTGTGTGTCCCGCATGCTGCCGTTACAGATGCTGCCGTTACAGATGCTGCCGTTACAGATGCTGCCGTTACAGATGCTCGCGCTTGTCTTCACTTGGTGTTGTGCATGCAGCACAGATGTTTGTGTTCTGGAACTGGATGATGCTGGACGGTCTCTCCCGCTGTCTAAATCGTGACAGACCGATGTGTCGCTAGTGTTTCTCTTCTAAGTTATGAGGAGAGGAATATTGGAAACGTTTGTGCTTTTAGGAAACTGTGTCGATGCCATGATTCTGATCCGATGCATTGAGCAATGGTTGCTTATCTGCAGATCGGAGGACTCGTCTTCTATTGTCTGTTGATTGTATTGTGAAAGGCAACCTAATGGCTGACTAACTGTTGTGCCATTTCCTTCAGGCTACCCTCATGGGGCTCCTCCTCCCTCTTTGATCTCTTCACTAGACTGGTGAGTCTCTGTCTTCTATCCTGGTGTGTGTCTGTCTCTGTGTGTCTGTCTCTGTGTGTCTGTCTCTGTGTGTCTGTCTGTGTGTCTGTCTGTGTGTCTGTCTCTGTGTGTCTGTGTGTCTGTCTCTGTGTGTCTGTGTGTCTGTCTCTGTGTGTCTGTCTCTGTGTGTCTGTCTCTGTGTGTCTGTCTCTGTGTGTCTGTGTGTCTGTCTCTGTGTGTCTGTCTCTGTGTGTCTGCAGTATGACAGTGCCCTGACTGTGTCTGTACAGGCTAAGGAGAGGTAGGAACAGGCGGGAAAGGAGCACCAGGAAGAGAGAACACAGCTGCTCTCCATCCAGAATGGCATCAGCCAGGAGAAAACACAGGCAAGAGATAGGAACAGGCTAGGAAGATACGGAGGTTCATGGATATAGTCAGGTTATTGTAGAGACTGATGGAACAGTATGAGGAATAGACAGCTACTACTGCTGTGATTAACAGATGGAGGTTCATGCATATAGTCAGCTTATTGTAGATACTGATGGAACAGTATGAGGAATAGACAGCAGTTAATAATGCCTAGGTTAACAGTCAACTAAAACTAGTGAACATTTTGTCCCTGGCTGATTATTGAGCCCTACCTCCCAACCCTCGGAAAACTACTGTATGTTATTAAAATACTGAAAATAACCTAATCACATTCCAGTTCATTACTGTAGGGACAATCAGTGTAATTGTGTTAAAAGGCGGATCTCAGTGGTAAGACGCATCATTTCCTCAAGTGTTGTCCAAATCTGCCCACGGTGTCTTGTAGTGTATGGCGTGTGCCTTATTAGCTTACAATCTAACGAGGAAACAAACAGTCCCACCCTTTATGGTGGCTAACGGCTAACATTACCAAGGTAAGTCATGTCTGTAGGCCTTGACTTGTCCAGCCACAGACAGAGGCCCCGGTCAGCAGCTTTATCTCTGACCTGGCAGAGTTGTGTACAACTGGCCAAATAAGGCAGTTCATAATGTCTGTGACGGAAGTCCCCTGTTTATCAGTTCTGATCCGATCCCTTCCCGCCTCCCACATTCTCTTGCTCTCCTCAACAAAACATCCCTGAGTTATACATCCTCTCCACACTCCCTGGCCAGAACCCCGGGCCACTTTCTGCTGCAGTCTCGGCGGTCTGTGGATCTTGCGTGGGGTAATCGCGTTGTCGCCCTTAATTTTGTTGCCCTATTTCATTTGGATGGTGCTTCAGGTCTCCTCCCACTGGCCGGCTTTGTCTCTTTCCTCTTATCTCTCTTTTCCTAATCTCTCTTCTGCTTCCTGTCTGTCTGTTCCCTTCTTATTATTTCTCTAAATATAATTCTGTCTCTCTTGCCCTCATTTGCTGTATCTTTCTGTGTCTGAATTCAATCAGCAATCTTAAAGACGGCTCGTCTCTGGCCTTTGCCAAATCCTCACATCCTTCAAGGGCTTTCCGTTTGTCTGAACCTCAGCCTTCTTCACTTGCGTTTATGAATCATTTCCTCTTTTGCTTTAACTTCAAACGTTTATTTCTCCAACCGACACACACACACACACACACATACGTATGCTGTTTATGCACATGGTCTTAGATATTGTATTGAATCTTTCCCAGGAGGGATATTAGGAACAGCAGGTCGTGTTGGCATATTCTTCTTCAGCCTCTGACTTTGAGGCCCACGGGACCTTGGCTTCATCCCAGACTCTGTCAGTGCACACTCCACTTGTCCATGTTCATCCCACATACTGAGGCCCCTGCTCTTCTCTTATTGGTCACGGAGTTCTTCCCTCACTCTCTGTTTCTGTACTGATAACTGTCATCTACACGCACAACAGTTGGTAAATGAATGTTTTCTGCTAATTAAATGCTGGGGCTCTGGCCAGAGTGGTGTTAACCATTAGACACTAATTATAGTAATGTTCCCCAGCTGTATGGGTCACAGCCCACGCATCCTGCATGCATTCACAGACCCCATCCATCCACCTCCTGTTAAAGCTCCTTATTGGCCTAGTCATTCTGCTAAGAGAATCTGGCCAGGGAGCTGGGGGGGGGTGCTCCAGTGGGGAGAGACGGAGGAGCAGTGGGGAGAGACGGAGGAGCAGTGGGGAGGGACGGGAGGAGCAGTGGGGAGGGACGGGAGGAGCAGTGGGGAGTCATGGTATTCCGCCAGAGTATTAATAGATTTGTGTATTTGGATACACACCTGATTGGAAGCAGTCCTCTTGGACCGACCTCACACACACATTTCACCTTCAACCGGCGTGGAAGTTTTCAATCTGCACTAAAGTGGTATATCACTGTTGCAGATGAGCAGTTACTCTGCAAATATCCGTATACGACCCCCCCCCCCCGTCTGGTTGGCCAGCAGTGTTTTGCCTTGACAACGAGCCAGTCACATCAAACAGGAGGTGAATGGAGCTCTGAATTGGGGGCAAAAAGCTCTTTGACCATAAAGTTATCTTCCTCTCTGTTTTCTACACTATATGATCAAAAGTATCTGGACAACCTTTACTAATTATTGCGTTGCAGTTTTTGTCCCCCATTGCATACAGGTTCATTAAATCTAGCACATAGGCAGTACAGTGGGTCGTACTCAAAATAGTTCACTGACTTTAAACATGGTAATGTCAAAGGTGAAGTTTCTTCCCTACTCGATCTGCCTGGTCAATTCGGTCAACTGAAGTGCTATAACTGTGAGGTGGATGTGTGTTCTAGCTACGCACACCCAGCCAGAAAGTGGTAGGCCGCGCAAACATAGAGAATGCAGAGTGCTGAAGCGTGTTGCCTGTAAAAATGGTTTATCTGCTGCTTCACCCACCAATGGGTTCCTGGATCTGGGCAAGAACTTAAAGGTATGGGTTTCCATGGGCATGTTGGGTGTGGCAGATGGCAGGAGAGTGCAACCTTCTGGATTATGCATAGCACCCACTGGTCCAGATCTTATACAATACAAATACATTTTAGACATTTGCATGCTTCTAACTTTGGCAACAGTTTGGCGGAGGCCGTTTCTTGTTCCAGCATGTCAGATGGCCACGCACTTCTGGTCATGCAGTGTATATTTGTATTTTTGTTTTATTTCCTCCATCTACTGCTCATTACTGCCATGCCTGACTGGCTGTACTCAGTCCAATTGTTTGGCACATTTTGTGTGTGTGTGTGTGTGACTTCTCTGCAACGTGTCAACCAGAGGTTAGAAGGGGGGAGATGAACTTTAGTTTTTTGTGCGTTGTAGGTTCGGTGTTCTGCTTTTAATATCTCCATGGAACATTATACTGTAATCCATCAATTATTCTGCTCTTATATCCATCCAGGTTTAAAATGGATACAGTACCGAATGGGGAGCGTTCATGACATGCACATGATTAAACAATATGGGTTTTTCTAAAAGTGGACTTCAGTTCTTGAGCATGTGTAGATGCTGTGCGTGTTGCCATGTTCCCTGATTTGACCTCTGTCTTCTCCTAAGCAGTAGACGCTCTGGAGGCTACGACGTTCGCTCCGCCCCAGTGTTCCCCCCCTTCCCTCCAGGTATGTGGTCGCTCTACCCTACTGTTACCTTCCCTCCAGGTATGTGGTCGCTCTACCCTACTGTTACCCCTTCCTGTCCAGGTATGTGGTCGCTCTACCCTACTGTTACCTTCCGTCCAGGTATGTGGTCGCTCTACCCTACTGTTACCCCTTCCCTCCAGGTATGTGGTCGCTCTACCCTACTGTTACCTTCCCTCCAGGTATGTGGTCGCTCTACCCTACTGTTACCTTCCCTCCAGGTATGTGGTCGCTCTACCCTACTGTTACCCCTTCCCTCCAGGTATGTGGTCGCTCTACCCTACTGTTACCTTCCCTCCAGGTATGTGGTCGCTCTACCCTACTGTTACCCCTTCCTGTCCAGGTATGTGGTCGCTCTACCCTACTGTTACCTTCCGTCCAGGTATGTGGTCGCTCTACCCTACTGTTACCCCTTCCAGGTATGTGGTCGCTCTACCCTACTGTTACCTTCCCTCCAGGTTACTCCCTTCTCCAGGTATGTGGTCGCTCTACCCTACTGTTACCCCTTCCTCCAGGTATGTGGTCGCTCTACCCTACTGTTACCCCTTCCTGTCCAGGTATGTGGTCGCTCTACCCTACTGTTACCTTCCCTCCAGGTATGTGGTCGCTCTACCCTACTGTTACCCCTTCCTCCAGGTATGTGGTCGCTCTACCCTACTGTTACCTTCCCTCCAGGTATGTGGTCGCTCTACCCTACTGTTACCTTCCCTCCAGGTATGTGGTCGCTCTACCCTACTGTTACCCCCTTCCTGTCCAGGTATGTGGTCGCTCTACCCTACTGTTACCTTCCCTCCAGGTATGTGGTCGCTCTACCCTACTGTTACCTTCCCTCCAGGTATGTGGTCGCTCTACCCTACTGTTACCCCTTCCTGTCCAGGTATGTGGTCGCTCTACCCTACTGTTACCTTCCCTCCAGGTATGTGGTCGCTCTACCCTACTGTTACCCCTTCCCTCCAGGTATGTGGTCGCTCTACCCTACTGTTACCCCCTCCCTCCAGGTATGTGGTCGCTCTACCCTACTGTTACCCCTTCCCTCCAGGTATGTGGTCGCTCTACCCTACTGTTACCCCCTTCCTCCAGGTATGTGGTCGCTCTACTACTGTTACTGGTTGTGGTCCCCCTTCCCTCCAGGTATGTGGTCGCCCCTGTTACCAGGTATGTGGTATGTGGTCGCTCTACCCTACTGTTACCCCCTTCCTGTCCAGGTATGTGGTCGCTCTACTCTACTGTTACCCCCCTTCCCTCCAGGTATGTGGTCGCTCTACCCTACTGTCCCCCTTCCCTCCAGGTATGTGGTCGCTCTACCCTACTGTTACCCCTTCCTGTCCAGGTATGTGGTCGCTCTACCCTACTGTTACCTTCCCTCCAGGTATGTGGTCGCTCTACCCTACTGTTACCCCTTCCCTCCAGGTATGTGGTCGCTCTACCCTACTGTTACCCCTTCCCTCCAGGTATGTGGTCGCTCTACCCTACTGTTACCCCTTCCCTCCAGGTATGTGGTCGCTCTACCCTACTGTTACCCCCTTCCTCCAGGTATGTGGTCGCTCTACTCTACTGTTACCCCCTTCCCTCCAGGTATGTGGTCGCTCTACCCTACTGTCCCCCTTCCCTCCAGGTATGTGGTCGCTCTACCCTACTGTTACCCCTTCCTGTCCAGGTATGTGGTCGCTCTACCCTACTGTTACCTTCCTCCAGGTATGTGGTCGCTCTACCCTACTGTTACCCCCTTCCTCCAGGTATGTGGTCGCTCTACCCTACTGTTACCCCTTCCCTCCAGGTATGTGGTCGCTCTACCCTACTGTTACCCCTTCCCTCCAGGTATGTGGTCGCTCTACCCTACTGTTGCCCCCTTCCCTCCAGGTATGTGGTCGCTCTACCCTACTGTTACCCCTTCCCTCCAGGTATGTGGTCGCTCTACCCTACTGTTACCCCTTCCCTCCAGGTATGTGGTCGCTCTACCCTACTGTTACCCCTTCCCTCCAGGTATGTGGTCGCTCTACCCTACTGTTACCCCCTTCCCTCCAGGTATGTGGTCGCTCTACCCTACTGTTACCCCCTTCCTCCAGGTATGTGGTCGCTCTACTCCTACTGTTACCCCCTTCCCTCCAGGTATGTGGTCGCTCTACCCTACTGTTACCCCCTTCCCTCCAGGTATGTGGTCGCTCTACCCTACTGTCCCCCTTCCCTCCAGGTATGTGGTCGCTCTACCCTACTGTTACCCCCTTCCTCCAGGTATGTGGTCGCTCTACCCTACTGTTACCCCCTTCCTCCAGGTATGTGGTCGCTCTACCCTACTGTTACCTTCCCTCCAGGTATGTGGTCGCTCTACCCTACTGTTACCCCCTTCCTCTCCAGGTATGTGGTCGCTCTACCCTACTGTTACCTTCCCTCCAGGTATGTGGTCGCTCTACCCTACTGTTACCCCCTTCCTCCAGGTATGTGGTCGCTCTCCCTACTGTTACCCCCTTCCTGTCCAGGTATGTGGTCGCTCTACTCCTACTGTTACCCCCTTCCCTCCAGGTATGTGGTCGCACTGTTACCCCTTCCCTCCAGGTATGTGGTCGCTCTACCCTACTGTTACCCCCCTTCCTCCAGGTATGTGGTCGCTACTGTTACCCCTTCCTCCAGGTATGTGGTCGCTCTACCCTACTGTTACCTTCCCTCCAGGTATGTGGTCGCTCTACCCTACTGTTACCCCCTTCCCTCCAGGTATGTGGTCGCTCTACCCTACTGTTACCCCCCTTCCCTCCAGGTATGTGGTCGCTCTACCCTACTGTTACCCCTTCCCTCCAGGTATGTGGTCGCTCTACCCTACTGTTACCCCCTTCCCTCCAGGTATGTGGTCGCTCTACCCTACTGTCCCCCTTCCCTCCAGGTATGTGGTCGCTCTACCCTACTGTTACCCCTTCCTGTCCAGGTATGTGGTCGCTCTACCCTACTGTTACCCCTTCCTCCAGTTGTGGTCGCTCTACCCTACTGTCCCCCTTCCAGGTATGTGGTCGCTCTACCCTACTGTTACCCCCTTCCTGTCCAGGTCCAGGGTATGTGGTCGCTCTACCCTACTGTTTCCCTCCAGGTATGTGGTCGCTCTACCCTACTGTTACCCTTCCAGGTATGTGGTCGCTCTACCCTACTGTTACCCCCTTCCCTCCAGGTATGTGGTCGCTCTACCCTACTGTTACCCCTTCCTCCCAGGTATGTGGTCGCTCTACCCTACTGTTACCCCCTTCCCTCCAGGTATGTGGTCGCTCTACCCTACTGTTACCCCCTTCCCTCCAGGTATGTGGTCGCTCTACCCTACTGTTACCCCCTTCCCTCCAGGTATGTGGTCGCTCTACCCTACTGTTACCCCCTTCCTCCAGGTATGTGGTCGCTCTACTCTACTGTTACCCCCTTCCCTCCAGGTATGTGGTCGCCTACTGTTACCCCCCCTTCCTGTCCAGGTATGTGGTCCCTCCAGGTATGTGGTCGCTCTACCCTACTGTTACCCCTTCCTCCAGGTATGTGGTCGCTCTACCCTACTGTTACCCCCTTTCCTCCAGGTATGTGGTCGCTCTACCCTACTGTTACCCCCTTCCCTCCAGGTATGTGGTCGCTCTACCCTACTGTTACCCCTTCCTCCAGGTATGTGGTCGCACCCTACTGTTACCCCCTTCCTCCAGGTATGTGGTCGCTCTACCCTACTGTTACCCCCTTCCCTCCAGGTATGTGGTCGCTCTACCCTACTGTTACCCCCTTCCTCCAGGTATGTGGTCGCTCTACCCTACTGTTACCCCCTTCCTCCAGGTATGTGGTCGCTCTACCCTACTGTTACCCCCTTCCCTCCAGGTCCCTCCAGGTATGTGGTCGCTCTACCCTACTGTTACCCCCTTCCCTCCAGGTATGTGGTCGCTCTACCCTACTGTTACCCCCTTCCCTCCAGGTATGTGGTCGCTCTACCCTACTGTTACCCCCTTCCTCCAGGTATGTGGTCGCTCTACCCTACTGTTACCCCCTTCCTCCAGGTATGTGGTCGCTCTACCCTACTGTCCCCCCCCTTCCTCCAGGTATGTGGTCGCTCTACTCCTACTGTTACCCCTTCCTGTCCAGGTATGTGGTCCTCCAGGTATGTGGTCGCTCTACCCTACTGTTACCCCCTTCCTCCAGGTATGTGGTCGCTCTACCCTACTGTTACCCCCTTCCCTCCAGGTATGTGGTCGGTGGTCCTCTACTGTTACCCCCTTCCCTCCAGGTATGTGGTCGCTCTACCCTACTGTTACCCCCTTCCCTCCAGGTATGTGGTCGCTCTACCCTACTGTTACCCCCTTCCCTCCAGGTATGTGGTCGCTCTACCCTACTGTTACCCCCTTCCCTCCAGGTATGTGGTCGCTCTACCCTACTGTTACCCCCTTCCCTCCAGGTATGTGGTCGCTCTACCCTACTGTTACCCCTTCCCTCCAGGTATGTGGTCGTTACCCCCTTCCCTCCAGGTATGTGGTCGCCTACTGTTACCCCCTTCCCTCCAGGTATGTGGTCGCTCTACCCTACTGTTACCCCCTTCCCTCCAGGTATGTGGTCCTCTACCCTACTGTTACCCCTTCCCTCCAGGTATGTGGTCGCTCTACTGTTCCTACTGTCCCCCTTCCCTCCAGGTATGTGGTCGCTCTACCCTACTGTTACCCCCTTCCTGTCCAGGTATGTGGTCGCTCTACCCTACTGTTACCCCCTTCCCTCCAGGTATGTGGTCGCTCTACCCTACTGTCCCCCTTCCCTCCAGGTATGTGGTCGCTCTACCCTACTGTTACCCCCTTCCCTCCAGGTATGTGGTCGCTCTACTCTACTGTTACCCCCTTCCTCCAGGTATGTGGTCGCTCTACCCTACTGTTACCCCCTTCCCTCCAGGTATGTGGTCGCTCTACCCTACTGTCCCCCTTCCCTCCAGGTATGTGGTCGCTCTACCCTACTGTTACCCCCTTCCCTCCAGGTATGTGGTCGCTCTACCCTACTGTTACCCCCTTCCCTCCAGGTATGTGGTCGCTCTACCCTACTGTTACCTTCCCTCCAGGTATGTGGTCGCTCTACCCTACTGTTACCCCCTTCCCTCCAGGTATGTGGTCGCTCTACCCTACTGTTACCCCTTCCCTCCAGGTATGTGGTCGCTCTACCCTACTGTCCCCCTTCCCTCCAGGTATGTGGTCGCTCTACCCTACTGTTACCCCCTTCCTGTCCAGGTATGTGGTCGCTCTACCCTACTGTTACCCCCTTCCCTCCAGGTATGTGGTCGCTCTACCCTACTGTTACCCCTTCCCTCCAGGTATGTGGTCGCTCTACCCTACTGTTACCCCCTTCCCTCCAGGTATGTGGTCGCTCTACTCTACTGTTACCCCCTTCCCTCCAGGTATGTGGTCGCTCTACCCTACTGTTACCCCCTTCCCTCCAGGTATGTGGTCGCTCTACCCTACTGTCCCCCCTTCCCTCCAGGTATGTGGTCGCTCTACCCTACTGTTACCCCCTTCCCTCCAGGTATGTGGTCGCTCTACCCTACTGTTACCCCCTTCCCTCCAGGTATGTGGTCGCTCTACCCTACTGTTACCTTCCCTCCAGGTATGTGGTCGCTCTACCCTACTGTTCCCCCTTCCCTCCAGGTATGTGGTCGCTCTACCCTACTGTTACCCCTTCCCTCCAGGTATGTGGTCGCTCTACCCTACTGTTACCCCCTTCCCTCCAGGTATGTGGTCGCTCTACTCTACTGTTCCCCCTTCCCTCCAGGTATGTGGTCGCTCTACCCTACTGTCCCCCCCTTCCCTCCAGGTATGTGGTCGCTCTACCCTACTGTTACCCCCTTCCTGTCCAGGTATGTGGTCGCTCTACCCTACTGTTACCCCCTTCCCTCCAGGTATGTGGTCGCTCTACCCTACTGTCCCCCTTCCCTCCAGGTATGTGGTCGCTCTACCCTACTGTTACCCCCTTCCCTCCAGGTATGTGGTCGCTCTACCCTACTGTTACCCCCTTCCCTCCAGGTATGTGGTCGCTCTACCCTACTGTTACCCCCCTTCCCTCCAGGTATGTGGTCGCTCTACCCTACTGTCCCCCTTCCCTCCAGGTATGTGGTCGCTCTACCCTACTGTTACCCCCCTTCCCTCCAGGTATGTGGTCGCTCTGCCCCATTGTCGCTCTGCAGGCGTACTACAACAAATGATGTTGACCTTTAATTGAACTTTTAGTTCTCTGTCGGAAGTAGCATAACACAGATGTGTGTTTATAACACAGTGGTTATTACACTCTCAATGACACCTAATGACGTGAACCAAAAGGCAATGTGTGTGTGTGTGTGTGTGCAATATGTTAGGTTATATTTGGATGTTACAACCCACACCCAGTCATTCTCGCTGTTTCCTGTTTTCCTTCCATGGGATTTGGAAGTAGATGGAAGTAGCGTATTTCTTTCGGGAGGGAAAATCTGCCAACCTATTTTGAGCTGTGTTTTGACAGTTTAATGAAGCCTCTAGGAAGTTTTGCTATATTATGAAATTACTCTGTCTAATTTAAAATGAATTTCCTCTTTCCTTTCCCTCCCACTGTGGCCTTCACTACCTGCCCTAAATATGCGGTTTTTAGTTAGATTGACATTTGTGCCCCTGTTGTTTTTAAATTGTTCCATTTCGAGAGATCATTCCTTTTGATCAAGCACTGCACTCTGAGGTTTCATTGTTCATCTATTGAGCTGTCATTTTTTGGTTTCACATCAAAGGCTGATAATTGTGTTTGTCACTTCCTAATGACTTGTAGTTAAATTGATATGTTTTCAGCTTTGTCAGATGTTGAACAGTCGTATGAGCTCTCAATAGGTTTGGGATCTCCTTGTTTTTCAGCTGACTGGTCAATGTTTGCCCCTCCTCAGGTGTGTACCCACCGCCCCCTCCTCCCCCCCCGGGCAGTGCCGTAGCATCTTGGACTGGGGTATTTGATACTGCCAAGGCCTGGGAGTACTACTCTCGGCAGGACAGCGAGCGGGAGCACCACAAGGAGAGAGACCGGACCAGAGACCAAGGACATGACAAAGAGAAGGAGAGGGAGCACAGTCCGTCAGCCCCAGTCTGTAACAGGTGAGGTCAGAACCGGTTTCACCTTGGTATCAGCCCCGGTCTGTAACAGGTGAGGTCAGAACCGGTTTCACCTTGGTATCAGCCCCGGTCTGTAACAGGTCAGGTCAGAACCGGTTTCACCTTGGTATCAGCCCCGGTCTGTAACAGGTGAGGTCAGAACCGGTTTCACCTTGGTATCAGCCCCGGTCTGTAACAGGTGAGGTCAGAACCGGTTTCACCTTGGTATCAGCCCCGGTCTGTAACAGGTAAAGTCAGAACCGGTTTCACCTTGGTATCAGCCCCGGTCTGTAACAGGTAAAGTCAGAACCGGTTTCACCTTGGTATCAGCCCCGGTCTGTAACAGGTGAGGTCAGAACCGGTTTCACCTTGGTATCAGCCCCGGTCTGTAACAGGTGAGGTCAGAACCGGTTTCACCTTGGTATCAGCCCTGGTCTGTAACAGAACCAGAACCGGTCATCACCAGATATCTAGCTGACACTCTTCTACCCTGTCTGTCTAATAATTTTTTCTCCTTAATAACTCCTATTCTTGTTTCTTTCTCCCAGTGTCTCTCAGTCCCCCTTGCCTCTGTGTTTCTCTCATGACTGTGGGGCTGTTCAGATTGCTGACAGGGTTAAGCTGATCCACTACTGCCAGGTGTGGGGCTGTATTACCAGGCCAGGGAGAGGATCTCTTCTCTATTTTTCATGTTTCTACTCAGTGAGCAACACAGCAGCCCTCCAAGCTGGAGGGGTTCAATGGTTGCCAGGTGCTGCCCATGATGAATATTCATGTATTTTAAATATATTCCTGAATTTATTTGGTAATTATATGTCAGTGTATCTCAAACCAGCGACTTTCGACTCCTCAGTCCAGCTCATTACCCACTGCTCTAAATATTAGTAACTCATTTGAATGGGCGAGTGATGGCCCTACCAAGGTCGCTACAGTAAGATAACCTACCTGAAATGTATTTTTAATGAAGTTAAATGTATTTGACATGTATTCATTATACATTTGGCATTGCAACAAGATATGTATTTTCCAAATGGGGTGGCAGGGATATTTGCACTGGGGTTGAAGTGGGATGACTGTAGTGGATGGAGCCTCTGTCTGCACTAGCTGCTACGGCCACTGGGGGCAGATATGTGTTGGAAACCAGATCTCACAAGGCTCTCTGTTTATGACGGATCTGCAGACTTGGATTTCTTTCAGCAACTGTGTCAGTGCTCTACAGGCAGGTAGATCGGGACCAGGGGGCCCCATGCTTCTACTAGATGGGGTCCCGTCATTTCCTAAACTGCCAATAATGAGCTTCCCTGTGATTCCACTGCCCTACTCTCCTACTTCATCGCCTGCCAGCGAGAAAGCCGAGCTCAAAATACTAACTAACACACACACGCACTCCTGCCCCACATGTTTACAGAATGTTTAGGTTGACCAGAAGCCAAAAGATGTTTGCTTTATTCATATGAAATTCACAAATTCCAAGTTGGGGAGAGACAACGAAACACCTCACATACAGAATCCCATCCCAGCTAACAGTCCTACACATTCTGCAGTGGCACTTATTCTCTTTCACACACACACACACACACACACTTTGGCTCGGTCTCTCATTTTAATTCCATGTGTCTCCTGTCTTTTGTTGGGAAGGACCATGTTGGGTCCAGCTGTTTATCGGGTCGATTGAGAGAAGGCACATATGGGAGGCTCTGAGATTGGAGACCCAGGAGAGACAGCCACGTGAAGGATATACACACATACATACACACACACACACACATGCATACATACATGCATACATACACACACATACATACAGAGGTCCTGGTCCGACGTCTGGTTTGTCCTACATTCAGATGGTCTGTTGGTGACTTAAAGTTGTGCAAACGCTGTCTATTTTGAGTCGGAATGTTTTAACAGGCAGTGACGAGTCCTACCAGAAAGTCCTCTGGACAGTGCCCTTGGACCAATCTCCAGACTGGCATGGTTAGGACTTCAGACATGCGTTTACACTGGTGCTAATGACACTAGACCAACATCCAGCCTGGACGGGACAACCCCCTCCTTCTCTAAGGCACCGCTCACCCAGTTTCACTCAATGGTCTGTTGGTTTTGCGGAGGACCTTCGCTTTCTTTGAATGTGTCACTTCATTTCTAGTGGGCGGAGCAGGAAGCAGCTGGTAGTCCTCAAGCTGATAAAGATGTCACCTCATCCACCGTCTGGACATCGGTGCCACACACTCACTTTTGGTGCATGTCTTCTTCAGCTGCGGTCAATGTCCCAGCTCCGCAGCGAGACACGCCCCCTCCACCGCGTGTGGTTACACATGGGACACGCCCCCTCCACCGCGTGTGGTTACAAATGGGACACGCCCTCCTCAGTGGGTGCCTCCTCCACTGTGTGGGTACAAATGGAAGCGTGTGACCAATAAAGTGCTGAGGTGGTATGAGGAGGTGTGAATTAATGCACAGTGGCACGTTTGGTCCAGGAGGCCTCCTGTGAATAATGGAGCTGTTGTTGAGCCCAGAGGACTGGAAAGGATGTAGCTCCTTTCATCTAAAGGTCACAGGAGGACAGGGACGGCCTTTGTGACTCCAAGGCTGCAGCGCAGGATGCTATTAAACTACCATAACAGAGGCCACAACAGAGGGCATTTTGGGTAGAGAGCCTGACCTGACCGATCATGCTGTTTCTTTGACAAGCTTGTGTCTTGTGCAAAAAAGCAGCTGTTTTAGCAACATGGGACCAGTGAGGTTTGTTTTTCAGCAACGTGATGACAGTTCTGGTTGGATAATAAGTGACATGGGGTGACAGTTCTGGTTGGATAATAAGCAACATGTGATGACAGTTCTGGTTGGATAATAAGCAACATGTGATGACTGTTCTGGTTGGATAATAAGCAACATGTGATGACAGTTCTGGTTGGATAATAAGCAACATGTGATGACAGTTCTGGTTGGATAATAAGCAACATGTGATGACAGTTCTGGTTGGATAATAAGCAACATGTGATGACTGTTCTGGTTGGATAATAAGCAACATGTGATGACAGTTCTGGTTTGTTTTCTAGTGAGGACGAGCGGCATCGGCGCCGGGACTCTGGAGAGAGAGGATACGAGCGGCACCACCACAGAGACCGAGATGCCCGGGTGAACGAAGACCGACATCGAGAGAAAAGACACAGAGACAAGGAGGAGAGAAGATACAAGTACTCACGCAGGTACACCAGAAACAGTCACACACAGTCCTTAAAAGGTTGAATAATGAGTAATGTCGAGTTCTGCCCCGGCAGCAGGAGGAGACATGACAGTGAGGAGGAGGAGGACAGCCATCAGAGGCATAAACACAAGAAGGCCAGGAGGAGTAGAGAGGATAAGGAGCCAAGCCAGGAACTCTCTGCTGATCAGGAGAACCAATCAGAGCCCACTGAGTGACACTGGTGCTACTCACCAGCCAATTGGAGGCCCCGGTGTGACCCTTTAGGCATTCCGTTCACCAGAGACTGGACTGGTCCACCTGCTATTAATGTTTCAGTTATCCTTAAAGGTGAAGAACCAAACACTTGTTTTATACAGATTGTATTCAACATATGCATATGTTGAGCTGCCTGAGTGAGTTTTTCGTTGATAAATGTGAAAGATCCAGTATGTTAGGATAAAGTGGTTGACTAGACCTCAGCTGGTTTGAATCTCACTGGGCTGCTGTCTTATATTTCTCTTTTTATATTTCTCTTCTCATTAAACCCAAACCCCAAACCATTGCTATAGCTCTCGGGCAACTGTTATTTTCAAATGACTTTATTGATTGTTTTACCAAAGGTACCATCAATTATACTACACAGGCCGAAGTGTGAGAGAGAGAGAACCATGTTAGCTGGTCCAAGATCAGACAAACCTACAGAAACACGAACAAAACTGCAGTTTTTTGTAACTTCTCAAAAGTAGGAAAATCAGTAAGGCCTCCACGATGTAACCTTATTAATATTACTTTGAACAGATAATGAGCACATTTGAAGTTTATAAGTTTTCTCTATACATATGCCAGTGGTTGGACAATTTAGCAAACAGCTTCTGAAAACACCTCAACACAGACAACTACTTGGCAATGTGTCTGAGTCCGACAGATGAAGATGACACCACCGTAAGTAAAAACAGAACAAGCCTATACTCGAAGGCCATTTGAACAAACCAAAAAAAACTGAAGATAAACATAGTACAAGTGCTTGAATCAGTATTTTTTTAGACATCCAACATTTACAATAAAGAAATGCGAGTCCAATTAAATGCATACTCTAACATAGAACTAATGAAATTGGCAACTTATGTCCCCTCCCAGTCACCTGTCCACCCTATTGGATGCTGTGTACTAGAATGAGCCTCCCAATCAGGTTGCTCCGTACATCCCGGAGGTTGGGCCACAGATCCACACCGCCCAAACTCAGTGTCTCTGGGATCGTGTTTTGGTCAAACTCCTGTCACATTGTCCGTTGGCCCCCACTGAACACCTCGCAAACTCGACTGTCCATCTGGAATCAGGGTTTTTCTAGTCCACCTTCAGTAGCATATGCCCTGTCCATTATTGAAGGCTCACTATTGTAAGCCAGTCCTAAGCTCCGCCCACATTCCTTGGTCCGTATTGGCCCCTCCCATGGCTGTAAGGCTGCAGCAGGGCTACAGCAGACTGCCAGGCCAGGACACGATAGTCAGGGTGATTTTGCCTCGCAGCTCCTTAAGCAGACGGACCAGGGCTGTGTGGGTCATCCCCCATGTACTCTTCCCATTTACCTCCAGCAGAATGTCCCCACACCTGCACACACACACACGCGCAGAAATACTCAAGCCTACTGTAGTTTTACAGATATGTCTGCTGTAACGGATAGGTCAGTACTGGCAATATTTCAGCTACTGAAAAGCTAGCGTTAGCATGCATGTCTTCCGGCCAATGGGTGATAAACCCAAGTTTACTTAATGCGTACCGTATCCTGCCGTCGTTGTAGGCCGGAGTGCCCTCCACGATGGAGCGGATGAAGAAGGACTGATTACAGTTGACCTCCTCCTGACCCCCTACGATGCTGAAGCCCAGGCTGCCTGAGGTGCTCCGACGTAGCACAATGTCTTTGCAGCAGTACAGGTGCCTGGAAAGGACAAAAAGGCAGATGAGCAAATCTGTGAACCGTAGCCATCATCACGCCAATGTGTGTGTGTGTGCTCAGCTTGTTGTGCCGTGTGCACAAATGCAGCTGTGAGATTGTCGTGTCCAGCGTCCAGCTTGAAAAACAAGAGCTGGGCCTCGGTCCAGTAAAAAATGGGACATTATAGAGCAGTGAATGGAAGTATTTTAGCATCATGCCTTCCTTGCTGCTCAGGGGTGAATGAAAATTGCCTTTAATCCTTTTAAGACCGTCGACCGTCTGGACTGAATTCCCATGGAGATTCAGTAGTTGGTTTTCACTTTTCTAATCAATTTGGCGGGTTAGGGAGGAATAGATTTTTTTTTACTCCACACTTTTTGTGTGTATTTTGTGACTGAAGGGAAAAAAATTACAAGCAGTGGCAGATCTGTGAAAAAGGGACACCCCCATAATTGCGCCAGTCTGACCTCTGTCCAAAAGAGGGGAGAGATGTAATCCTTTCATTTAACCGTACCCCCGTACGCACACACACGCCACACGTGTGTGAAGGAGAGAAGAGTTGTCTGATGCGCAAATCCTTTTAGCGTTCACACGGTGACCGTCACACTCTGAGCCGTTTAAAAGAACGTTGGGGGGGGGTTAAAGTGATCACTGTCTGGTATTGGAATGTGAGGAAGAGGGTGAGCGAGAGACTGTGAATGCCATGGAGTGAAGGCCAGACTGTGTGAAGTTGTGTCTATTCAGCAGTCTGTCTCCAACCTCCAACTCTCCTCTCATGTCGACCTTGTTATGCAGGCCCACTGTACCCTCCCTTAGCTTTTGACCAGTTGTTTTTACTAAGGGCCCTCTGACAAAGAGCAAGTCGTCTAGTTTGCCACTGAGCTGTGTTTATCACCTCAGTTAGCCTGTAGGTCGTTCTAACAGAGCTTCAAAATATTCCAAACTGTGGATATTTGTTTCTGGGCGGTATAAATAGCGCCTTATAACCCGAAGTGGATAAAATTAGAATGATTTCTGTTCCTTTCCAGCTGGCCTTGTCAACGCCTCACACCTGGGAAGGGGGAGGATAGAGAGAGAGGGGGGTGGGAGTGGAGCAGACAAACTGTAGGGGTACTGCCAATCACCTGGGCAGCTGCAGCCATGACACCCACAGCGGGGAGTAGTCGTCACTGTTTGGCAGCGTGGCGAGGCTCTGCTTGGTGCCGTTGCCGGGCGACGATGTGAGGAGGGAGGGCGACGGACACTCCAGCTGGCTCTCCTCGGGGTGCCGCATCTCCAGGACCTTCAGCACCACAGGGGAGCTGGTGTTCTTCAGGTTGGCCACCGCCTCCCCCCGCGTCACCCCGGTGAGGTCCAGCCCATTCACGTTGAGCAGGATGTCACCTACAGGGAGGACAACACACACACACACGGCTCGGCTCAGCGTTTGGTGCCGGAGACAAGGACTAGTCTGCCTGATGAATATTCATTCACCTGCCGCAGGAACACAGGCAGTGAGAACAAAGAGGCGCCTGCGCATGATAAACCTTCCAGATGAATTAGATGGGCTCGACCAATACGCTCTACAGAGAACCACACATGATAAACCACACACACATGAGATCCACACACACACACACACACACACTGACTGTCATATAGGCAGCTGTTTAATGTTTCTGATACATCCCATAATAGAAATGACAGTAAAGACATTTAAGCAAATGTTTGTTCACTCAAACTTGAATGAGCTCAACGTGTGTTTTCAGTTGTTTTAATTTCAAATGGCAGTTTCAGCATAACCTAATCATCGTTATACTCTAACTTGGGTGGACTTCAGATAGACGAAGATTTAGCTAACGTGGAACGTTTGTATAAATAACGTAAATTGTTCAATGTGGTGTCCTTTTGTAATGACATGGCATGCTGCTGTTTGAACATGCATTTGTATGGAAAACAGCTGTGATTAAATTGTGAGCTTGCTGTCTCCAGAGTGGTGCAGTGATTTACTGAAGTCGCTGCCTTGCAGTAAAGCCGCGTCCCTGAAGCCTTCCTAAAGTCTATTTTTATTAAGTCCCCTGTGCACAAAATATGTACCTTGATAAAAAAAAATGTTTATAAAGATTTAAGCACAGGGGAATCGCCGCCAGACAGACAGGCAGTTAGAGACTATTGCCGGTCTGGTCTCTAGTACTCTAGGTGGATCAGACTGAGACTGGTTCTGGTCTCTGTGATTATCCTAGGCAGACCTCTATGATCCCAGCAGAGGGTTCTGGGTTTAAACGGCACTGGTGCCTTTTGATGTCTGGTCTGATACAGAGAGATCCCTCAGATGTTCCAACATCACACACACACAGACATGCGAACATACACACACACACACACACACACCTCGAGTCTCACACCCTGCAGTACGCAGTCATAACAGGCTGGCCACAAGTGTATCCAATCATTGTAGGAGTGCGTCTGTTTGTGTTTGGTCTATTTCAGAGCTGACTGATTTTGTATAATGAGCTGATAAAAGTGCAGCCTGTCATTTCCTCTGGAACTTACTTTATCAAGTGTTTGTGTTTGTGTGTGTGTGTGTGTGTGTGTGTGTGTGTGTTGAACTCAATTTGTTGGGCCCTGAGCCATGTCGCCCACCTCTGCCTTTCCTGTAAAAATAACCTTGTTAATGAAATGCAAGTGTGTTCATCTCAATCTCCCTGTTTGTGATACACACAGAGGGACACGTAACAGAGATGACAAATGAAGCCAGTCAGAAGGCCTGGCTCTGTCTTCATGAAGGCCAACAGTGACGGCTCACAACAGAGAAACGATCAAAGTCAATATTGGTGCAGCTCAGGTAAATATGATCTAAACTCCCTGCCCGGAACATTGGTTTGATCTACCGGGGGACTGAGTGAATGAGACTGCGTGTGCGTGTGCGTGTGTGTGTGTGTGTGTGTGTGTATGTGTGCGTGAGCGTGTGTGTGATCTATAATGGCCTATCACCGAGCTGGTACCTTTGCGTATGGATCCCTCCCGTCCGACCACTCCGCTGGGCTCCACGTTGGTAACGTAAACGGGCAAATCCCAGCCCCGGGACGACATGCCACCCGCCACCGTCATGCCCAGAGAGTCGTGGGGCTCCTTGGACAAGGTCACCGTCTTCTCGTAACACGCCGGCTTCTCACACGAGTCCTGGGGAACGTGTCGGATGTTTAACGTAAAAGGCACGGGCGTCTCTCTGCGTTAATGCTAGTGCTGTGGTTGGCTCTATGTTCGTTTGTGAACGTGAAAGAGTGTGTGTCGTGTTTACGGAGAGTGAATGTCCTGGTTGGTGTGTGTGTGAGGCGAAGAGGAACTGTTAGTAGACATGGACAGGCATTTGAGCCGATGGGATGTGTGCCGTGCTGCTTCACCGTTGTCCTGCGTTCTCACATTCACAGACCCACAGTCACATGACGTTACGACCCCAGGACAGCCATAGCTGTCACAGCTGTCACAATCGCCGACCGCTGCTACACCCCGCGTGTCATACGGGTGTGTGCCGTTGTCCGTGTGTGTCTCCCGATCTAATGGGACGAATGCTTCTCGGTTTAAACTCAATGAGTGTAGAGTCCCGATTGTCTTCCAGTAAAGCGAACACTCGCTGACGGTCATGGAGACCTGGCTTCCCTCCAACAGGACAACCGACTGCCAACTTGATTAGAAACGATATTAAAATACAATATAAAGGTCTGGTTACATTAACGCAACGTTTGATTTACGGTGCTGCTGGAGGAGCCTTGGCTTATCTCAGAACAATAATACATTTTTATTATTTCTGCCTGATGACAGCCTCACAGAAACCCTTTTTCAATTTGACGACTCGGCCTCCCAAGCACAGCTGGAGGACAACGCTGTTGTTCTGAAGAACCCCCGAGAAGGTCATAGTTGAATGTAACTGTGGACGTTGAACGACTTCATACAAACATCCGTCGTACAAAATGGCTCAAAAACCTTCGGCTGTTATCTAGAGGCCGTGTTTAAGATTGGAGAAGGCATGTTTGGGCGGTCTTTTTCAGTTTTTTTTTCTGTTACTCCATTGTATGCGCCCTCTACTTACTTTGACGCCCGTATATATGCGGAATACGCTACGGTTCTGACATCACACATTCTTCGCTGTTTAGAATGTGTCGGGTTAGATTTGGCACTCGGAATCAAGAATGTTCGAGGAAGAAAGACGAGCGAGAACTGTGAAGTTGATCATTATTAGAACAAGTGAAGTTGTCAGCTCCAATATAAAGCTGGAGAGAATCCTGTTTTAGCGTGGAGGATTATAAATCCTGTTGGCTGATGGTGATGTTTTCTCCAGCAATAATAGGCTCAGAGAGAGAGAGAGAGAGAGAGAGAGAGAGAGAGAGAGAGAGAGAGAGAGAGAGAGAGAGACAGAGAGAGAGAGAGAGACAGAGAGAGAGAGAGAGAGAGAGAGAGAGAGAGAGAGAGAGAGAGAGAGAGAGAGAGAGAGAGAGAGAGAGAGAGAGACAGAGAGAGAGAGACAGAGAGAGAGAGAGACAGAGAGAGAGACAGAGAGAGAGACAGAGAGGAAGGAGGGGGGCTGCTCAACACTGATGTTCATACGACCGAGAGAAGCAGAACACCTTAGAACAGGGAGGACATGGTTCTCTTTGATGAAGGAATAATACAGCTCAGAAAAATACGGGAATGTAGAAGTGTGTGTGTGTGTGTGTGTGTGTGTGTGCAACCTGAAGAAAACCCATGAAACAAGTTGTGTTGGACGTCTCACGACTTGTCTTATTTGTGTGTGCGTGTGCGCGCGCGCGGGTGTGTGCGGGTGTGTGCTGTGAGTCATCATTCGACGTATTAGTCACCAGTAATGTGTGCTCCATGTCTACAGGCGAGTACGGCGGGGGTCCGTCCATTCCCCAAGGAGCCTCCTGGAGGATGTCGGGGCCCGGCAAACAGATCTGACGCGACACAATAAAGTGGACCCGCTCTTCACTTGCCTATACAGGAGACAAGCAGACACACACGTAGCCAAGCTCAGAACCAGAGAGACACGGAGAAATACGTCCCCACGACACAAAACACAGAAGATAACAGTTAAACCATCATAACAACAGAACGCACATTCAATACAGGTGATTCAGATATTCAAACAAGTTCTTTGTTAGAAACGACTTTCGCTGCCAGATAAATAGACCAAGACATAGAAACCGGTAAACAGGTCAGACTGGTACATCTTTCTAATCCCAGATGCTTTGTTTGGTTTAGACTAGAGTATCTATTGCCTGTAATTATCCCCTCATACCACCCACATATAAACGGGCCATACAGTCAAATATGTAAAACTACTGTTACCACTGACAGGTTGATAATTAGCATAAACAGACGCTTCTTCAAGCACATGCGTTTTCAAGTTCTCCATTTTACATCCTTCAGGATGCAGACAGTTTATTGGATACCAGGAATACCGGAAGCCTTCCCAGAACACAACTTAAGCTTGGGTTTTTATATCCTAACCCCCCTGACTCTATATTTATTATTATTATTTTTTACAAATGCAACCAAACATAAAGCAGCGCCTTTTCACTCAGAAACGTCTTCTTTCAGTGTCAGGCCTGTCAGCTGAAATCAATGCCATTGCGGATGTCCCCGTCCCTCTATCTCCAAACCGTTATGGCAACTAATACTGATGTTAAACATCATTCAGAAATGTTCCAACGAGAGAAGGGATACACTTTTTCAAGTTATAATTTTTCACAATATTTTTATCGTTGAGGATACAGGATTGTTAAATAAATAAAAATAAGAATATGTCAGTTTTAAGGCCAACTATAAATATAATGTTTTATTGTGCCCATAAGAGCGTGTTCCCCAGTTAGCTAAACTGTATGTTGATCTTGTGCTTAAAGCTAGCTATTGAAACTCAAAAAATTCGGTTTAGAAATACATTTTTTGCTGTGACAAAATGCCATTAAAATGATTTTAGTTTTTAAAGCCTGGATTGTTTCTGAAATGTTGGTCTGATGAAAAGGCTTTAACCAGCTTGTAAGTGCGAAGCAGAGCAAAGGTTAATGCAAAATGGTTAACCTTTTTGCTTGCAAATTATACTTTAAAAGGTTTGTAAAAACATTGCTTCAAGGCTATGCACCCATGGTTGTTACAGCAAGAACTGAACTGCAATTGGCTAAACAACTGAAAGAGAGTGTGTGTGTGTGTGTGTGTCTGTGTGTCTGTGTGTGTGTGTGTGATTGTGTGTGTGTCTGTGTGTGTGTGTTGTCTGTGTCAGTGTCTGTGTCTGTGTGTGAACTAAGGGGATGTGGGAGTATAGGACAGTATGTAGGCCAATTTGTGTAACATTATCCGAAAAGTAAATATGGTTAGAATATGTTTTCAAAGCTTTTGAAATCTGTTTGTTCTTTGTATCCATAGAGACAGCTCTTTTTTTCTCACAGTAGTCAAGCCTCCAGAAATAATTGGGAGAACTCTAATTTGGAATGCTTGAAGCTTTAACTTCGTGTGTGTGTTTGTGTGTGCGTGCGTGCGTGCGTGTCTGTGTGTTTGTGTCTGTGTGTGTGTGTGTGTCTGTAAATCTTTATTATCAGAAACACTGATAAGAGGAAATCAGGTTACTTTTACACCGAGTGCATGAATTGTTGCATGTTAAAAAAGAAATCTGTTTGAACATGCAAATAATTTTTTTTCTTTCATTTCTCACAATGAAAGTATAATATGCCTGCAATTTAATTCACAGTTTTTTAATTATAGATATATTTCTTTAGGGCCAAATGTGAGCAAATTAAAATATGTAAATCATTACGAAGAACTACAGGCACCCAACTTGACTTATTCTTTTGACAACCCTACTAATAATTCACATTTAAATATTGGTTTTAGAATATACTTCTGCAACATTCTATGAACATCCTCAAAACTCCAGGAGAATTTTTACACAAAAATATAATAATGTGAAAGATTAGACCGTCTTTATGTTAGAACACCGTTTGAGTCCGCCAAATAATTGTATACTGATGTGTGAGAGTGTCATAGTATTTCATAGAGTTCAGCCTGGTTATAAGTAAACCCATAGCTCCGGATTCAAATGCTGACCATGTATTGATTGGTGTAATCATCCTATAATCAAGTTTTAATTAGAATCAGGTTTGTGAGTGTACACCACGGGTCCCCAGGGCCAAGATTGGGAAACACTGGCCTAATCGTTCATAAACCATTTAGAAAAGTTTCCATTTCAGTTTCGTATTTGCATAAAAATCTACTCCAAACCAAAACCCCAACTCAAAACCCTTAACTAACCACAAACCTTTTAACCCAAGCCACAATTCTAACTTTGATCATAAACATAACACTTTGCCGCATGTAAATATTTGTTTTAAGGTTAACAATACTTGGATACCCACACGCTTATAATACATTTCTGTGTTTGCACATTGAGCTCTGCCTCCCATGTTGCTCCTTTGAGAGAGCCTGTGCTCTGTGGCGCAAAGCTGACTCCTTAATTACCCAGTCCAGCTCGTTATCGCCTTAATTGGACTAATTTAATCAGTTTCCCGCCAGTTCATAATCTCTGAAAGAAACAGCTGCTGTGCGTAGCCATGTTGTGTCCTTAGAGACCCAAAAGAGCCAGCCTGTCTCCTCAGACGAAAAAACCCGGAGCGTACGACTACAGCCACAGTCAAACAGAGACACACCACCTCAATTACCCAGCATCCACCAGGAAGCAGAACTTCAGCCAAGCAGCAGAGCAGCACCCCTTCCACATCGGACACACACACGCAATTAGCTGCAATTAGCCGCGATGGACGGGGACAAAAAGTGCAATTAATCCGCACCACATACCGCCAAGAGCCATTTTATAACAGGAACCCCCCAAAAAAAGCACATCAGGCGTCCAAACAAATACACACCATTACCAGCCATTATAAACCACACCCACCCAACCCTCCCCGACCCCCTGCCTGCTGACCTGGATGAGCAAAGCGGCGTGTTCAGGCGCTCCGTACCGCAGGTCGTGCCCGTTGATGGCCAGCACCCGGTCGTTGACGCTGAGCTGCCCGTCGCTCGCCGCCAACCCGCCCTCCAGCAGGTGGAAGATGAAGACGCCGTGTTCGTCCGGCCGCCGCACCAGCTTGATGCCCAGCTGCTCGTCCGGGCTGCTCTTGGACAGGACCACGTGGATGCTGTCGTCTCGGGGCGGCGGCGGGCCACGGGGCGGGTAGCCGCCGGCGGCGTCGTGGGGGTGCCCGTGGTGGCTGTGGGAGTTTGAGCGGTAGCGGTGGTGCTGCTCGCGGAGGACGGTGAGACGTAACAGCTGGCACGGCTGCTTCAGGGTGGCCAGGGCGTAGCAGTGTGCCACGTTACTGATGTCGATGCCGTTCACCTGAACCGGAGAGGGAGAGTCGTTATACTCGTTATAGTCGTTATACTCCGCCTCTGGCCGTGGCGTAACCGGGCCAACGGAACACACACTGACCTTGAGGATCATGTCTCCAGGAAGCAGCCGTCCGTCCCGGGCGATAACTCCCTCCCTGTAGATGTCTTGGATAAGAACACGCACCAGGGGGGTCTCGTTGCCCCCCACGATGCTGATGGCCAGCGGCTCAGAGGGATCACGGTTAATTTTAATACTGGTGACCTCGCCATCAGGGATCAGGTGATGGAGCTGGGGTAGAGCTAGTACTGATCGAGGGAGGGAATCGGGAGAGGGGAGGGAGAGAGAGGGAGGAGGGAGAGAGGGGAGGGAGAGGGAGGGAGGAGGGAAATAGAGGTGAGGGTGGAGAGAGGGGAGGAAGAGGGAGAAAGGAAAGAGAGAGAGAGAGAGAGAGGGGGAGGGAAGGAGGGAGGGAGGGAAAGATGGGGAGGGAGAGAGATGAGGGGGTGGAGAGAGGAAAATGAGAGGGGGATGGATAGAAAGAGAGAAGGGAGATAAGAGAGATATGTGAATGTGCTACTTTAAGTTTTCTGGTGAAAGGAATTCTCTCACAGTAACACTGTGATGCAAAAGTCAGAAAACAGAACAAAATCTAAAATAAAGCGAAATAAAGCAAAAACATAGAAATATGGAGGGAGTGTTCAGAACGGTTTTCTGTTGAACCAGCTGTTGGGCTCCCCAAGGTAAGCAAAACAAGCTTGTACAAGTTTAACAGGGAAGTCTACTTGGCTGATCAACCATCTCCATGTTTATATCATTAGTCACATCATCTGTACCAAGTGTGCCTGGGAAGATAGAAATGTTATACCTTAAAAGAGATCCACTCAAACAACACAACAACCACTTTGTCTTACAATACACACACAAAATGTACACAAAATGTACACAAAATTTGAGCCCACAAATTGAATGCACAAAAATAAAATGTTTAAGTATTAAAGTACTAGATCCACTGCTACATAAATTGCTGACATAGAACAATACCTTGTTAGGTGCTTAGTTCTTGACTCATGGTGGCCGGTCATTTGAAGACCAGATGCTATTTGCCTATGAACCTAGCACAGTCTCCTGAATATCAATACTGCATGTTTTCACTGATAGCTGAGGTTGTTCCGGCATAACTTTAGAAGTTGCCATTAAAACGACATGTCAAGTGGCAGAACTAAAAGCTCCAGTAGAGATGTGCCCTGAGCCCATGTTTTACGATTGTTTGGGGCAGTTCACGATCGTTTACAATTGTTCATGTGCCATACGCAGTTAGCTGGTCACATGCATTACTTTTAATTTACTTACCATACACTAACAAGTTTAAAAATGTTTTACATACATGTTATATATGTATATTTTTTGACATAAAAACATAGCAAATTGTGCCTGTATGCCTGCTTATTGTAGCTGATTGAATTTTCACATGAAGAAGAACTTTTGCCTTTAGGTAAAGTTAGCGCAGTTAGAGTCTCTGCTTCAGACGCACATGTCAGGCAACGGTTATGTTCGTGAAAAAAGTGGGAAAACCGCTGCTGAACTGCGTAACTAGGGGTCACTGTTAAAGCCTGTTGAAGACTGATTTTACCCACTGGAGTCATAATCAAGGCCTGAGCCATCTCCTGAGGCGAACAATCAGCTGGCAGTTTCTACATGTGGCCGAGAAAGAAAACCCTGTTCAATATCGACTCCATTGCCTTCAGTATTAGACGAAAAATCAGCCGACAATCATGCACTTTTCACCAGGAGGCAGGGACATGGAATTTGCCGCGAATCTGGGGTTGGTGTTAGCAAAGTCTAAAACTGGCAAGTGTAGAGAGCGCAGAGATATTTTAATTCACATTGACACAGACGAAATCGTTAGGATTCAAGAGTCAGAGGTCACGAGGCAGAACATAGCGTGTAGCATGTAAATTAGCCAGAAAGACGTGTCAGTAATTGCCTCTGGCAGCCTCCCAGCTAGGGATCGTGATGAGTGATGAGGTTGTATGACTGTTAAAGAATCCCAATGGTTTAATAGTTGGTGCAATATTTAACTGGAAGTGAGTGGAAAGTGTGGAATAGCAAGGTGACGTGGGAGTATTTGGGATGGTTGAACACCAGGTGGGCTTATGAAACAGTATATGAATAGCATGGGCTTATTGTAAACATTATGCTAAATTCAGCTTAATAAATCTCTCTATCTCTATATTACGCTGTATGCATCAGGTATCTATCTCTATATTACGCTGTATCCATCAGGTATCTATCTCTATATTACACTGTATCCATCAGGTATCTATCTCTCTATTACGCTGTATCCATCAGGTATCTATCTGTATATTACGCTGTATCCATCAGGTATCTATCTCTATATTACACTGTATCCATCAGGTATCTATCTCTCTATTACGCTGTATCCATCAGGTATCTATCTCTCTATTACGCTGTATCCATCAGGTATCTCTCCATCCCTTTCTAGCCCCCTCTCTCCACTATCTCTGCTGGGCTGTAGCCCTAGTCCCTAGTTTGTAGTCACGCTGCAGTTTCTCTCTTCCAAAGTCAATATTTTGTCTTCATCGACGCAGATTTCTTCCAGGGAGAGCGTATTAACCCATATGCCTGTGGCTTTTATATAATTTCATTTTCTTTCTCTTTGTTTTTCCCTCTTTTCTCCCCTGCCCGGTCTCGTTCCTTCTCCAGAGGGCCTCCATGAATATTGCATCTGTTCTCACAGCTTCTTTAATGATACTAATCGCTGACTTCTCCTCTCCCTGACTCGCCGTCCCCTGGCTCTCCTTAGCACCGGGAAAATTACGGTTCGCACTCTGAACCGACTCTCTCGACTTCAACCCTTCCTCGTCCTCCCCGGTCGTCACGTGCGCTTCCCTCCGTAATTGATTCCGTGCGCAGCTCTGCAATAAACCCAGAAGCACTCCGCGTCAAACACTGCCCGCGATTAGTCCCCCGGGGGCCCTTCAGTCATCAGCCTGTTACTGGGTTTGCTTGACCCGGGCTCTAGGAGGCGGAGCCGGTCTCCGTCCCCCAAACCCGGGCCCTTGGGGGCCAGGCTGCCACCGTCTGATTCCTCTCGTCGGTTCTGAGGGACCAGTGGACTCAGCATACAGATGAATTATTAAAGGGACATATGGCGCTGCTGTGACGACGCATGCTCTCATCCGTGTCCCCTCAGCACAGAGATGACAGAAATGCTAACGCATAAATGTACGGATGGGACTAAACAATATGGACCAGTTGTTCCGTCACATCCTGCAGATGCTCAAACGCATTGAGATCTGCAGAATTTGGAGGTCAGGTTATTCGCTTCACCTGTGACAAGTCATGACGTTTTGGATCACCAGTGCATATACATGTGTGTATATATATATATATATATATATATATATATATATATATATATATACATATACACACAGCGTCCACAAACACGCACAAACAAAATCACATAAACACAAACACAGGAATTCCTTGCATCCCAGGCTAGCATTCATACGAACACATCTTCTCAAATAAACACCAGCCCAAACACACTACTGTCAACTGAGACGATACTGCAGAGACAGCCCAAAGGCTGTGACATAACTCTGAGCTGAATGCAACCTCCACTGACAAAACATTATGGACGCACAACACACACACAAACATGCGTGAAACGAACACAAACACACAGAAACTCACACACACCCACATACCTTCCTGGGGCACGCTGGCGTTCCTGGCGTTGTCTTGTTCCTCTGCGGTCTCGTTGGACACTGAGGTCCCACTCTTGGTCCTCCGCAGCACACTGAACGCACGGTTCAACCGCCTGAAGGAGCGGCAGCGGACGGAGGTGCGGTCGTAGTTTCGGACTGAGTGGAGAAGTAGAGAAATCAAAGGGACACACTGTGAAGATCAGTTCTGACATGCCTGGACATGTCCCGTGAGCCTGCCTCGCCGCAGCCAATCAGAAGCTTGAAATCTCTCATTAGCTTTGCCTCTGGAAAACATCTGTCGAAAAAACTTCAACCAAAACCCCTTTATCCGAAACGCTCATTTGTTTGACATCATGTCATGGAGGAACGCTCAATAGAGGACTGGGGCTGAGGAACCCTGTGAAGGAGATTAGATTCCTAAACTGCAGCGGTCAGGTTTCATGTAATAAACAGCTCAAACCAGACGCTGTATGTTTGTCCGGCGCTGCCCAGCTGTATTCTACGGTAGTTGAGCTCCTGACATGAAGTGTGTGTTTCTGACGTTAACAACGGCTGATTAGGCTGCGGTGCACTGCGAGCCACGGCCTGGCTACCTTAAGAGCAGAGCGGTGAGCCTCTGCGGCAACTCTCCCTCCTCCTCCCTCCTCCTCCCTCCTTCTGTGGGCCCGGGGAGATGCGAAGCGTCTTGACAGCCACATTATTCTTTAAAAGCGCTCGGCGCTTCGGAAGCTGACAGCTTGTTCAGCAGCACAGTATCTTGGTGGAGGTGGGGGCCCGGCTTGGTGGCCTGGACCGGGAGTGATTGTGCAGCTATATACCGCTCCCTCATCCATTCCCTACGCTCCCTCATCCATTCCCTACGCTCCCTCATCCATTCCCTACGCTCCCTCTTCCATTCCCTACGCTCCCTCTTCCATTCCCTACGCTCCCTCATCCATTCCCTACGCTCCCTCATCCATTCCCTACGCTCCCTCATCCATTCCCTACGCTCCCTCATCCATTCCCTACGCTCCCTCATCCATTCCCTACGCTCCTCATCCATTCCCTACGCTCCTCATCCATTCCCTACGCTCCCTCATCCATTCCCTACGCTCCCTCATCCATTCCCTACGCTCCTCATCCATTCCCTACGCTCCCTCATCCATTCCCTACGCTCCCTCATCCATTCCCTACGCTCCCTCTTCCATTCCCTACGCTCCCTCTTCCATTCCCTACGCTCCCTCATCCATTCCCTACGCTCCCTCATCCATTCCCTACGCTCCCTCATCCATTCCCTACGCTCCCTCATCCATTCCCTACGCTCCCTCATCCATTCCCTACGCTCCCTCATCCATTCCCTACGCTCCCTCATCCATTCCCTACGCTCCCTCATCC
Organism: Dallia pectoralis; assembly: GCA_029465975.1. Classification (NCBI taxonomy): domain Eukaryota; kingdom Metazoa; phylum Chordata; class Actinopteri; order Esociformes; family Umbridae; genus Dallia; species Dallia pectoralis. The sequence goes on along the minus strand of CM055761.1, from coordinate 6,127,202 downwards.
ATTCCCTACGCTCCCTCATCCATTCCCTACGCTCCCTCATCCATTCCCTACGCTCCTTCTTCCATTCCCTACGCTCCCTCATCCATTCCCTACACTCTCTCATCCATTCCCTACGCTCCCTCATCCATTCCCTACGCTCCTCATCCATTCCCTACGCTCACTCATCCATTCCCTACGCTCCCTCATCCATTCCCTACGCTCCCTCATCCATTCCCTACGCTCCCTCATCCATTCCCTACGCTCCTTCTTCCATTCCCTACGCTCCCTCATCCATTCCTTACGCTCCTCTTCCATTCCCTAGGCTCCCTCATCCATTCCTTACGCTCCTCTTCCATTCCCTACGCTCCCTCTTCCATTCCCTACGCTCCCTCTTCCATTCCCTACGCTCCCTCTTCCATTCTTTCCTTCCATTCTCTCTCTCCAACTCTTCAACAGAACAGAGTTTTTATAGATTGGTGCAAAATCAGTAGATTGGGTTCCTATCAAATCTGATCAGGCAGTACAGAGGCTGTGTTAACGTGTGTGTGTGTGTGTGTGTGTGGTCACGGGGACAAGGTCTGTGTGTCAGAAACATGTTTTCTGGTGGTATCTATGTCACATAGGGCCAGTTAAACTGGAACTAGAAAACCTCTGCTGGCTTCCTGCTTTCTATTGATTTTCAATCACTCACAATGACAGTTGGATACACAGCCTGCAAACACACACAAACACACACAGACCCAACCTTATACACAATGCTTTGTAGATCCAAAAAATGTTAATTAGTGCAGCAGTTCTCACGTACACATCCGCGTGCGCGCACACACACACACACACACACACACACACACACACACACACACACATCCATACACTCACACTCACTCTTCTTGGTGCTGCTCCGAGCTGCCAAGCTAGTGGTGCTGCCTGATTGGCTGTTGTCCTCCATGCTGGGGTCAAAGGCAGGGTTGACGAGCCCGGGCTCATCTGATAGAAGAGCGACAGCAGAGGAGGCGGGGCCATCGCCGGGCAGGGTGGCAATAGTGAGTTCTGATGTGCTGTCCGTGCAGTCACCTTCCTGGGAACGCCGCTTCCTGTCGGCAGATAAGCCATAGTGAGATGCCCCTTTACACCTGTAAATACACACAGACAGAGGATGGTCAGAGACACCACGGCCATGACTGGGGTGGGAAAGGTGATGCAGCGATCACAACAACAACAGCCACATTAATCACCACAATAACAAGAAGAACAGTGAGAACAACCACAACAACCACAACAATCAGAATACCCACAACAATCACAACAATCAGAATACCCACAACAATCACAACAACCACAACAATCACAACAACCACAACAATCAGAACACCCACAACAATCACAACAACCACAACAATCAGAATACCCACAACAATCACAACAACCACAACAATCACAACAACCACAACAATCAGAATACCAACCACAACAACCACAACAATCACAACAACCACAACAATCACAACAACCACAACAACCACAACAACCACAACAATCACAACAACCACAACAATCACAACAACCACAACAATCACAACAACCACAACAATCACAACAACCACAACAATCACAACAACCACAACAATCACAACAACCACAACAATCACAACAACCACAACAACCACAACAATCAACCAACCACAACAATCACAACAACCACAACAACCACAACAATCACAACAATCACAACAACCACAACAATCAGAACAATCACAACAACCACAATCAAATCACAACAACCCCAACAATCACAACAACCACAACAATCACAACAATCACAACAACCACAACAATCCCAACAACCACAACAATCACAACAACCACAACAATCACAACAACTACAACAACCACAACAACTACAACAACCACAACGACAACAACAATCATAACCACAGCAACCACCACAATCACAGCAATCACAAAAACAACAATCAACACAGCAGCAGAAATAACAACAACCAACAAAACCACAACAACAAAAACAACGGCAATCACAACCAGAACTACAACAAACCCATCAAAAATAAGTAGAAAAAGATCACTGGGACCCTGAGGGTCCAAAAAGCCTGTGTGATGGAGAGCATTTGTATTTAGCTCCCAATGACTCATCAACGGTAGCATTACATGATGACACCCAGAGCACCTGGCAACCAGGGAACTGAACCTGGGTTAGGTATCAGTGCACAGGGACAATGGTGATAGATCGCCATGGGTTACAAAGGGCAATGGAGCAATTATGTGGAAGGGTGCGGGTTCGAATCACTGAGCCAGCCAGGTAAAAAAAAATGTTTTGCTCTTAAGCAAGCCCTCAATCCTAATTGTAAGTGTAAGAACATATAATAGTGTTGGCTAACTAACTTAAAGGTACATTTAAGCTTGGTGGGGTTGCAAAGGGGAATTGCGCAATTACGCGGAAGGTTGCGGGTTCGAATCTCAGAGCCAACCAGGTAAAAAAAATTATTTCTCTCTTAAGCAAGCACTCAATCCTAATTGTAAGATCATATAAGAGTGTTGGCTAACAAACTTAAAGGTACATTTAAGCTGGGTTGTTTGAATGTTGCTGTGTATCAGATCATAAACCATGAGTATAAAATAAGGAAATAGATTTAATCGTTTTAATTTAGTTCGTAATTGCCTATATAATACGACTATTCTATAAACTGGACATCTTGGAGGTTTATGGTGTACGGCCAATGTACCACAACTATATAATATCCAGACGCTGCCTGGTGTGCTGTAATGTTTACTGTAATAAACGGACCAGTAATCGTGCTGTTTGTATTTCACGGCTGTACTGCTGTAATAAAAACTGGAATGAGTCCCTGCTTTTTGTCATGTAACCTTTCCTGCCTGCTTGGTTTTATTCATTTAGCATATAATGGAATGTGTGAGTTCTCTGTGGATCAAAACGCGGCTGACAGACGATTGAATACAAATTTGAGCAAACAACAGTTCCATCGGTTATATAGCAGGTGGAAGAAAAGCCGTCAGGTATCGAAAACACAGTGGCTCTCAAAGTCACTTTCTCCATCACAAACTAATCCCATTCACAAATCCCCCATCTTTTCTCATCTCCGAATCCCCGCTTACTCTGCAAGCCAAACAGAACATTTAGAAGGTACTCACTCACGGTGGAGTTGAAATGCTTATACAATGACAACACTGCGTTTGCATGTACACGGCAAATGATTGTCTGTGTCTGTCTCTGGGCAAGTCATCGGTGCTTTTGGCTGAAGCTGCCAGAAAAAGAAACGCCGTCGCCCTGTCACCACCACTCTGTGGAGACGTTAGAACGTTTACCGCTTATTCATGGGCTGGATCAGAACCAGATTCAGTAAAAGTTTTGACTCATCCCACAGACATGAATAGCAGACAAAATGTGTTTCCTAGCACGTCTTCATCGCAGCAGCAAGGATTATTGCCACGAGGAACAGCTGGTATTTATGGAAACGCCGAGGACATTAAAGTAGCGGCTCAAATGGCGTCTGTCAGGATCCATTTGGGAAGTAACGGCTTTAGGTGTTTGTTTATGCGAAGACTAGTGGCAGGGACTAGTGGCAATCAGTTTGAGCGGGTCACACTCTGGCCATGTGGCTCGATTCGCCGCGCCGGCCAGTTTGCCTTGTAACACCGATCTAACAGCCCGCTCGGTGAGTTTGGCGAGCGGCGGCTCAGTTCGGAAGAGGCGTTTAACATTTAAAGAACAGCGGGAAGCCTCAGGCATCCGGAGAGGGGCCAGTGGATCGTGATTCGCGGCCCGGTCAGAGTTCTGTCTCGCATGGACGCCTGCGGGAATCCCGCCCTCTCCCTTCACCTGTGTTCCAATAGCCTGTCAGGAAAGGGAGGTGTGTATGTGTGTGTGTGTGTGTGTGTGTGTGTTTCTGTTTGTGTGTGGAAACTCCCCCTAATTCAGACTTGATATATTGAATCCCATCAGGCATGTCGAGTCAGCCATATAGCACTTAACTGAGGGAAGTGGTTGGATAGGAAAACAATATTTCAGTTACACACCGAGTCCCACACTCCAATAGAGAGGAACAGCATTGCTCTTCTCGCGCCACTCAATATTAATTACTGTAATTAAAGCTCCGTGCACATCAGCGTTAAAAACAAAACGCCGCTACGTGGGTACGCTGCTGTATGATATTCAAGTGAGTCTAAGTAAATTACCCCGACGAACGTAAGATTTTACAGCGCGTGCCGCGTGTACATACACGGACACCCACACGCACACACACGCACACACACACACACACACACACACACACACACCGTGATTTACCTACACACACTCTTGTAGTACCTTCGACCAAAGGTGAGAGTATGGAATTGAATCCTGAAACAGCACTCCCGTATGTCACAAATCCGTTCATGGAAAATGGTAGACCTCAGTTAACAGGGCAGAAAGTCAGAGCAATCAGGATGTAAATCCCAGAGACCTCGGGAATTTAGTCGTTGTGGTGACAACAAACAAACACAGCATTTGTTAAAGTGTTGTCCGAGGCTGTTCTGTCTTCCTGTCTGGCTGTCTTCCTGTCTGTCCATCCGTCTGTTGCAATAACTATCTGTCATCTTGTGGTCTCCCTTGTAGTCAGCAGGCAGTTTTGACTGCTAGGAAATAAGATGTAGTCCGTAGCATGAAATTGGTGGTACATCCAGATTCAATCTAGGTAATGATGAGGTTTGCGAGCAGTTCCTCACCCAGGTGGTTTTGAAGATAGGTAACAGAACCAGACGACACATTCCAGCAGAAGCTCACGGCGCAATGTGGTCTCCGATCAGAGACTGCACACATGTCATCGTTGTTAATTGCTTTGGCTACCCTTAATTCAAATCCTCTTCCTGGTGGAGATCAGAAGCACAGGGCTGCCTTACCCACTTATGTATATCTCCACTACTGCTTAAAGCTTTAAATGGCTGTCTGGAGGAATTAAGGCCACAATCTCTCCCCTCTGAGACCAAATGCATGCAGGGAGCCCAGACAACTGGCCCCGGGTCCCCGATGGACAGTGTGGCCCTAAAGCAGGGTACCGCCGAGACAAACCAATGATGCTTCAAAGTGTGGCGCGACGATACAAGCTAATACAAACACATCACAAACATCTTACTTAGTTTCCTTCCTAAACAGACCACAATTACTCGCTGTTTTCCCCTCCGTACACAAACAGAACCCCGCCCGTATGACTGTGTACGTTGTGCTCCCATACTCGCCCTGCTACACCGTCATTTGTCTGGTTGGGAAACGTGGTTAGGCTCGATGCCGGCTCATTGGAGCTAGTAGCCTGACTCAGCAGTTGTACACCAGGCAGAGTACTGCACGGTCACAGAGACGGACACTTCGATTGCAACAGGACCAACTTATTCCGTCAGCCTAAAACATCAGCTTCTAGCGCGTTCATAATTACCCATCGTGCTGTAAGAAAACGCATAGCGGTCATGGGTCAGAGATGCCTTAAGCCCTCCCTGAAGTGTGTTTTTGTCCGGCGTGTATGTGGATGTATATAAAATGTGTGTATGTGTGTGCTTCCTGTCTGGCTGTCTTCCTGTCTGTCCATCCGTCTGTTGCAATAACTATCTGTCATCTTGTGGTCTCCTTGTAGTCAGCAGGCAGTTTTGACTGCTAGGAAATAAGATGTAGTCCGTAGCATGAAATTGGTGGTACATCCAGATTCAATCTAGGTAATGATGAGGTTTGCGAGCAGTTCCTCACCCAGGTGGTTTTGAAGATAGGTAACAGAACCAGACGACACATTCCAGCAGAAGCTCACGGCGCAATGTGGTCTCCGATCAGAGACTGCACACATGTCATCGTTGTTAATTGCTTTGGCTACCCTTAATTCAAATCCTCTTCCTGGTGGAGATCAGAAGCACAGGGCTGCCTTACCCACTTATGTATATCTCCACTACTGCTTAAAGCTTTAAATGGCTGTCTGGAGGAATTAAGGCCACAATCTCTCCCCTCTGAGACCAAATGCATGCAGGGAGCCCAGACAACTGGCCCCGGGTCCCCGATGGACAGTGTGGCCCTAAAGCAGGGTACCGCCGAGACAAACCAATGATGCTTCAAAGTGTGGCGCGACGATACAAGCTAATACAAACACATCACAAACATCTTACTTAGTTTCCTTCCTAAACAGACCACAATTACTCGCTGTTTTCCCCTCCGTACACAAACAGAACCCCCGCCCGTATGACTGTGTACGTTGTGCTCCCATACTCGCCCTGCTACACCGTCATTTGTCTGGTTGGGAAACGTGGTTAGGCTCGATGCCGGCTCATTGGAGCTAGTAGCCTGACTCAGCAGTTGTACACCAGGCAGAGTACTGCACGGTCACAGAGACGGACACTTCGATTGCAACAGGACCAACTTATTCCGTCAGCCTAAAACATCAGCTTCTAGCGCGTTCATAATTACCCATCGTGCTGTAAGAAAACGCATAGCGGTCATGGGTCAGAGATGCCTTAAGCCCTCCCTGAAGTGTGTTTTTGTCCGGCGTGTATGTGGATGTATATAAAATGTGTGTATGTGTGTGAAAGAAAGAAAGATAGAGCATTTTGGTACACCTCTGAAGCGTAAACCTGCAGTGTATTAGGAATCCTAATGGCCGTAAAGCATTCTGGGAAGTATCCCATAATTCCTGATCGTTGGTAATCACGTCGTCATCCGAACTAAGGACTATCATCTCCCTCATCTCTTACTCAGCCTTATCTCAGAATCAAAGCTCCTTGCTTCGGGCAGAAAACCCCCCTGGATTAAAATACTCCGAATCGCACTAATGATAAGATAAAAACCGTCATTCTCTCTTTCTTCCTCCTCTCTGACTGAGAGGGACGCATTCCTCTGGGCTCATGCCGTCTGCTCCAGAAGTAATTCACTTCTGTCCCAATAGATTAAAGTCCCTGACAGGAGGCTGTCTGCCTGTGTCGGAGAAATTTGGGCTAAGACAGGTCGTAAAGGAACATGTTCTCTAAACTGTGTGAGGAAATAAAAACACAGGTCTTCCTTTCTATTCCCCAGTAGTCTGTGTGAGGCGAGTCCCGAAGCACCTCTGCTACTGGGGGGCGCGAACGCACTGGGGCACACGTGCTCCAGTCCACTGAGGCTATAGCACAACGAGGAAAAGGAGATTGTTCATTAAATCCATAGTGACAAAGGCCTGGAGAAAAGAAGAGAACATCTGTGCTCACCGGCTCCTTAATGAGATTAGTTTATCAATTACTAGAACCGTTGTTCATTTAAAGTAGACAACATACAGAAATCAAAGACATGGGCGAGGCGGCGGGGGAGAGAAGAGGGAGGGGTGGAGAGAGGGAAGGAGAGAGAGAGGGAGGTGAAGAAGGAAGGGAGGAGGAAAGGAGAGAGGGGAGAGAAGGGATTGAGGTGAGGAGACAAGGGAGAAGGAAAGGAGGGAGGGGAGAGAAGGGAGGGAGGTGGGAAATAATTAATGATAAATGCCTTAGAACATTCATCAATAAGGGTGTCGCTGTGTTGATTGGTTTGTGCTGTTTTTGTGGAGGAAATGCCAGCTGTGTAGTGACAATCTAAATGAGGCTGGGAGGTCGAATCTCAGGTGTATGGTGAACCTGAAGACAGACCCGGGGAGATGAGATAATGGAAGTAAACAGAACTGTAGCTCCGTTTACACAACAACAACAAAGTTCCCCGGTTCAGGCCCAGTGGCTGATATACTGTTACATCCTGAGATAATGTGTGTGACTGTGCGTGTGTGTGACGTTTTACGCCACGCCCCTCTAAACATCTGCGCTAACGCTTACGTTTATGTTTTTTTTGCGTTTGAACATTTACTCGTGCTTAGCGCACCCTAACCCGGCCTGGTGTGATGTGTCCATGTGGATTCACCCGTATTTATGATGTGGAAATAAACACCCTATCAGGGAAAGGGCCAGGCCATCCCATCTTAGCCCTGAGCTAATGGGTTAATCTTCCTCAAACCGCCTCAGCTTTGAATCAGGCAATTCAATATTCTCGTCCTATCATCAGCCAGAGACGTGAACTGACGTGATCAGACAGGGAAGACCTTTTCTCTCTCCTCTCCTTTGCCTGGTTTTCTTCCATCCCGCTGTCCACCTTATTTCTCTCTGTCCCATCTTTTCTCTCTTCCTCCACCCCTGTAACCCCCCCCCCTCTCCCTCCCCAGTGAGCGTAGCCCTGATTTATTCTTCCCTCCTCGGTGAGAAGCGTAGCTGGCTCTGAGCTGGCTTCAGCCACAGCAGTGGCATCAGTAAATAACAAAGGCTTTGCTGCTGGAATAGCGCATATATTCTGCCTAATGGGGAATTTCATGCAAATTCCAGGAATTGTCAATGCTAAAGTGTAAAGCTACCATGCAAAACGTGTGACACCACTGTTGTCGTCACTACATGGAGTATAGAAAGTCTGTGTTTTTTGTTGAGCATTTTGTATGAGTTTGCGATACACACACTAAGCTACATGCAATTTGAGGTATGTAGATGATTATTCAAGTGAGTGCGTGTGGATGTATATATATGTGTGTGTGTTTGTGTGTGTGTGTGTGTGTGTGCATTAGACACGCATGTTAAACGAAGTCCCGACAGTCAAAGGTTTCAGTGGCCTTGAAGGTGAATGGAATGTTCCAATAAAAAGGGGATATAATGTATTCATATAATCATGTTCCATTATAAATCGCTCTGTGTGTGTTTGTGGTAGAGGGCCTCTTAGGTTTTCCTCTCCTTTCATTTTAATGGCATATTTTTAATTCTTCATTAGACATGAATGTTTTGTTCAGGCTGCTCTAAATGCTCCAATATAAGGCATTCATGTATTTAATTACATTGTTTAATGAGCTGTTTCATCAGGTTCCAGAAATTACAAAAAGTCGCAAAAAACATTAGATGTGTTCCAACTGTCTGAGCCAGGCAACAATTATATTTGATTAGATTAGGTTGGACGTGTCATCATTGAAATAGTACGACGAGAACCCAACAAGAGAATCCAACCAGATGGTCACGAGTGGGAACCTTTTGTTCTTTTGGTGGGGTTGCACGCATTGTTTCCGGTGGTTTTGTTTTGATTGAGCACAGCTGTTTTTTGTTGGGTGATTAGCTAGGCTACTTTAGTTCACTGGGGATTTAGGACTTTGCTTATCATTGCTTCCATGTCACGTTAGTATGGTTAGAGTTGAGTGTTTGTGGTCCATGTCACGTTAGTATGGTTAGAGTTGAGTGTTTGTGGTCCATGTCACGTTAGTATGGTTAGAGTTGAGTGTTTGTGGTCCATGTCACGTTAGTATGGTTAGAGTTGAGTGTTTGTGGTCCATGTCACGTTAGTATGGTTAGAGTTGAGTGTTTGTGGTCCATGTCACGGCATTTGTAATGTTGACACACCCATGATCTGTTTCACCTGGCTGGTCATTATCTCCACCCATTTCCACCATGTATCCTATGTGTCATTATTTCCTGGTCTTTATATCTCTGTGGTTCCAGTTCCACCAGATCGTTTGTCCTGTGCCAGATCGTTTGTTGTTACATTAGTTTCTAGCGTTACCCTGTTCCGTGCTACCTGGTGTTCCTCATTACCTCTTCTGCATTACCTTCCAGTTGCCTTTGACCTGTATCCGTTCCTGACTCTGAACCAGCCTGAATCTTGATACTACTGCCTACGTTCCTGTGCATGATCGTGCCTATGACCACGAACCAGCCTACGCCTCTGTACCTCCAGTCATCTGACCCTCTGTACCAACATCTGCCTGTCCCCGACCACGAACCAGCCTACGCCTCTGTACCTCCAGTCATCTGACCCTCTGTACCAACATCTGCCTGTCCCCGACCACGAACCAGCCTACGCCTCTGTACCTCCAGTCATCTGACCCTCTGTACCAACATCTGCCTGTCCCCTGTACCTCCAGTCATCTGACCCTCTGTACCAACATCTGCCTGTCCCCGAACCAGCCTACGCATCTGTACCTCTGCAGTCATCTGACCAGCTCTGTACCAACATCTGCCTGTCCCCGACCACGAACCAGCCTACGCCTCTGTACCTCCAGTCATCTGACCCTCTGTACCAACATCTGCCTGTCCCCGACCTCGAACCAGCCTACGCCTCTGTACCTCCAGTCTTCTGACCCTCTGTACCAACATCTGCCTGTCCCCGACCACGAACCAGCCTACGCCTCTGTACCTCCAGTCATCTGACCGTCTGTACCAACATCTGCCTGTCCCCGACCACGAACCAGCCTACGCCTCTGTACCTCCAGTCATCTGACCCTCTTTACCAACATCTGCCTGTCCCCGACCACGAACCAGCCTACGCCTCTGTACCTCCAGTCATCTGACCCTCTGTACCAACATCTGCCTGTCCCCGACCACGAACCAGCCTACGCCTCTGTACCTCCAGTCTTCTGACCCTCTGTACCAACATCTGCCTGTCCCCGACCACGAACCAGCCTACGCCTCTGTACCTCCAGTCATCTGACCGTCTGTACCAACATCTGCCTGTCCCCGACCACGAACCAGCCTACGCCTCTGTACCTCCAGTCATCTGACCCTCTTTACCAACATCTGCCTGTCCCCGAACCAGCCTACGCCTCTGTACCTCCAGTCATCTGACCCTCTTTACCAACATCTGCCTGTCCCCGACCACGAACCAGCCTACGCCTCTGTACCTCCAGTCTTCTGACCCTCCGTACCTCCAGTCATATGACCCACAGTACCAACATCTGCCTGTCCCCGACCACGAACCAGCCTACGCATCTGTACCTCCCGTCATCTGACCAAGTGTAACTCGAATTCAGGAATATATCCGTTATAAGATTCAGTAGCTGGAAAACAATCTTCGATATCAGCCTAAAGGTATGCAGACACTGCTGACAGTGCAAACGGAGCCATAATAATGACAGAATTATTAAAACAAAGGGTGTTAAAGTTATCCATCAATTTCTTATTATCGTTCAGCCTCGTGAATTACATTTGAATTACGTGTCCTTCGATATGTTTCATACACCGCAGCATTAAAGGCCCATTCATTCCACTGGAATGTTTAACACCTTTATATAATGAGCGTATAGCGGCACATTTATATTCATCTTGTTAAGTAACTAGCATACATTGGTCTGGTACCCCACTGAGCTCCTGGAGCCACCTCCCTATCCTATGATTGAATTTCTCACATTGTCACAATTGGTCAGGGAGTGGGCGAGTGGGTGGATTTGCAGACCAGCGTGTTTACCTGGGGAATCAAAGTCTCCGTGGCAACCATCCGTGGCAACCATTACGTAATAACTGCGCTGCCTCTGTCAGTCTCTCCTGTTCTACTGGTGGGTTAGGTGAAGCTCGGTCCAGTCCGGGCAGCTCCACCAAAGCACTGACATATTAGGTTTTTTCAATCTCTCCCTCTTTTCTCGATCTGAAACAGCCAAGCTACAGGGCCCATGTGTTGACCGCTCATATGGAACGTCCTGTGATGATAAGGCACAAGCCAAAGGGAGATATCCACCTTGCAAAACAGGTTGCAGTCGAACGGACACGTCAATACAGGCAGCTCAGAGGACTATACACACGGTCAAAACAAAGTGCTTCGTAACACCAAATCTAATGACAACTGAGCTGCTGCTTACATGAAGTTGACCCAATCGGAACTTCACACGCGTCTTACTTAAATGTTTAAAAAATAACCCGATTTTTTTACCACAAAGCTCACAGGAAAGGTTGACAACTCCGGATAGATGTTTTCGGTTTTATTAAGTGGAGATTTGTAATACGTTTGTAATGTCATTTTAATGTTGTATTTATTTATGTGTATTATGGCATGACAGTAAATAACGGTTCCATAGTGAACACTATGGGATACTGTGTTTGTCCAAATGAGGAAGAAGGTTCAGAAATATGTTCATCATAATCATTACTCATGCTAACAAGATGCTTTATACTTTCACATGTTAACTTTCTTAAACATGCTTATTTTGTCGTGTGTTCCATTCTTTTTTTTCACTTAATTTCAGTTGAGCCAAGTGTTCTTATTTGCAGTTTAAGAGTAAAATTTGTACAGGTGAAAATCTGAACCATGTTACTTCCTCAGAAGTTGGAGGTCACATTTCCCCTTCCACCTTCCACAATCTCTCCTTGTCTCTCCCTGTTTGAAATCTGTCTAATGAAGAATCGCAAAACTCCACAAAAACAATTCCCCTATTATCATTTATCAATATACAACTCTAAACCCTAAGCGTTGTCACCGTTTGATTATACGAGAGACACGTCACCCATCCAAAATGCATGCGTTTTAATCTGGTTGACGTCACCATCTCCACGAGGACGGCCTCCGGGCTGACCTAGCCGCCGTCGCTAACGCTGTGACTTTAGAAAAGACATCGAAAGTGACAGAGACCTCCCTCTGTTCTACCCCCATCAGGCATGACTTATTAACTCAATAATTAATCATAGCTTTTGTGTCTGTTTGTGTCAGCGTGAGGCATGGGATAATGGCTGAGTGTGTGTTTGTGTGCATGTGTGTGTGTGTGTGTGTGTGTGTGTGGTGTGTGTGGAGGATCTCTCTCGCAGTGTGTCTTCTACACGTGTGCTTTCACACGTCACATCAGCTGTTAATCCAAGCATGCTCCACGGTCCCATGGTGGAGCTCTATTTATAGCTACAGGAAGTGTTTCACGCATGGCGTCCTTCCCCAGCACTGAGTCAGGTGGTCAGAACCGTCTCCAGAGAGCCCGTTAACACTGTGTATGATAACTCCAGCAGGACCAGAAGTGTCCCGATGAGCTTGACGTTCCTCAAAGACGGTTTCTGCCTGGATTCCACCCCTCCCGTTCCCTCCTCCTGCCTGATGTATGTGTTGAGACGGGGTGATCTGTCTGACCGCATAAAAAGGATTAATATTTAATCCAAACAAAAGTCTAATTAGTGGAGCCAGAACTTTGGCACGCTGGTGTCTGACTTACTCAAAAATGTCTTCGAGGCTGATCTGAAACGGCAGAACTGAATGTGATTGGCCAACACTGTGGACGACAGGGCGCAGCTTGTTTTCGAAATGGGATGAATGCTGAAAGTTGAAATTCAGCCAATGCTAGAGCTTGTCCCTACTCCAAACCGTCAACCTGACCTAAACCCACACACCCACCTAATTTTGTTTGAGCAAAATTTGAATTGGTGATTTAAGAATTTAAACCTAAGCCCCACCCCTTTCCAATGACTCAACCAATCAAACTAATTTCTGCCTGTTGAGCAGATCAACCTTCGAGTAAAACTCCCAACTTCTACAGCCCTGCAAATGGGCAGAGTTGGTGTTACTAGGTACAGTCTGTATTAGGCTGGTTTATGAGGTGGACCTGGAATAAAGAAGCACCTCTAATAATGCAGATGGTTAGCTCTGTGGCTGGGCATTAGGCTAATCCCATTAGAATGTGTCCGTGTGGAAAGCATCCGGGGGTACGCTGCAGCTCTCTGGGCTAAGCTATAGAAGTGATCAAACACCTCGGGCATTCATGCTGAAAGGACAGAAGTTTAGCTAACCATAGTGATTAAGAGAAGTCTTCCCAAGCACCATCTCAAATCATGTGACTACAGAAGGGAGGGTCTGAGTGTGTGTGTCTGGCTGCACGTGTATGTGTGTGTGTGTGTGTGTGTGTGTACAGATTGTACAGGTGAACATTGACAAAATAACAAACGGTTGCTTTTGTAAATGTCCCTGTGTGTTTAAATTGACTGGTGTTGACAGAGAATGAGGAGAGTAACTCAATTACAGATTTCATTATGGAGCAACAACACCCGTTTTCTCTCTGTCCTCCCATCCCTCTTTATTTCCTTCTCTCCTTCCTCTCTCCTTTCTCTCTGTCTTTGTTGTCTCAATTTCTTTATCCTCTTTCCATCGCTCACCTCTACCTCCGCTCCCTTCTTTCTCTCAGCCAATTGCACGCTCTCTCCCTTTCTCCTCTTTCAGTGATGTACGCTGTGGGTGTACAATGTGTACAATTTCTCTCATAAGGACACGAGAAGCATAGCAAATGGCAAGCGTGGCAGAGAGAGAGCCAGATAGAGAGGCAGGCTGAGAGAGACAAACAGAGGCAGTCTGGGAGAGGCAGAGAGAAGCAGACTGGGAGAGGCAAAGAGAGGCAGATACAGGCAGGCTGGGAGCAGCAGAGAGAGGCAGACTGGGAGAGGCAGAGAGAGGCAGACTGGGAGAGGCTGAGAGAAGCAGACAGAGAGAGGCTGAAGAGGCAGATAGAGGCAGGCTGGGAGAGACAAACAGAGGCAGTCTGGGAGAGGCAGAGAGAAGCAGACTGGGAGAGGCTGAGAGAAGCAGACAGAGAGAGGCTGAAAGAGGCAGATAGAGGCAGGCAGAGAGGCAGATAGAGGCAGGCTGTGAGAGGCAGAAAGAGGCAGGCTGGGAGAGGCAGAGAGAGGCAGATAGAGGCAGGCTGGGAGAGGCAGATAGAGGCAGGCTGGGAGAGACAAACAGAGGCAGTCTGGGAGAGGCAGAGAGAAGCAGACTGGGAGAGGCTGAGAGAAGCAGACAGAGAGAGGCTGAAAGAGGCAGATAGAGGCAGGCAGAGAGGCAGATAGAGGCAGGCTGTGAGAGGCAGAAAGAGGCAGGCTGGGAGAGGCAGAGAGAGGCAGATAGAGGCAGGCTGGGAGAGGCAGATAGAGGCAGGCTGGGAGAAGCAGAGAGAGGCAGATAGAGGCAGGCTGGGAGAGGCAGATAGAGGCAGATAGAGTCAGGGTGGGAGAGGCAGATAGAGGCAGGCTGGGAGAGGCAGAAAGAGGCAGATAGAGGCAGGGTGGGAACAGCAGAGAGAGGCAGGCTGGGCGATAAGTAGAAAGTGGATGAGAAGGCTGCAGGTCACACAGAGGGAGCCCAGCTGAAGGCTTCTCCTGTCAGGGTTGTGGATAAAGATGAATGGTGTACCACTGCTCTCCAGCCATCCATAAAAACACCATGTCCGCATTTGTCTGCTCCCATTTCCCTCTCTATCGAGTCATAATCAGCAAAAGCTCCCTGTCACGGAGACAGCAGCACTGAAACACACACTGAAACACACACACACACACACTGAAACACACGCGAACACTGAAACCGACACCCTGAAACGGGCACAGAAGCTGTACGCTGTAAACGTGCCGAGCTCCATGTGTGCCACGTTTTACACACTGTTACGGCAGCCCAGTGGATGGACAGCATCAGGACCAGAACCAGAACAAAGACCAGAAACAGAACCAGGACCAGGTAGCGACCTCTCTTCCATACCATTCTAATCCCATTAACTCATCCACTTGTCTTTTTCTCCTATTTATCTCTGTCCTCCTCCGTGTGCCCATCATTGTCTTCCTGCTCTGTCCTTCCCTCTCCACCTTTCCTCTCTTCTCTCCTCCCCTCTCCCTGTTTGCTCAGTTCTCGCCCAACTCTTTAGGTTTCATGGCAGGCCAATAGGGGATATCTGACTGTGGCCAGGACGTACAGCTTCATGCAGAAGCGGGCGCTTGACGGGTTTGTAATGGATTGTGTTGTTCTATGTATTCATTCTGCAAATGAAACAGCTCCATCAGACTGGAGGAGGCTAGATAGGATCGCAAGCTCCTATACGAATCTGCTGAATATAGCAAATATCGAGGAATGAGATACACACAGAATGTACAGATGACCATCGGCTGTTATCAGAATGAAAAGAGACACCGTAAACAAGATTTACGATTGAACATTATAATAATCGACATTTTACATTGTAATATTCGGTCACTAAGCGGACTAATTTATAAAAAGCGACATCTTTAAACGTTGGGTCAATTCCATGTCCTTCCCGGTCAATTCAAGGCTTTCCAACGAGGAACATTGAGAGTCGAATGAGGAATTTGGTTTACTTTCTGAATTGACGGTGTAGACCCACCTAGAGACCCGCAGACAGACCTGAAACGGGATTCCTGAATACCAACCAGCTTAACACAAATAAACTGGCACACTTCAGAACCTGTTATTGAAGTCAACATTACCTATTCATTGCCAATATGTGAAAAGTCTTTGTGGACAATGGTTTGATGTGAATTCAGCTAGAGAAACATCGTTCAATGCCTCTTATATTGTAGCTTTAGGGGGAAAAACTTGTATCGCAAAATCGTACGCGAACATATTTGATGAAAATATTAATTCAAAACTTCAAGAGCTGAAAATATTGATATTTCGTCGAGAAGAGTTATTGCTTGAAAAAGTGTGAAATAAAAAAATAATGCTAAAGAATGGAGTTCAAGGTTTTCCTCAGACAGCGACAGTGTGATGAATACAGCTGGCAGGAAGTGAGGGGTGTTACCATGGTGTTACCATGGCGTCAAATCTCCTCCGTCAGTGTTTCACATTGACTAAGTCTTGAAAGGTTTCTTAAAGTGTGGGAGTGTGTCACAATGGGGACGTACACATTAGAGGTTGTATATGAATTAGCAGCGTACGTTTGTGTGTGTGTTTGTGTGTGTGTGTGTATGCGTTCATTGCGCATCTCTCCGTCCTTCATTGCTGAAGTGGTGAGTGTCTGTGGTTTCACGCTACGTGATGTTTGTAGTGACGAGTGTGTGGAGTGGAACAACTGAGTGTTTGGTTCTTGTCTTGGGTTTGCAGTGGTCCTTATAACCATCAACAATGTGAATAATCAGTAATGATATTGACACACACACACACACACACACACACACACACACACAGGCCTGCGGTACAGCGGTGATCTGTACACACTCTCAGAGACCAGCCATGTTGCAGTGTTTCTAAGGAGCATCCAAACAGAACCCATAACAGGCTACCAGCCCCGGTAGTCAACAGCCACTGCCCCAGATCAACCAATCGCTAGTTGCGTAAACGGCCACAGAGACTTACTCCGTCTTCAAAGAAAAAACAGATTCAAAATCAAATGCATGGACACGCGCAGGCAAATGCACGCTCGTCTTGCGTGCGTATGGGTTCACGCGCATACACACACTCACAATAACAAACGAACACACACACACACACACACTCTCCAGCGCTGGATGGTCTGCGGGGCGGCGTAGCGTTATGGGTGAAGTGGAGGGTGCGGATGAAGACTGATGGGAACAGTTTTTTCGAGTACTCACAGCTCAGAGTAGAGGATGTGCAGGTTGCCCACATTGTCAGTGTAGTTGGCCGGGCTGAGCCAGGGCAGAACCAGCAGTAGAAGAGCCTTCATGGTTCACACACCGGACACACAGCCCCCTCTCTTCACCCGGGTCGTCCCCACCCCCACCTCGCCGAGCCTGGCCGTGCTGACCCCCTCTGGCTCCTTCCCTTCTTTCTTCGGAGTAGCTCTCAAGTCTAAATAGCTCGCTCTCGTCTACCGGTCGTTCTTTCTTTCGCTCCTACCGCGCTGGACTTTCTCTCTCCCTCCCTCTCTCGCTCTCTCTCTCTCTCTCTCTCGCTCACGCAGAGTGCCTGGTCATCTCAGCTGCAGAGGCGAGTGGGCCAACTGCCAGAGGTTGAAGACGGAGTGGAGGATGGAGTAGAAGTAGAAGAGGCGGCAGGAGCAGGTGCAGAGCAGAAGTCCCGTGGAGGAAGAGGACGAAGAGGAGGAGAAAGAAGAGGAGGGAGTATGCCAGGAGGAAGGTGGCACATTTGGAATATGATTTTAGATGTGCAGGCTCTAATCTGTTCTGGCACACTGGCGCGGCGAAAGAGGATTTGCGCTCGTACGACTGTGTGATTGTCTCCCTCGTTGTGCGAGTGTGTGTGTGTGTGTGTGTCGGAGGGAGCAGCGCTGCCTGTGACTTATACTGCAGCAGGAGCTACTGAGAGGGAGAGATGGAGCAGACCAAACAAAGAGAGGTGGGAGGGGCTACCTGGGGCCTCTGTGATTGGTCTCAATCCCGATCCCCCCTCGCACATACGCCAAGAGCACACACATACACAGACACACACTTATAGAAAACACACACATTTACAGAACATTTACACTCGCACACACACACACACACACACACACACAGACACACACAGAACAGGCACACACAAACACAGACACACACTTATTGACACACACACACACTTATAGAATACACACACCCACACACACACAGAACAGGCACAGACACACACTTATAGAACACACACACAGAACAGGCACACACATACATAGATACACACTTATACTGCATGCACATACTCTGGTGTGTGTGTGTGTGTGTGTGTGTGTGTGTGTGGGGGTGGGGGATGGGGCGTTGCTGATTGAAGATGTACTGCGTTCCCTGCAGCAGATTGGTCCGATCAATCTAAAGAATCTGCCTACACGTGGTGAAAACAACGCACAGAGACCAGGCAGAACAACACAACAATCGATATTCACTACCGCGATGAAAGTTGTGTTTTTCTGAATGGAACGAAACAGGATGACAGAGAGCAATGGCCAGAACAGGAAATGGGCGTTAACCGCAATAATGAATCCATTCGGGACCGAACCGGTGGCCATCCATCCTGGTAATGTGTTGCCGTGGTGAATTGGAACACACGACCTGAGACGCCGGAGAACATTCGACGCGCGTGAATTCTTAGGACACAAACATTCTGATCTCTCATTGGCTGAGCAGGCTTAAGGGGCCGGATTACCACGCACCCCAGATTGCTGTGAAAATGCCCCGGGGTGTTTGACTTCCAGAGGCCTTCGGTTGACCACTAGGGGTGATGACGAGCGTCATACGATCACGCGGGCTTTTGTGGCTCACTAGACATTTGTAGTTCAGTGGATACCTGGTCAATTCCTGTGATAAGTGTTCATTATATCTGTATCTGCCCAAAGTTAACTGTTAAATATCAACAATTACATTCGCCTCCAGACCGTGTATCTGTACGCGGTGTGTGTGAGAGTGACAAGTGAAAAAGTTGAAAGAGTTGAAATTGAACTCTGAAGTACATCTCTGAAGCGTTGATAATATTGTTTTGGGATTCGGGCTGGTTGTGGATAACGGGGCGTAATGTATTCGACAAGAAAGCGGAATCGATAAAAGTGCTGGCATGTTACGTAATGTAGGCAGCCGACTTCGCAGACACGTAAAATGCAAATGAAGCTGACTCGGATACTACATCGTCGGGAGAGTCCACCAATCACCAAGCTGGATGCATGGATCTATGAATGGATACATGTCATCCAATCTTTTCATCTCCATCTCCTCTCCCTGCTCCTGCTCCTGCTCCTGCTCCCAAACATCTCTCCTCTCCTTCAGAAACAGAGCTCCAGACGGACGGACAGACAACGCCAACAGAACATTTGATCTCCGCACATGATAACGCGCACACACGTCACACACATACGTCACACACGTCACACACACACGTCACACACGTCACACACATACGTCACACACGTCACACACATACGTCACACACGTCACACACATACGTCACACACGTCACACACATACGTCACACACGTCACACACATACGTCACACACGTCACACACACACGCCACACACACACGTCACACACACACGTCACACACATATGTCACACACGTCACACACACACGTCACACACGTCACACACATACGTCACACACGTCACACACATACGTCACACACATACGTCACGCACGTCACACACACACGTCACACACACACGTCACACACGTCACACACATACGTCACACACGTCACACACACACGTCACACACATACGTCACACACATACGTCACACACGTCACACACATACGTCACACACATACGTCACACACGTCACACACATACGTCACACACGTCACACACATACGTCACACACACACGTCACACACGTCACACACATACGCACACACATACGCACACACGTCACACACACACGTCACACACATACGTCACACACGTCACACACATACGTCACACACGTCACACACATACGTCACACACGTCACACACACACGTCACACACGTCACACACACACGTCACACACGTCACACACATACGTCACACACGTCACACACACACGTCACACACGTCACACACATACGTCACACACGTCACACACACACGCCACACACACACGTCACACACACACGTCACACACATATGTCACACACGTCACACACATACGTCACACACGTCACACACATACGTCACACACGTCACACACAAACGTCACACACATACGTCACACACGTCACACACACACGTCACACACACACGTCACACACATCACCCACCCACGTCACACACGTCACACACATACGTCACACACACACGTCACACACATACGTCACACACGTCACACACATACGTCACACGCGTCACACACAAACGCCACACACACACGTCACACACATACGTCACACACGTCACACACACACGTCACACACATACGTCACACACATACGTCACACACGTCACACACACACGTCACACACGTCACACACACACGTCACACACGTCACACACATACGTCACACACGTCACACACATACGTCACACACGTCACACACACACGTCACACACATAAGGCCTTTCTCCTCTTCTCTCTATCGTCTCTTACTCTCTAATCAATTCCCCTCCCAATTGATTTCAGCATCACTTGTTCTGAAATGGATTCGCCTCGTTATCATTTCTTGAAGAGTTATTTTCCTCGTCCTCCCAATCCCCGCGCCTCCCCAACACCTCCTCTCGTCTCCTCCTCTGCTGAACTGGCCTCTGAAGTAAGAAACTCACCTGGTGCAAATAGTCCATCTAAATGAATATATTATAAGTAAATATTACAGCCACTTGGGAGGGTTGAGGGTATTTAAGGTCAGTTGTGGGAGCTGGTGTTTCTGTGTCTGAGTGTGAGTGTATAGTTGTGTAGGCCGTGCGGTTTTGAGCAGTGTGTATTCCACTTGAGGCCATGAAGGCAGGAAATGGAACGTAATTGGATTGTCACAGGATGCAGTTTTTTCAGCAGAAACCAGTCTGGCCCAAAGGAATCATTACACACACACTCAACCTCTCAAACATACACTCCACAAACACACTTCACGCATTAATAATGTGTGCCCGCATCGTCCCTATTCAGTTCCTGCTCTCGACCACCGTTTATCAGGAGGAAAACAGCAGAGGCAAAAAAAAATGTCACGTATCTTCTGCTTCCGTTCAAAACGTCACAAATGAGATGTTTAGGTTTGGTTGAGACCTCGGTCCGGCATTCAATTATAACATTTAGTATGACAGCAGCAGATAGCATGAGCGCCTACAGGATGTGACTGTAAGTAACAGGGTCATGGGCAGAATGGCCATCTGTCACTGATCAGAGATCAGCCCTCGGGCATCACATGAACACTATGTTTCCCAAACTGTGGGCTGCAGCCATTACTGGGGCAGTCAGAGTTAAAATGGGGTTTTGAGAGAAAGTGTGAGGAAAGAACCGTGTACATAGAAGCCAGTTCACGCAAACGACATTAGGTAGATATATTGACGTAATAGAATAACAGAGTATTATTTATTTTCCAAAATGTTTCTGTTCGTAATGGTATAAGATCCCTGACATACACAACACAAATCAATATATGTCCGCACACACACATACCGGTAAGCAAGCATAATGTAAAGTAGATCCAAATTGTCAAAGAGAAATGTCTCTAAACGCCTGTCCTTACTGACAATCCGTTTGGAGTGAGAAGTATCACGCCCACAAGGCATCCCATAATGCACCAGTTTCCCTTCGCATTGCCCTGCTTCAATTCAGAACATAAAATACTGCACCATCTAGAGACTGTGTTCCCGTTTGGGAAGCCGCCCGTGTAATAACACGAAACACGAAGTTCAACCTCGCCGCTACGAGTCTCACAAACATACTGGCGTGCGAATGGATTTGGCCCGTAATGTTCATCACATGCTCTAACAGACTTCTTCGCTTGACTTCTACAGGGTAATCTCGATACGGACAAATCCTTATCCAATCTCTCGTTGGATAGAGAGCCGTCCCGAAAACGAACGTGCCGAACATGGGAGAACGTCCGACCGCCTTGACACAAAGCAACAACTCAATAACCCGAACATGACCAGACACGCATGATAAACCAAACACAACCAAAGTATAACACACGCGCCACAGGCCACCCTGACGTGGTACATCATAGTTCAACGCTTTCACTAGATAAGGCACTTAAAAATGTGGAAACTAACTGGAAAACGACGTGTAAGCAAATCCTCAGCGATACACACAGCCAACCAAGGTCCATAAACAGTAGGTTATAAACAAACGGGCGACTCCACGGAAAAGTCAACCTGAGCCGAAAAACGTCATCAACATAAAATATGTTCAGTCCTGCGTGTCCCGAAGACTGCAGAGCAGCGAACGCAATTACTGGGTCTGAAAACACGACCGCAAACGCAATATCCCGACCAGTGAACCAAAAATAATGCACAATGCACAACCACAACTACTGGACCTTTAAACACATCCGCAAACACAATGTCCCGACCACTGAACAGAAAATGAACGACCACAAACACAATGTGCCGACCACTGAACAGAAAATGAACGACCACAAACACAATGTCCCGACCACTGAACAGAAAATGAACGACCACAAACACAATGTCCCGACCACTGAACAGAAAATGAACGACCACAAACACAATGTGCTGACCACTGAACAGAAAATGAACGACCACAAACACAATGTCCCGACCACTGAACAGAAAATGAACGACCACAAACACAATGTCCTGACCACTGAACAGAAAATGAACGACCACAAACACAATGTCCCGACCACTGAACTGAAAATGAACGACCACAAACACAATGTCCCGACCACTGAACAGAAAATGAATGACCACAAATACAATGTGCCGACCACTGAACAGAAAATGAACGACCACAAACACAATGTCCCGACCACTGAACTGAAAATGAACGACCACAAACACAATGTCCCGACCACTGAACAGAAAATGAACGACCACAAACACAATTTCCCGACCACTGAACAGAAAATGGACGACCGCAAACACAATGTCCCGACCACTGAACAGAAAATGAGCGACCACAAACACAATGTCCCGACTACTGAACAGAAAATGAACGACCACAAACACAAACAACACCCCTGAAACTCTAAGAGACCAGCTGGTCCCCAGAGACCTCTCGGCCCACGGCCATCACATTGACACCTCGTCACGACTCTCACACCATACGGAGGTGATGGACGGGAAACCACGGGACCTAGGAGTGACGGATGGGGGAGAACCTGAGGGAATGGAGGTGTTAGTGTGAGAGAACCGAGGAAACAGAGGAGCAGGAGATGGGAAGCGATCTTGGCGATTACAGGCTTAGGAGCTTGAGGTGATCCATTCCTCATGCATTTACATGGTGAACACATTCTGTTAGAGTTGCATACAGAGCAGAGTTGGATAGAAACCACAGTAATGATTATCTTGCCCCTGGGCTAACAGTGTGTTAACGAGCGCTAATGAAGTGAGGAACCAAGACACGGCAACTAAACCTCTGGCTCGCGGAAGATGTGTAAATAAATAAATGATAATAAATAAAGGAGCTGGGCTGGTTCAGAACGAAGAACCCGTGTGAAGGACCCCTCCCTCGGTTGGGACGATTGGAATCTGGGGTTGGGGTTGTTTTAATGTGTTTGGTATAAGTGCAGGCCAAAACTGTTTAGGACTTCAAGGGTAAATGAACAGAACATACGCAAACACACAAGCTGCAGTTATTCTGCGGCCATATCTGGTGGTAGTCTGGGCTTGTGGTCGGTCCACTACTCACTGCTCGTTATAATTGGTAAATATAAGGAAAATGCAGATGAGGGGAATGTTTGCTAAAGATACTGGGACCCGGACTTATCTAATAACACTGAGGAAGGCTTGTGTTCTAGACATACTGTGTAGGCAGGCGGTGAAGTAGGTTGGAGGAATGTTCCAGCTTTTATTACATTTTTTATATTTTAATGTCGCTGTTGCGGTAAGTAACCGTGCATTATAGAAAAGTTAACATATATTGTTAAGGTGTGTTAGGGGTCATGTGTTATTACTGTAGAATACAGAATAAAGTGGTAAGGTGTGTGTCCTTGTATGCCTTTGGTCAGGTCATTGAGAAAGAATGCGAATGGTTATCAATTGACTTGCGTTGCGTTGAGTTAACAGTGAAATAGAAAATACCACATTTCGACGAGATTTAAATAGTGTTAAGACGTGTTGGGTTAATGTGCTTTGGCTGTGGACAGTCTAAAGGTGTGTTGGTGCTTCTGTGTTACACTAACAGTATATAAGGGAGGACCAACCTGTTCTTGATGTGTCCCTCCAACTCCCCTCGGGGTAGGGTTTCACTGCAGTGTTCAGTAAAGGGACAGGACACGGCGAGTTTGTCCAGCAGCCTGTGAACCAGCAGGCTAGACTTGTGGCATCTCTGCAGCATCAGTGAGGTGCGGTCCACTGGGCAGAAGTCACTCTCCAGCAGGAAGCTGGTCAGACACTCCCGGCAGTAGGTGTGTCCGCAGGGCGTGTCCAGAGGATTGATAAGCGGCTGCAGGCAGATGTGACAGGTGAGGTTGTCGTCCACCTCCTCTTGGTACGTGTACTCATGGTTCTCTTCTACCAGGTGTCTCTGGCCACACCCCTGGCATAGGTCAGGGGGAGGGGACTCCAGGCCACAATAGCCTTCCATGGCAGTGGGTGCTGATGACATTGCCATTGCCATGGCAACCCCAGGCCTCTAAGCCAATTCAGACTCCTTCTCGCTACTCGTGACGGGCGGGGCCAAGGTTGTACGAGGATGCTTCTATGACTGATATGGCGGGAGTCCATAAATCTGCATAAAGAGGTACACATTGATTTTGCATTTAGCTGGAACGATCTGACACTGGTTTTATTGTTAAAGCTAAGTGTGCGCAGACAGTAACTTAAAAGTTGCTGGTTCAAATCCCGCATTAGACAAGGTAAAAACAATGTTGAGGAAATGGAAGGATGCTAATGTGTACTTACTCCTTCAAGTGATTCTAGATAAGAGCAGTTTCTGTCTAAAATGTAAATGTAGTACTCTGTGAATATAGCTAGAGAACTTGATGTTTCACACAAGCAGGAGGTCCACGCTCCTAATCAGTGAAAAACCGTGCCGCAACCACGCCCCGAACGAACAGCCAGAGCACTAATGACTTTTAACCTTATTTAACTCCTTTTGATTTTTCTTCGCTGTTGGCAGTGAGGACATATCGAACCACTAAGAAACACATTTTTCCTCTACCCACAGAAACATCAATAGCCCTCATCCAGACATCAAACCCAGAGAGAAAGAGGGGAGAACGAGCAAGAGAACTGGAGGGATGAATTATCTATGGCACAAACTGTACTGTCTGCGGCTGCAAACTGCATTGATAATATGTAACATTTTGCTCCCAGAATGCACCGGTAAAATAAATTCTCTGTTGTGTCTGTGGGCCACTATCTCTGAGACGGCCACTCTCCCCTGGCACGCCGTCCTGAACAGATGGGCAGAGAAGACTGGCATCCAACTGTCACGTCACCCTGGCAACAGCCGTCTCCCTGTTTCTGGGCCGACTCTTGGGCATGACTGGCTATC
Source organism: Dallia pectoralis (assembly GCA_029465975.1). Taxonomy (NCBI): domain Eukaryota; kingdom Metazoa; phylum Chordata; class Actinopteri; order Esociformes; family Umbridae; genus Dallia; species Dallia pectoralis. The sequence continues at coordinate 6,101,664 of CM055761.1, read as the reverse complement.
GGCTGTTGAGGATTACGTCAATCGTGACATGATATTGACGAACATCCATTAACCCTGTCTGGTTTGACCCGTAGAATTAGGAATTAGCCACTGAGCTTCACTGTTCTCGCCGTCCAATGGACTTTAACTAATCAAGCATAAAGTATGTTGTATAAGTGAGATGGTCATTTAACCAATAGTAGACCTCTCCACCATTGTGTGTGTGTGTGTTTAGAGACCCGGTGAGAACACAACGGTCACTAAGTCTCCATGCACGAGTAACATCCTCCTGACTACGACAAACACAGCTACACAGCTTAGGTAAGGACCCTGACATTTCTACAACTAAACACAGACGCACATCAGCCAGTTGTAAACACACGAATGAGCCTTGGCTTTCATCAACAAAGTGATGACGTTTATCAAAGCTCCGTCGGCTCAATGTGTCTGTGTTCTGAATCATTTCTGAATCATTTCTGAATCAGTTATGAATCAGTTATGAATCAGTTATGAATCAGTTATGAATCAGTTATGAATCAGTTATGGCTATGTTTATCCTATGTTTTTTTTTTATACACTCTCCCTCCTGTCTCTCTCTCTCACAACGCCTCTGTATCTCTGTCTCTCCCTGCCTCTCTCACCCTCTCCCTCACCCTCTGTCTATTCCCTCGGTCTTTTGGTTTTTCTATTTTCTCAGAAAAGGACCCTTTTATCTAAATGCAGACAGAGAGCCTCTACTCTCTCTCTCTCTCTCTCTCTCTCTCGCAGAAGAAAGAGGTTAAGGAGAGAATGATGATGTGACGGAAGTATGTCGAATACCTGAAAAACAGAGCAACTTACAAGAGCGACTTGGTTAAAGTGCTTTGTTCAAGGACACGTCAATATATTTTTCACCTTGTCAGGCCACGAGGTCAAACCACAAGAGAAGGCGTGTCACAGAAACACGAAGCACACAGAAGCACAACAAAGCATTCAGAGGAGACACACCAAGGGAGAACCTGTCAGGAGGAACAGGAGAGACCAGATGAAATCACAGGGCTCTGGCCGGTACCCTGCACCTCTGGGTTGGGGTCAACTCGTTTCATTTCCTGTCTCCTGCCCCAGAGCGGGGCAGACAGAGTGACTGATAGCTGGCAGCCATGACGGAGTGAAACACGACCGAGCTAAAGGCTGATTTGTGACCTCACCTCTCCATCCATGACCGGCCGAGACGGAAACCAGTTCCAATTCGAACATTTCGCTCAGGATATTCTCCGTTGGCTTTTGTTCACACTACGTTTGAAAAAATAAATTGAAAGTGATTTTAATAAAAAGTACCGGAAGAAAAGAGGATCATGAGTTCACATTTGGACTGTAGGCCAACATATGCATTTTACAATCTTTTCAGGCGTTAGGAAACCACTCGCCGTAAATCCAGAACCACTCATAGGACATTTAATCCAAGTTTAATGGCATGAATAAGAATGGCTCGTTTAAAGTGCTCGCTCATACTAGAGTCGGTTAGCGCATTCGGTCAATTACGCTAACCAACAGTGGCAGTTAGAAGTCAGTACGTTTTCAACCCAGCGCCTTTATATCTCCCTGATGGTTTAAAGGGGACCTTTCTGACAAGACAATGTGTTTGCGTCAGCATTTAAATGTCAGTTAACTGTAGTTCAGTAACTGCCTCACGTACTCCTAGAACCATTCACGCTAATGCAGCTAATGCGTAATCTGCTCGCTAGCTTGACGAAACCAAGCCTTTCGAATCATCCCAAATCGCACGTCCTAGAGCAACGGGAAAACAAATATTTAAGATCGTAGTATCTTCCGTTGCACCGTTGATGAGGGTGTAGTGTTGTCTAGAACCGCGTGAAAAACGATGACATCCATGGCGTTACCGCGGCGGACTTATTTACCTCATGTCCTGCTAACTGACGAAGGCCAGGCGCTACATGGGGCTGACATATGTTGTGCCTGGCCACTGGCAGTCCTCACAACAGGTCTGCCGGCTTATTGTGCTGTCTGTTCGGGAGAGACATACAGGCTGTTCTGTTCCGACTTGTTAGGCACAGGGACAGCATTCCACAGCCCTGTTTTCCTCTCACAAACACAAGCGGGACCGTTCTTTACGTAACACCCCCGTCAACGGCCTGGATAACAACACAGAAAGCTGGTCTCTCCACATGATAATCTGAGGTACTTGTTAATGAAAAAACGCAAATAGAAATACTTTGTTGACACGCGGGATAACTACAACTTGGTGAGGTCCGAGAACATACAAGGACGGCGAACCGTACAGAGGGGGGTGAGAAATCAAAGATGGAAGATCCCAAAGTCACATTGAGAGCGAGACGCGACAACGTATCAAAGCACTGTCAACACAACCAGATTCTCCACACAGTCCGTTTGGGTGTGTCTACTGTCTACTCTAAACACACACACGTTGAGTGTGTGAACACAACAAATGCACGGTGCTTCACATTACTGTGACACTGACACTTGACACTGGTAAGGGACACAATTAGATCTACATACAGTCCCTGAAGGATGTGGTTTAGCTTATGCAACATAGCATGTGTTAGCCATGCAAGATTTGCCCGGTGCGTAAGTAGTCGAATCCTAAATACCACGCCGGGTGGTCCACTCTTAAGAGCATTAGCCTTTGACTGTATTTGTCGTGACTTCTAATACCTCAGGAAAATACACCGCAAACATACATATGATCAGAGAAGCTTCCCAGATACAGAAATCTATTAAACATGTTTAAGATTAAAACAAACTATATGCTAATCCTCACCAGTGGTAGAGCATACTGGTCCATCATGGACCTGTCTCTGTAAGAGCTGTGTGTATGATCTGTGTGTATGATCTGTGTGTATGATCTGTGTGTATGATCTGTGTGTATGATCTGTGTGTATGAGCTGTGTGTATGAGCTGTGTGTATGAGCTGTGTGTATGAGCTGTGTGTATGAGCTGTGTGTAAGAGCTGTGTGTATGATCTGTGTGTATGAGCTGTGTGTATGAGCTGTGTGTATGATCTGTGTGTATGAGCTGTGTGTATGAGCTGTGTGTATGAGCTGTGTGTATGAGCTGTGTGTATGAGCTGTGTGTATGAGCTGTGTGTATGAGCTGTGTGTATGATCTGTGTGTATGATCTGTGTGTAAGAGCTGTGTGTATGAGCTGTGTGTATGATCTGTGTGTATGAGCTGTGTGTATGATCTGTGTGTATGATCTGTGTGTAAGAGCTGTGTGTAAGAGCTGTGTGTATGAGCTGTGTGTATGATCTGTGTGTAAGAGCTGTGTGTATGAGCTGTGTGTATGATCTGTGTGTATGATCTGTGTGTAAGAGCTGTGTGTATGAGCTGTGTGTATGATCTGTGTGTATGATCTGTGTGTAAGAGCTGTGTGTAAGAGCTGTGTGTAAGAGCTGTGTGTATGATCTGTGTGTATGAGCTGTGTGTATGAGCTGTGTGTATGATCTGTGTGTATGATCTGTGTGTATGATCTGTGTGTATGAGCTGTGTGTATGAGCTGTGTGTATGAGCTGTGTGTATGATCTGTGTGTAAGAGCTGTGTGTATGATCTGTGTGTATGAGCTGTGTGTATGAGCTGTGTGTATGATCTGTGTGTATGAGCTGTGTGTATGAGCTGTGTGTATGATCTGTGTGTATGAGCTGTGTGTATGATCTGTGTGTATGAGCTGTGTATATGAGCTGTGTGTATGAGCTGTGTGTATGAGCTGTGTCTATGATCTGTGTGTATGATCTGTGTGTATGAGCTGTGTGTATGATCTGTGTGTATGAGCTGTGTGTATGATCTGTGTGTATGATCTGTGTGTAAGAGCTGTGTGTATGAGCTGTGTGTATGATCTGTGTGTAAGAGCTGTGTGTATGAGCTGTGTGTATGAGCTGTGTGTATGATCTGTGTGTAAGAGCTGTGTGTATGAGCTGTGTGTATGATCTGTGTGTATGATCTGTGTGTAAGAGCTGTGTGTATGATCTGTGTGTAAGAGCTGTGTGTATGATCTGTGTGTATGAGCTGTGTGTATGAGCTGTGTGTATGATCTGTGTGTATGAGCTGTGTGTATGATCTGTGTGTATGAGCTGTGTGTATGAGCTGTGTGTATGAGCTGTGTGTATGAGCTGTGTGTATGAGCTGTGTGTATGATCTGTGTGTAAGAGCTGTGTGTATGATCTGTGTGTATGAGCTGTGTGTATGATCTGTGTGTATGAGCTGTGTGTATGATCTGTGTGTATGATCTGTGTGTATGAGCTGTGTGTATGATCTGTGTGTAAGAGCTGTGTGTATGAGCTGTGTGTATGATCTGTGTGTAAGAGCTGTGTGTAAGAGCTGTGTGTATGAGCTGTGTGTATGATCTGTGTGTATGATCTGTGTGTAAGAGCTGTGTGTATGATCTGTGTGTAAGAGCTGTGTGTATGATCTGTGTGTATGATCTGTGTGTATGAGCTGTGTGTATGATCTGTTTGTATGATCTGTGTGTAAGAGCTGTGTGTATGATCTGTGTGTATGAGCTGTGTGTATGAGCTGTGTGTATGATCTGTGTGTATGATCTGTGCGTATGAGCTGTGTGTAAGAGCTGTGTGTATGAGCTGTGTGTATGAGCTGTGTGTATGATCTGTGTGTATGATCTGTGTGTACGATCTGTGTGTAAGAGCTGTGTGTCCGATCTGTGTGTATGATCTGTGTGTATGATCTGTGTGTATGATCTGTGTGTATGATCTGTGTGTATGATCTGTGAAATCTCCTCAGAGCTAATGTAATTTCTGAACCTGTCCTCTGATGGGACTTTACTATTTTAGAGCAGTAAACAGAAAGGTATGGAGTAAAGAGAAGTAAGGAGAGGTAAGGGGTAAGGAGAGGTGAGGAGTAAGGAGTAAGGAGAGGTGAAGGAGTAAGGAGTAAGGAGAGGTAAGGAGAGGTAAGGAGTAAGGAGAGGTGAGGAGTAAGGAGAGGTGAGGAGTTAGGAGAGGTGAGGAGTAAGGAGAGGTGAGGAGTAAGGAGAGGTGAGGAGTAAGGAGAGGTGAGGAGTAAGGAGAGGTGAGGAGTAAGGAGAGGTGAGGAGTAAGGAGAGGTGAGGAGTAAGGAGAGGTGAGGAGTAAGGAGAGGTGAGGAGTAAGGAGAGGTAAGGCGTAAGGAGAGGTGAGGAGTAAGGAGAGGTGAGGAGTAAGGAGAGGTGAGGAGTAAGGAGAGGTGAGGAGTAAGGAGAGGTGAGGAGTAAGGAGAGGTGAGGAGTAAGGAGAGGTGAGGAGTAAGGAGAGGTGAGGAGTAAGGAGAGGTGAGGAGTAAGGAGAGGTGAGGAGTTAGCAGAGGTGAGGAGAGGTGAGGAGTAAGGAGAGGTGAGGAGTTAGGAGAGGTGAGGAGAGGTGAGGAGTTAGGAGAGGTGAGGAGCTGCAACGAACCGGTTCTAATGATTCAGTCTGTCTGTATCAGCACACTCACTGAGCGTTTCCAGTCATTAGTTACAGAGTGTAACATAAAAACGGGAGAGACAGTCAGAGCACACAGGTGAAATAGTCTGCCGTCAACCCACACACAAACTCACGTGCAGCCCTTCAATGTAAAGGCTAACAGATGTTAGCGACAACAGACCAACGTACCTAGTTGCTAACAAACGTACAGACCTCCCCTGCTACGTAACTATAGCTAACAAGTAGACTGGACACTGTGGTCTGTCAGTAGCAGCGATCTAACATGTTTTGCAGTTCTGTATGTTTCTACAAAGACAATAGTTGAGGCATAATACTTACGGGAAGAGTCGCGCAGCAATGTTCACTTCAGGCAGCGCTGCTCTACCTGACCAGGTAATACTTAGGAAAAGGGTGTAACTCTAGACCTGTCAGGCAGCCAGAAGGGGAGGGAGGGAGAGAGCAGGTATGTGAACGAACAGAGGACTTTGTCCTGGTTACAGTGTCAGCTGATTGGCTGTTAAGAGTTCAGTGAGGAAATGTTACCTGGGACAAAGACCTACATAGAGTCGTCAGAACATTCTGGGCATGACCACCCGGGGGCCTGGCGCTCACCTCAGAAAGCTGGTCGAGATGACGGAACTGGCATAGAGGGTTGGCGACAGGACAGCGGTAGAACGGAGACGGGGCTGAACTCGCTTTAGGAGCGAAGTGCGAAAGAGGGAGACTAAACTAAACAAAAAACCCAGGCACGCAGTCATGAGATAATCTGGGATATTACTAATTAAAAGCAGGTCTTATGTCTTCTTGGCAAACTCAGGCAGAACTGCATACCTTCTGCACAGAATGGAAACACACACACAACCTATAGGCTAATTTAAACAAATTACAGAGAGGCAGCTATGCTAACCAAAGACAATTGGACAGATTCAGGCGTCTGTCGACAGCTAAAGCGACATTACACTTTGGAAACATTTCTGAAAACAGTTTAATTACAAGCCACAGATGTAGCATACGTATCTACGTGCGGCGTGAACTTAGCGCTCGGTCTGAACTCCCCGCTATCTCATTTAAACGACTTAATTATTATTTTGTCTAGTCATGCCTCATGTTATGCAGCAGCAGTTGTGTTTACCCGACCATGTGATGGACGCTGCAGCCGGTCATTCAGCGATTCCACCCACTTTGTGTGCGAATATGATTATTAATTGACAGGTCTTCGATAGCCAGGACCCGGACTTCTTCTGAATGCCTGAGAATTTCCGCGTGGCCATTGTGTGGAGAAATGCGGAGCGTTGTTTAGCTGAACCAGCTGGAGATAAATCAGACAATGTCATTCAGGTTGAGCTTCGCATTTTCATCAGTCATTTGTGCAACACACAACAAAAGGTTCTGGCCTGACAATGGCAGTCAATTATAGGCGATATATCCATCAAAATTGTCATGAACGCAGAACATAGTATAAATACTGATACTGTATTTGCATGAATATTTACATGGGGTAAATACAGAATATGTCTTTGTTTCGTGGGCGTGTGCGTGTGTTTTGGGTGTGTCGTCGCGTCAGCGTTGTTGATCAGACCAGATCCGGTTGCCACGGTTGCCAAAGTTCAACTTGGCATTGTAGAAGTGCATTTTCTTCAACATTTTTCTTTATTTGGGGTTTTTAATGTCTAAATCAGTACATTATACTCAATGTCATTATTTGTTTCATGTCTTCCAATGTTCATATGAAATCAGCTCTTTAACACAGCAAACAAGGCCAGCAAGTTGACTAGTTAATTAGCGGCTTTGATTTGAATAATTTGCTTTTCGGTTGAAGGTGACCTAATGCACGTGGATGATGGCAACAGATGACGAGGTAACTGAACCAGAGTTGATAAGCAGCATCGTCACATAGGTTTTTCCCACCATATTATGACAGAAATACGGCCAATGGAGTAATAATCATTAAGATATAATACATCGGTTTATGTTAGTCTCCTTGATGTTTCCTAGGGACAAGTTAAATATGTCCTCATAGATACAGCCAGCTGGTTGGCACACACGCCATAGACACATGCCATCTGGACAAGCAGCTTTCTGAGATTTCACACGTTCAAGAGTGTCCCTCACATCAGCGTATCAGAGCAAAGGCACCTGGTTGTCTGGAGCAGCAAAAGTTTTCTTCGATTGCCCTCAGGGACGTCCATCTTAAAGTGAATGCGAAAGGTGTCGAACGAGTCAGAGTGGTTGAACTGAAAAGGTGGAGTCTGTATTTTCTTCCGTTAATGTGTTGGAGGACCCTGCATTTACTGATTTGTATGCGTCTCGCGCCACAGAGTTGTCGAGGTACTTGATGCCTCAGTGCGAGGTTTAGCTTGGTCTAAACTCCTCCGTTCATCCAAGATCTTCGGTTAGTTGAAAAGCATCATCCACAATGGCCAAATGAAGCTTGTGGATGAGTGTAGTAAATGAGATGAATACACAAACATTTTGACCACACAACGTAAGAATACAACAAACCTATAGCAGCTGTATATATGAAGGCAAACCCCATTTAGTACTGCAATCTTTACTTAAAAATACTCTTGTTTCTTCTTGGGGGGGCTAGCTAATATGGCCTTTGGCTGGCTCACTCAGCCGGACTAACCTAATGTAGCAGAGGAATTATCATCCATTATACATGTGTGTAGTACTGGTATTATCATCCATTATACAGGTGTGTAGTACTGGTACATCCATGGGTGTGTAGTATCATCCATTATACAGGTGTGTAGTCCTGACCTGAGATTATTATCCATTATACAGGTGTGTAGTCCTGACCTGAGATGATATTATCATATTATACAGGTGTGTAGTCCTGACCTGATTATCATCCATTATACAGGTGTGTGGTCCTGATTATCCCATGATACAGGTGTTATTATCATCCATTATACAGGTGTGTAGTCCTGTTGATTATCATCCATTATACAGGTGTGTAGTCCTGACCTGAGATGATATCATCCATTATACAGGTGTGTAGTCCTGACCTGAGATGATTATCATCCATTATACAGGTGTGTAGTCCTGACCTATTATCATCCATTATACAGGTGTGTAGTCCTGATGAGATGATATTATCATCCATTATACAGGTGTGTAGGTCCTGATTATCCCATGATACAGGTGATATTATCATCCATTATACAGGTGTGTAGTCCTGTTATTATCATCCATTATACAGGTGTGTAGTCCTGATTATCCTGGTGTGTAGTCCTGATATTATCATCCATTATACAGGTGTGTAGTCCTGTTATTATCATCCATTATACAGGTGTGTAGTCCTGAGATTATCATCCATTATACAGGTGTGTAGTCCTGACCTATTATCATCCATTATACAGGTGTGTAGTCCTGTTATTATCATCCATTATACAGGTGTGTAGTCCTGACCTGAGATTATCATCCATTATACAGGTGTGTAGTCCTGATTATCATCCATTATACAGGTGTGTAGTCCTGTTATTATCATCCATTATAGGTGTGTAGTACTGGTATTATCATCCATTATACAGGTGTGTAGTCCTGACCTGAGATATTATCATCCATTATACAGGTGTGTAGTCCTGTTGATTATCATCCATTATACAGGTGTGTAGTCCTGACCTGAGATTATCATCCATTATACAGGTGTGTAGTCCTGATTATCATCCATTATACAGGTGTGTATCCTGTTATTATCATCCATTATACAGGTGTGTAGTCCTGACCTATTATCATCCATTATACAGGTGTGAGTACTGGTATTATCATCCATTATACAGGTGTGTAGTCCTGTTATTATCATCCATTATACAGGTGTGTAGTCCTGACCTGATTATCATCCATTATACAGGTGTGTAGTCCTGTCCCATGGTGTGTAGTCCTGAGATTATTATCATCCATTATACAGGTGTGTAGTCCTGACCTGAGATGATATTATTATATGATACAGGTGTGTAGTCCTGACCTGAGATGATCCATTATACAGGTGTGTAGTACTGGTATTATCATCCATTATACAGGTGTGTAGTCCTGTTATTATCATCCATTATACAGGTGTGTAGTACTGGTGATATCATCCATTATACAGGTGTGTAGTCCTGACCTATTATCATCCATTATACAGGTGTGTAGTCCTGACCTGAGATATTATCATCCATTATACAGGTGTGTAGTCCTGGTATTATCATCCATTATACAGGTGTGTAGTCCTGATATTATCATCCATTATACAGGTGTGTGGTCCTGTTATTATCATCCATTATACAGGTGTGTAGTCCTGTTATTATCATCCATTATACAGGTGTGTAGTCCTGATATTATCATCCATTATACAGGTGTGTAGTCCTGGTATTATCATCCTTTATACAGGTGTGTGGTCCTGTTATTATCATCCATTACACAGGTGTGTGGTCCTGTTATTATCATCCATTATACAGGTGTGTAGTCCTGTTATTATCATCCATTATACAGGTGTGTAGTACTGGTATTATCATCCATTATACAGGTGTGTAGTCCTGTTATTATCATCCATTATACAGGTGTGTAGTACTGGTATTATCATCCATTATACAGGTGTGTAGTCCTGTTATTATCATCCATTATACAGGTGTGTAGTACTGGTATTATCATCCATTATACAGGTGTGTAGTCCTGTTATTATCATCCATTATACAGGTGTGTAGTCCTGGTATTATCATCCATTATACAGGTGTGTGGTCCTGTTATTATCATCCATTATACAGGTGTGTAGTCCTGTTATTATCATCCTTTATACAGGTGTGTAGTCCAAATTAAACACAATTGTTCGACACAGTAGGAAATTCAAATAATAATCCACTCACAGTGGTTTTATGTATGAGTCATCATGAATGTTTCTTCATTCAGTTTGTGGCTTTTAATAAATATATTTATACATTCAAATATACCAGAGTAATGTGTCACAACACTTGGCATTATGGGACTACTGGCTGCCGACCAATCAGAGTGCCGATGAAAAACGATGTCTGCCGTCGATAATGCTTACATGGGCATGTGAGCGTCAGAACTGGACCTTGGAGCGCCGGAAATAGGGCACGTGGTTAACGATGAATCCCATTTTCTATCGCATCATGTGGACGGCCGTGCGCGTGTTCTTGTGTGCGCAGTTCACCTTGGTTAAGTGGCGGCATGTACTCTGCTCACGGAACAGCACAAGCTGGCTCAGAATACTAAGAGGAGTGGGTGTCTGAGAACAAACACATTGGAGTGTCTAGTGTGAGAAACAGACGCCGCACTCACAGGTTCTGAACTAGCAGATACATTGAATAGTACTCGGCAAAGCGCCAGTCCAAACGTCAACAGCGAGGACATTACTCCGGGATGCTGGCCTTCGAGACAGAGGTTCAAAGAAACACCCATATCACAGACTGACCAATAACGATTAAAGATTCAAATGGGAAACACAACACAGTCACAGGGTTTATAAACACAGCGAAATGTGGAGAAGGTGACAGGTTCTTCTTTCCAAAGGCATTATGTATTTCACTGTACACAATACAGTGATATTAAATGCCGTGTGGTAAAGTATTGCCAATAATCTACTAACAACCTTGAGTTTGCACCGGTAATATACAGTATATAATGCCAAATAAGTAGGACAGGAGTGGTAGAGAAACCCAATGTATCTCCAAACCTCCATCAAACATCATTCACAACGAGAGACCGAACAAAATCCTCAGAGACGACCGCATTCAGGCACTCACACACGGACAGTGATACACACATACACACATGCACGCATACATACGTAGATATACACACACACACGAACACCTACACACACATACATACATAGATATATATATACACACACACACACACACACACACCTACATACATACCCACTCACACACCATCAACGCACTCACACTGTGGAATGCCCACTTTGGGACTCGTTCCAATAACTTGCCAGTCAAAATCAGAAAGTCCATCTGTCTAAAGAATCAAATCCTTTCTAAGTGCTCATTCAGATTCCTGGGCACTTTACATAACGACTCCGGCTACGGAATCGAATGACCCGAAGCCGTTTAGCATAATGTGTATAACTGTACTTCACTGTACGTGTCTCCCTGTGTAACTCAGTGACCATCCGGCTGTCTTTTATTACTCGGCCATCTCTCAGTTCCCTTGCAGACCTCCGCCGTCAGTCTGAGATTAGAAGTCTACGACGAGGCATCAATCACAGGGGCAGTTAGACAGACCGGGGGTCCTTCTAAATGATTGTCGATGAACTATAAACTGCACTCGCACCATGTACCTCCTGCACAAGTCTATCGTGGCTATACGCTCGCTCGGTGTGCGTTTGTGAGCCCCTGCGGCGTCCACCATCTGCCTGAATAAAATGACACTTCGGTGGTCGTAAACTATCTGACAGAAATATCAGGCAGTTGAAATGACGGCGATGTGAACTGGTCGATGCTTCACTGCCTCGCCCCCAACGGCACCTCAACCCCACCTCACCCCACCCCCAAAACCTCACCCCACCCCCACCTCACCCCACCCTCACCTCACTGCTTTTAACTCCGGGCAGAGTACCGTTACTGATGCAGCCATACTCTCTACAGATGGATTGAAGTTGTTCCTCACTCCGAGCACCCTCCCCCCACCCCTCTGGGCGAAACATTATAACGCTTCTCCCAATGACACTCCCGATCATCCCGTTAGCGTTCTGTTTCGCCTCCATGACTCTCTCGCGCCGCCAAACGGAAACCCATCGGTGAAATGTCACGTGTACAAATCGAGGAAGAGAATTTCAGCTGAAAAAGACGGGACTTAAGGTCTAAATTAAAAGACATTAAATATAAAAACCACCCCAAAAACGTAGTGTGGTGTGCCTATACATAGTGTTCTGGTAGTAAGAGACAGGTGTGCCGTTTATAACATGAGACAGTGTTAATACATGGACAGTGGAGATTGCAGAATTACGGCCCTGACAGTTGAAACAATTGGAGATGACTCAATCGTATGCAAAATACTAGCGGAAAGTGAAACGTTGGGTTTTGAATAACCAAAAAGCCCCAGACTAAAGTTTGAGTAAGGCTACGCAGTAATGCGTTCTGTAACCTCCCTGTCCCTTGCTCATTCTAAAACACTTTGTGTATTACTTTCCTCTCGCTCTCTCTAAAGGAGTCCTTCTACCTCTCTCATTTCAACTTTGTCCTTCTTCACTCGTTGCTTTATCTTCTTTCCCTGGCCAGTTTCTCATTTCCTCCTGCTCTCTGCATTTAATTACATTCAGATTGCATGACGAGAATGATTATAACGTCATTATGAAACCAGGCATGAAATATAAACACGAAATAAAACAAATGCAGAATAACCACTTTTAATCCCGAACCTCTCATCCAAGCTCTCTAACCCTTTTGCAACTCACATCCAATTGCTCTCTCTTTCTCTACCTTTTGCACATCTAATTCAAGCTCTCTCTCTCTCACTAACTTTTGCATCTCTTATTCAATCTCTCTCTCTCTTTTTAACCTCTTATTCAATCTCTCTCTCTCTACCCTTTGCACCTCTTATTCAATCTCTCTCTCTACCTTTTGTACCTCTTATTCAAGCTCTCTCTCTCTACCTTTTGCACCTCTTATTCAATCTCTCTCTCTACCTTTTGCACCTCTTATTCAATCTCTCTCTCTACCTTTTGCACCTCTTATTCAATCTCTCTCTCTACCTTTTGCACCTCTTATTCAATCTCTCTCTCTACCTTTTGCACCTCTTATTAAAGCTCTCTCTCTCTACCTTTTGCACCTCTTATTAAAGCTCTCTCTCTCTACCTTTGCACTTCTCCCCAGTGGCTATAGGTAAAGGTCATTCCTCTCCGTACATCATCCATTTCTCATGGTAACAATGCTAATGTTTCCCTCAGCGTGAATATTGAAGAGTAGGGCTGCCTGCAGGAGGAAGGTCACCAAGATGAACCAGATCCCTGTGTCGCCATAGGGGCAACGTGGACCTCCGTTCTGCAGAACTTAAAGAATCAACGAATGACTAGAGGGAGGGGCCTGAGAGGCGGGGTCTAAGAACTCTGAGGATGATTGGTTCTCGTTTAGAGACGGACGAAGACCTCTGTATGTGCTGGTGTGTGACATGGAGTGTGTGGAGACAGAAGCTGAGTGCTGAACAGGTCTGTCAGACTAACCAGTTCCACTTCCTGTACATATGCTCAGACCAGCATGTACTTTAGCGTGGTCACTGACGTGAAAACAATCTAGACAGGAGCGCATTTAGCTGCCCGATGGTTTTCTTTTGTCGTGTGTTCTGTGTTTTGTAACGAAGACCGACACTGAGTATGTGTTGTGCTATATTACGTGCAGTTTAATGACCTGGCTTCTTGGAAAGTGAAGGAAAAACGTTAAGACCTGGCTTCTGTGTTGTCGTCTGTGGAGTTATTTAATCCCTCTTTCGATCTCTGTCTACAGTGCGGCTCACAGACGCGTGGACACAGAACACAGGAATCAATCTCTGTAGTCTCTCCACACATCACTACCCTTCTATCGTCTCCCCCATCCTGGCTCCAAATGCCTTTTTGTCTTACCTCGCCTCAATCGTTCTGTCTCCCACAGTGTTGAAACTCAACAGACTAAGTTATAATTCGAACGAGGCTGTTTTTCAGTTGGTCAGGCTTTTGTTCAAAACATCCAGTTATTGCAAACATCCACTTCACTGCGTTCAGATGCGCGCGTTTACATCTCTAATGCAAGTTGGCATTTAAAAGGTTCCTGATTCCCGTCTCTTCTGGTTCCCCCTGGTCCGTCTGAGAAGGTTCACGAACAGCGCTTTTATTTCCCATCACTCTGTCAAAGGCAGGCACTAAACAAGAAGCCCTTTCGATGTATACAAACACACACACACGCACACATAACTACACACACACACACAAATACACACCCGACATAGTCGGAGAATAGCACATCCAGTTAGTCAGTCAGTCAAGCCTGCCTGTCTATGTGTCTGTCTCTCTGCCTTCCTGCCTGTCTGTCCTTCTGCCTGATCTCACTCCTCTGGCTGGCTGTTTGCCAGTGTTCTTTAGCAAGCTGTTATCAGCTCCAGACACACTGCCTCAAGTGTCCGCGTAGTTCTTTACCTCAGTAAAACCATCCGCTTGCCAAGATACTTTACTTCAGTCCAGCAACTGTCACCGTGAGTTAGCGGGGTTCGAGGTAAAAGCATGAGAATTTAATATTCCCCTGGTTGGTTCTCTGTTGTCGGTTACATCACGTGCTCATGGTCTTAAAACAACCTAGCCACGGATGAAGAACAGTCAATTTCAATGTTCTCGCTACTCTGACAAATTATACAGGGATAATAAAGATGTGTTCAATAGGCCATTAACCTGATACTCAGAGGTGGTTCCATAATCCTGTCAGAGTGGTCACAGTATCAGTTCCGCTCCTCAGCCAGGCCCATGCAGCTACACACGCGGCAGACGGCAGCAGAACCAGTAAACATGGGTTTGAAGGACAGCTTTATAAAACACGCAGGATTGATAATAGTCTGTGTGTCACATCAGTTGTCAAATGTTGTTGTGACAAAAACAGTGAGAATAACATACTAAGAAGTGTTGCATGGCAACACCAGCCCTAGCTCAAGTCCTATAGCCCCAGTCCCAGTCCTATAGCCCCAGTCCCAGTCCTATAGTCCCAGTCCTATAGCCCCAGTCCCAGTCCTATAGCCCCAGTCCCAGTCCTATAGCCCCAGTCCCAGTCCTATAGCCCCAGTCCCAGTCCTATAGCCCCAGTCCCAGTCCTATAGCCCCAGTCCCAGTCCTATAGCCCCAGTCCCAGTCCTATAGCCCCAGTCCCAGTCCTATAGCCCCAGTCCCAGTCCTATAGCCCCAGTCCCAGTCCTATAGCCCCAGTCCCAGTCCTATAGCCCCAGTCCCAGTCCTATAGCCCCAGTCCCAGTCCTATAGCTCCAGTCCCAGTCCTATAGCCCCAGTCCCAGTCCTATAGCTCCAGTCCCAGTCCTATAGCCCCAGTCCCAGTCCTATAGCCCCAGTCCCAGTCCTATAGCCCCAGTCCCAGTCCTATAGCCTCAGTCCCAGTCCTCCCAGTCCTATAGCCCCAGTCCCAGTCCTATAGCCCCAGTCCCAGTCCTATAGCTCCAGTCCCTGTCCTATAGCCCCAGTCCCAGTCCTATAGTCCCAGTCCCAGTCCTATAGCCCCAGTCCCAGTCCTATAGCCCCAGTCCCAGTCCTATAGCTCCAGTCCTATAGCCCCAGTCCCAGTCCTATAGCCTCAGTCCCAGTCCTATAGCCCCAGTCCCAGTCCTATAGCCCCAGTCCCAGTCCTATAGCCCCAGTCCCAGTCCTATAGCCTCAGTCCCAGTCCTATAGTCCTCCAGTCCCAGTCCTCCCAGTCCTATATCCCAGTCCTATAGCCCCAGTCCCAGCCTATAGCCCCAGTCCAGTCCCAGTCCTATAGCTCCTATAGTCCCAGTCCCAGTCCTATAGTCCCAGTCCTATAACCCCAGTCCCAGTCCTATAGCCCCAGTCCCAGTCCTATAGCTCCAGTCCCAGTCCTATAACCCCAGTCCCAGTCCTATAGCCTCAGTCCCAGTCCTATAGCCCCAGTCCCAGTCCTATAGCTCCAGTCCCAGTCCTATAGTCCCAGTCCTATAGCTCCAGTCCCAGTCCTATAGTCCCAGTCCCAGTCCTATAGCCCCAGTCCCAGTCCTATAGTCCCAGTCCCAGTCCTATAGTCCCAGTCCCAGTCCTAGTCCCAGTCCTATAACCCCCTAGCCCCAGTCCCAGTCCTATAGCCCCAGTCCCAGTCCCAGTCCCATAGTCCCAGTCCTATAGCTCCAGTCCCAGTCCTATAGCCCCAGTCCCAGTCCTATAGTCCCAGTCCTATAGTCCAGTCCCAGTCCTATAGCCCCAGTCCCAGTCCTATAGCCCCAGTCCCAGTCCTATAGCTCCAGTCCCAGTCCTATAGCCCCAGTCCCAGTCCTATAGCCCCAGTCCCAGTCCTATAGCCCCAGTCCCAGTCCTATAGCCCCAGTCCCAGTCCTATAGCCCCAGTCCCAGTCCCTATAGCCCCAGTCCCAGTCCTCCCAGTCCTATAGCCTCCAGTCCCCAGTCCTATAGCCCCAGTCCCAGTCCTAGCCCAGTCCTATAACCCAGTCCTAGTCCCAGTCCTATAGCCCCAGTCCCAGTCCTATAGCCCCAGTCCCAGTCCTATAGCCCCAGTCCCAGTCCTATAGCCCCAGTCCCAGTCCTATAGCCCCAGTCCCAGTCCTATAGCCCCCTAGTCCCAGTCCTATAGCCCCAGTCCCAGTCCTATAGCTCCAGTCCCAGTCCTATAGCCCCAGTCCCAGTCCTATAGCCCCAGTCCCAGTCCTATAGCCCCAGTCCCAGTCCTATAGCCCCAGTCCCAGTCCTATAGTCCCAGTCCTATAGCTCCAGTCCCAGTCCTATAGTCCCAGTCCCAGTCCTATAGTCCCAGTCCTATAACCCCAGTCCCAGTCCTAGTCCCAGTCCTATAGCCCCAGTCCCAGTCCTATAGCCCAGTCCCAGTCCCCCAGTCCTATAGTCCCAGTCCTATAGCTCCAGTCCCAGTCCTATAGTCCCCTAGTCCCCCAGTCCTATAGCCCAGTCCAGTCCCAGTCCCAGTCCTATAACCCCAGTCCCAGTCCTATAGCCCCAGTCCCAGTCCTATAGCCCCAGTCCCAGTCCTATAGCCCCAGTCCCAGTCCTATAGCCCCAGTCCCAGTCCTATAGCTCCAGTCCCAGTCCTATAACCCCAGTCCCAGTCCTATAGCCCCAGTCCCAGTCCTATAGCCCCAGTCCCAGTCCTATAGCCCCAGTCCCAGTCCTATAGCCCCAGTCCCAGTCCTATAACCCCAGTCCCTGTCCTATAGCTCCAGTCCCAGTCCTATAACCCCAGTCCCAGTCCTATAGCCCCAGTCCCAGTCCTATAGCCCCAGTCCCAGTCCTATAGCTCCAGTCCCAGTCCTATAGCCCCAGTCCCAGTCCTATCACCAGTCTCATCCATATCACCAGTCTCATCCATATCACCAGTCTCATCCATATCACCAGTCTCATCCATATCACCAGTCTCATCCATATCACCAGTCTCATCCATATCACCAGTCTCATCCCTATCACCAGTCTCATCCCTTTCTCTAGCCTCAGCCTCATCCATATCTATATCTTCAGTCTCATCCACAACTCCATCACCAGCCCGTTCCTATGTCCTGCCCCAGGCTAATTGATTGACGTCCACGGTCTAGGACTCACAGTAACACTAGCGATCCTATTCCACAAGGTAACACGGCTGCTGCTCACGCCTGCCACCAAATGAAGATGAATGCACATAACCCCCTCTGCCAAAACAGCAGCCTAGGTATTGATATCACACACATACAGTATTACACTCTCTTTATCTCTCTCTCTCTCTTTCTCTCTCTTTCACTAACAGCAAACAGCAAAGCGTGTGGAAGGTGCCCCCGAAGCGATTGACCCAAGTTAAGCAATTCAAAGGCAATTCTACCAAATATTAATTGAGTGTGTGTAAGCTTCTGACCTGACTTAAGTAAACGCTCAAATAAATTGTTCTTAACTATTATCCCGACATTTTACTGGTGATCCTAATTGTCCTAAGACGGGAAATATTTATGAGGATTCAATGTGCAGGTATTGTGGAAAATCTCTGGTTTATGTAAACTTCTGACTTCAACTGTATAACAACATGAGAGATTTGTGGACCTCACACAGGTTCTATTAAAGTGGAAGATACTCCAGGCCTACAGAATTGGCAGAGTGGTTGACTATGTGTGTGTGTGTGTGTGTGTGTGTGTGTGTGTGTGTGTGTGTGTGTGTGTGTGTGTGTGTGTGTGTGTGTGTGTGTGTGTGTGTGTGTGTGTGTGTGTGCGTGTGTGTGTGTGTGTGGCCCCAGATGGCAGAAAGCGAGACAGTCTCATTATCCTGCTCCAGACTGAAGAGGAACCTTTGACTCCTGCCGGCCCCTCCTGTCTGTCAAAACCCTACTGGTAGCCCATAGTAACTACAAAGCTAGCTGATTGGCTGCAGGGCGTTTCATAGGGAAGAGATGCCCTTGTTGCAATGATAATATGTAGAAGTTGTTTGGTCATTTTGCTTTGATATGTATTACTGTTTCATTCATGACCAATCCATTTTGAGCTGTTTTTTATTTATTTCACTGTATTGCAGAACCAATACTTATGGAGCTGCTATGTGTATAATGTTTTTTGTAACGCATAACAAATCCATATAGAGCTGTTTTTCTTAAGTATTGTGTCTGGTTGTACTTTAACCTAGCCTAGATGTACTATAGCCTCAACTACATTTGCCATTTAACCCAACAGAAATAAATGCTTTCGCAAATGGAAATAAACATTGTGAATTGAAATACATAAAAAAAGATATTGTTTGTAATCCATGTTTTCTTGAGGCAAGTCAAGGCTTAAATGTTTAAGTGGATGCCAAATTCCCAAATTGAAGTAACCTTTTTAAATGGTGATTAGAAATGTGCATTTCCTGTTGTTTAGGCAAATCCACAACAGGATAATCAATGCAAGATAAAGCATCTGGAATACATGAAGAATATCTCGAAACAGTCGGCACGCTAATACGCTGCACGTTAAATGCCAAACAAACTGCCTGATTTGCACATGTGTGTGTGTGTGCGCGTGACTCCGTCATTTCTCAGCAGTCGTAGAAGAGCAGACGGACGTTCAAGAATCCAGTGTTGTCTCGGGAGACGGGACCCAGTCACACTTCTGACAGCTCTCTCCCCCAACCCCAGCCGTAAACGTGCCCTGTTCCTCACAGCAAGACCCCGGGCCACTTAACGGAGCCCTGGACAGCTAGAGAACATACAGGAAGAGGAGCAGAAAACACACTCCTCGCCATAATCCTGTATGACACGTATATCCTGCCCATGCAGTTGACGTGACAGCGAACGGCTCCCTGATTTCCACACAGCCTCTCCTCTGAGGAGTCGAAACCCCTGGCCGGCTTCACCCTCCCCTCTCCCGCCACATCACATCACCGCCACGAAGAAGAAATGTCACACCAGTCACTCCTGTAGATTGGGGTTTATAACACCTGAACCATGGTAACTATCCGGTCATTTAGATTACCACAGGTTAGGTTGAAGGTGGGTTTGGCACCTTCTAAACGGGTTACCGTTCTGTTAGAGAGGCCATGAGTTGTTGTTCTACTCCAGGCCTTCGGGGGGCAGCGTTAGCTGTACGTGGGGAGTAAAGATCCATTTGGGCTTATGATGTAACAGTCCAGATTACAGGTATGTGAACAGAAGGATTCATTCACCATAGATGTAATCCTCCTCTCCTTTTGCTAGACATAATCGCCACGCCATGCCACGTAACCTTTCACACGCAAAGACATGCAGAGCGAACTCACCAGAGATGTACAGGTACAAATTCAGATGTCTACTCACAGTGGGACATGATCTACAATCACCCCAAGGCTGGACCTGTCTATGTCATCACAGTGCCCTAAAAAAAACACACACACACAAAAAGCAGAGACAAATACACACTCTCCCTCACTCGCTCACACGCGCACACAAACACACACCGGCTACAAAGACTAGATATTCTGCCAAGGTCCGAGCCGGGAGCTGTTTTCCTGGTTCGTTTTTTTTCCGAGAGCATCATTTTGGGGAAGTCTGTTGAGCTTTGGATGAATCATCAGGCATGCATATTCATGAGCGTTTCCTGCCCTCCACTCTCCTGTGATCGCTTAGCCGCCTGTTCTGAAGCCTTAGATCTCTCCATGAGCTAAGTTCCTCAGGGACGCCGGATACTTTTTACTGAGGGGTTGGTGGATTTTCATGTTTATCAAAATGTCCTGGGCATCGAATTCAGTGGTATTTACATTAGTGCCAATTGAATGGTGTGCTGCGATTGTATTGAGGTATTATTTTGCCCCTGGCGTCAGAAGCACCAACCTGCACCAACAGTAACACAATCTGGTGTGTTCATTTGCATTGTGAAATCTGTTTTGATGTAATATTATTGTATTGTTACAAGCCTTGTTTTATGCCTTAATCTGCGTTCAGAAGTTTATGGTCACTTAGAAATGTCCGTGTTTTTAGAAGAAAAGCAGGTTTTTTTGTCCATTAAAATGGTCAGAAAAACAATGCAGACATAATAAATGTCGTATATTACTATTGTAGCTGCAAATGGCTAATGTTTATTGGAATAACTATCACGACTCCTGTAATCCAATGGCACGTTGTGTTTGCTTGTCCGAGTTTATCGTTTTAATAGGCTAATTGATCATTAGAAACCTACCGGCAATGAAATGGGCACGGGCGAAAGTTTTTGCGCTGATTTAAGAAGCTATCGAACGGGTCTTGTCCTCCTTTGTTGTGTATCGGGAGCATCGGTGTTCGTGAATTGCCTGAAGACAACGCTGTGGTCTACTTTCTTCACAGAACAGCGCAGACTGGCTCTACCCAGAATAGATAGAGGAGTAGGAGGCCCCGGTGCTCAACTTAACCAAAGGACAAACACATTGAAAAAAAAGCTCCACATGTCCTCAACTGGCAGGTATATTGTATAGCACACGTAAAACAGCCTCAACAGTAAGGGGCGACTTTGGGATGCTGGCCTTCCCAAGTAACCTCAGGTACTTACTGAAAAGAAAATTGCAATGGTCACCCTTCTCCGCGCCTCATGAGAGCGCTCATCTGAGATCGACTCTCATAATCCTCGAACCGCCAAGCCATCAAAGGATACAAAAGTTGAATAAAAGTCCCCAACTTACTTTCGGCAGCGGTGAATATCCTAATCTGAGTCTACTGAGACAAGGACGTGGTCGCGGAATACTCAAGAACCGAATCGTTTTTAGAAACATGCAGAGAATAAAATATGCAGAATCCAAGTTGTTCTCGTGTCTGTGTGCAACCGCCAACTGACATCAATGTGTAAAGACGGTGGGTTGGCTTGGTCTTTTGCTTAAAGAGGCTGACAGAAAGACCATCAATGCGTTAGAAAGGACTCTTTATTGATGAGATTTTGCGTAACTCATAAAGGGATTTAGTCTGAGGATCCAAAACAATATGACCACTCACAGTTGAAGTGAATAACGATGAAAAAGGCTTCACACCAGGCCAACAGTCTGGGTAGATTTAATGATAGGCGAACATTTAGTTTTCATAGTCAACGTGTTGGATGCACGAGAAATGAGCTGGAGAAAAGGGGGTGTGGGCTGGATCGCAGCATTGGAAAAATGTCCAAAACTATCCGATGAATTGGAAAGAGACACTGTGGTAAAGAGGTCTGTCAGTGTCCGCCAGTGAAAAGGAGGAATACATAAGTGAAACATAAAGGCGGGAACGGAGGAGTATTCACAGTAGAGCCAAGGCTTTAAAGCCTCTATGGTCAGGGAGGGAGGAACAGGGCGGGGGGGATGCAGATAGAGAGATTAGTCGACGACTGAGATAATTGATCCAGGGACTTATGGATGTACGCACAGGGAGACTCCAGAGGGAAAGACCCAGAGTCACACATGGAGTTCTTTCTCCTCTGCGCCCGCTCCTGTCACCTCCCTGCCTCCTCCTCACTCCCTCATCCTCCTCTGATGTTGTGCAGACGGGGAGGTTAACATCACTGAGACGCAGAGGCCAACCTAAACAGATCGGTCATCCGTAAACACGTACAAGCCCGCTGTGACAGCCTGACAAACAAAATACCCAAAGTGCAGCACGCATAAAGTATTCATGTATACTAGGCAGGTCACAACATTGTAAATATAGGAACATGAAACACCACTTCACAGGAAATTAGCTTGGAAATTCTGAATTTTGGGTGACATGCTTGGGTGAATGGCTGGTGAATAAGTGATTATCTGGTGAATTGGTGATTGGCTGGTGAATGGGTGATTGGCTGGTGAATGGGTGATTGGCTGTAGTTGGGTGATTAGCTGGTGAATAAGTGATTAGCTGGTGAATGGGTGATTGGCTGGTGAATGGGTGATTGGCTGTAGTTGGGTGATTGGCTGGTGAATAAGTGATTGGCTGGTGAATGGGTGATTGGCTGATGAATAAGTGATTAGCTGGTGAATGGGTGATTGGCTGGTGTCAGATTCTGATTGTCTCTCTCTCACTCTTTCTCAAAGCCTGGCTTTACACATGAGAAGCAATATAAAACCAAGACGGTTCAGGTGAAAACAGCAAGGCATTGTTGTCAGGCTCTGTATGTCAGCCGCTTTGATCCACTGTTGTGCTGTGCACACACGAACACACACACACACACCCACACACACACACACACACACACACACACACCACACCCACACACACACACACACAAACACACACACGCACAGACAGTCAGACAGACAGACAGACACACATGCGCGCACACACACACAATGCAAGGTGTATACAGAAGATTTCATTTTCAATCCAACAGCCTGCCAAAACTCTAGCACAGACAATTCAAAGAGAGAGCAAGACACACAAAGAGTACAAGTGAAAAAGAAATGGAATAACTGCCACCAAAATAAATATGACAGTCTAGGAAATGTAATAGATTTCTGGTACTAGAAGTAATTGCATATTGAAACCACGACATTTACCACATTTCACTTGGTATGACTGGATGACAAGTGGGAAGAGTTGAAGGGAACAGGAGCGCTAATAGATCGTTCCTACAAATGAGCTGCGAAAAGCAAGTTCTTGATGAGCAACACATGACCCTGCTCCGTTCATGGTGGACCAAAACAGTAAAACCAGCACCTCCCTCTAAACACCATAGTGAGACTATCCCTGTTCTTACACAATCATTTCACTACAGGACGTTTCTCCTGGAGAAAAAAACAATGAATTGGTGCACTATTTCAACTTTGAACTCCAAAGGGATGGAAAACGAGCTAATTCGGTAGCTAGCAGGGCCCCGGTGCCCGGATCAGCGACGGCATAACGATGGGAGGGTGACATAGCTAGTGGGCGTGTGTTACGTTGTCTAAATTAGGACCTCAGAGACATCAGCTGTTGACTGATGATTGGAGCAGTGGGGGGTCAATAATGCTGGGTGTATGGCCTGCTCCTGATCCCATCTGCGCTAGATAATCCTCAGGGAAGCCGTCTGATTCTGGATCAGCTGCATATATGTATGGATGTGGACACTAATGACCAAAACCCATTGATTGTGCTCGGTGTCTATTTTTATTAAACATTAATTGTTACGTGATTGAGGGGCATTCAATACATAAGACGTCAGCATCTCTCAGGGAGCTGGCCCAGATGTGTGTGCATGTGTGTGTGTGCGTGTGTCATAGCGCACCTCTCCTGTAGTCATGACATATACATGTCTGTGTGAACGATTTCGTTCTCTATGTTGTTGATCAGAAAGCAAGGATTGAACCTAAATAGTCCACAAGTTGGAAAAAAATGGCCTGCTGTTGTAGCAAACCTGTGGACCTGATCTCCAGTCAGATTTTGACAGTTCCGTATGTATAGCTGGGAACGTAAGCTTTGTAGATCGCTGAGCCAAAACATCTTGGGACCGACCGCATATTAGATAGATGATCAAAATGGTGTCACTCCTCTGTGTATCTGCGAGATTACACAACCAATAATCTGATGTTTACTGACAGACTTGGGGACTATCCACATGGGGAAATAAACGGGACACGCGGGGGGGGGGACAAAGCTACCAAGACAGACAAAGCTACCATTGCTGCAATGCACTCACACATTTTCCCACAACGGGGGACGTGTACCTGAAATAAAACTCGCTACGAGACATCGTCTCCTCAGAGAGCATGAGCCTCCCATCTAGAAGAAAGTGTGCGGGGTTTAATGGAGACCCAGCTCTGGACCTGGTCAACTGGTCACTATGGAATTAATGAATCAATGAATTATCAACGTTATCAAATGAATCAATGAATTATCAACGTCATCAAATGACTCAATTAATTATCGACGTTATCAAATTAATCAATGAATTATCAACGCCCGAGCATTCAGCCCATTGGAAATGCGAGCTCTGTCTTCTCCAGTGAGTTCGGCGATCGCTCACTTTACTGTCTTTGGGACAGATCTGCCTACAAGACGTTTAAGTTGAGAGACTGGCCTCTGGGATATAACAGACTCAATATAATAACATGCATGCATTACATTGACAGAGTGAAAACAAGCCGACTGAGAAAATACAATGAATTGTCTTTTTGGTGTTTTCCGCTGCAATAATTCGAACGCTCTGGGATTGTTAAGCAAGTGTTGATCTGCTTTGGTAAAAGTGATGATCACCTCCACAAAACACGTTACCAGACATTATGTTCCTCTTATATGAAATACTTCCCCCAACGCTGAAAAACTGTCATTTTGACCAGAGCCGGCCCTGAACAATATGGTGCCCTAGGCAGGATTTTAGCTGGTGCCCCCTTGTAACACAGCCAATTCTTTTTTTTTACTCGTTTGGCACCCTGATTGGACGAACGGCGCCCCTAGCATTTGGCTAAACTGCCAATGCGACAGGCCGGCCCTGATTTTGACCAGGAAGTCCGTTAAAAACATTGAGTGAAAGGCTACCCTGTTGCCAGGGTATACAGTGACCCTGACTACCTGGTTTAACACAAGTGGGTCGCTATATTGGGAGTATCATCTCTTTGTTGTAGACACAGCTTGGTTCAACTCTCCACACTCGTTTAGTGTTAGCTGTTAAAATGGTTCCTTCACTCTTGATGTAATGATGGCGTCTTCACTGGTTCATCAAAGGTGTCATTTAATAAACACTTCTCCCCAGTCTTGTGAACACACACACACACACTGTGACAAAGGCTGTGGCAAGTAAACATACACACACACACACAAAACAAACCGTTATGTAACGTTCAAGATCCCCGGCTGAGATAACAGAGCCAAACACATTGAGGCCTGGACGCCCCGGAGCTTCGGGCTGCTCTCATTAAGGCACCAATCAAAAGGCTCAGCCCAGCGTCATACGACTGGCAGCAGTCGGCGTGATGTCGGGCGAGAGGCAGCGCCGGGATCAGCTGGTAACTGAAAATCATCCAGTAACAGGCTTCAATCATCCGCGTTCATTCCGCCCGGCCGCAAAGAGTTCCGACTCCTCGTTTGGAGGTGTCACTGCCCCTGGAGCGAAACGTCCTCTGGACAGCTGTGTTTGTGTGGACGTAAACGGAACGGTGTGGACGCGGTTAGACAGCACTGGAGTCATCAGGAGGCTGCTGTGCGCATCGCTCTCACTGGAGAGCTGAGATTTAATGTTTCCCTCTAATGAGCTTCTGACTTTAAGACACATCATTGAGAAGCCTCGGCCCTAATGAACGCCCCCATTCCCCGCAGGGTGGAAGCTAAATGAACTGGTGCCGAAAGGCAGCCAAACAGTTTACTATTTACTGTTTACAGTTCAAAGTTTCTTTCCTCATCTCTCTTTTTCGCACTTAAGTCCGTCTCTCCCCTACCGTATCTCTCTCCCCTCTCTCCCCTCTCTCAAAGGACGCTGAGGTCATTAGTGGAGCGGTTAAAGACTGCCAAGGCCTGCCAGAGTGGCTAATGTAAATGTTTGGCCAGCAGAAACGATATCAATAGAGGTGCACGTGACGGCTTTGCATGTGAGCAAGTAGCACAACTTTTGAGACCGTCTCTATGCAAGTAACATCATATTTCAGGAGACACATAAAGGCCATTTAATAGCAGGCACATAAAAGACAGGTGTATATCCAACAGTGACTCATCCAATAGTGACTCATCCAACAGTGACTCATCCAATAGTGACTCATCTGACAGTGACTCATCCAACAGTGACTCATCTGACAGTGACTCATACACCAGTGACTCATCCACCAGTGACTCATCCAGCAGTGACTCATCCAACAGAGCCTCATCCAATAGTGACCCATCCAATAGTAACTCATCCAACAGTGACTCATCCAAACGCATCCATCGGTGACTCATCCAAGAGTGACGCAAAACAAATTAAGGAAATTGCCATTCATTTTTAATATCAACCAACGGCATTGATTCATTTTAGGATATGGAGGTCAGGGTTGGATAAATACTCGAGCAAGATAAATAATTAAACAAAAACCCACAACCGGAGACATATGTTGTGTCCTGCAGATCCAAAAATACACTCCCCTCTGGCACACTGTCTTTATGTATCCCACCGACAAATGATCAATGGATAAGCTCTCACTGTCGCTCCGACATTAATACCAGCCACAAAGCACACAAGGATTAACAATGTTTATCATCATTATCCTAATAGTCCCCTGATCCAAATGAAATTACTCTGGGAACTTATCTGTGCTCCAAAACCCTTATGTGTTAGAGAGTGCGTCACACAGCAGCACAGCAGCACAGCAGCACGGCAGCAGCACAGCAGCACAGGAGAAAACGTACTAGTACGTACAAAAAATACTTTAAAACCGAAATCGAGTTGATTTAAGACTCTTATGAAAACATTTAATCAAATAAACACCAAATATTCAAGTTATGTTTGTACTTTTATGCCTTACCATGAAATTGCATTTATGTTGATTTAAAAAAATATATGTTAATGGTTGAAGTGAAAATTGCACATGAAAATGTCCAAATATGCAAACCAAAACCTCCCAGGTGGCTCACTTACTGTTTCACGTGAATGTGTCAGCCTGGACTCTCCAAACACACAGCACCATAACCCGGCCTTTAGTAACATCCTGCACAGACCAAACTGTATACACTAGTCAGACTAAGTCCCACAAACAGGAAGGTAATGAAGCACTAGGACCCGAAGACACCTGTGATACATCAACCAGAATTATTTGCAAGTTATGGACCGGGTCTGTCTGCAAATCTTACCTTTAAGTTCAGTATGTCATCTATAAGTTTAGGCAACTAGTATTCTATCCTCTCCGTACGAATCTCACATCTCATTCTGACCACGAAAACCATGTGGCAAAGTTCCCCCAAAAAACAATCACACGTGTCCTTCTAAAATGAGAACAGTGTCTAAAACTTAGGTACAGTTCAGCGACAGGAAACAGAGAACATTGTGTGTCTGTAACCTTGACCTTTAGCCGACACGAGTCCCGAAGAAAAGGACAATGTTGTCGTCAAGTTATAAATAATATAATGAACCGATATGCCGTAAAACAAGGTAGAAGCAGGTGACATTTTAAACAAACGCTGCATTTTGAACACCTCTTACTCGCCGACGGGAATAATGCCATGAAGGGAACGTTTCACCTCCCTGTGCACTATAAGTGTAATCTTTATATCAGCAACCTGTGCCGTGCTGCTTAATTAAAATGTTTATACCGGCTGTTATGCCAACCACGCCTATTGAGGCAGAGAGGACAATACAGTTAAAGATCATTCTCTTTACGGTTGACCTTTATTTGGTCGGTTGTACCATAGGACTGTAACTGGTCCGTTTATGTATCTGTTTCTGTCTTGAATATAACATTATATTACAGTGAAAATTCTGCCTCCATCCTGGTTTCAATGGTTACAAAGATCTTTCTTTGTCTTCCTCTTTTTCCTTCTCACTCTCTCTCTCTGTCTCTCTCTCTCTAGTTATCTCTTTTTTCTCTTTCTCTGTCAATCTCCCTCTTTCATTTCTGCCTGAATCTTTAGTTTCATTAATTGGGTTTTTGGAGGGACAGAAGGAAGGCAAAACAACACCAACAAAAGCTTTGAGAGCGGCAACCCTGGAGTTTCTGGTCCTGAATTCACTGCAACCTTCTGGAATTATGGCTATTAAAAATGTATTTCAGAGGAAGATTGAGTCGGAGCAGCGATCAGGACTGAGACATTTGCCCAATCACACACTATGACTAAAAGTAAAATGTCTGAGGAACCTTTTAACGGACTTGAATGCCATGGTAACAACTTCTTAGTGGGAAATGAAGATGCAATGAGGCACTTCTGTGCTCACTCAAACACACACACACACACACACTGATAATGAACACTTTGCCTTTCATCTATCAAGACCACGCATCAAACGATCGCCATCGGCTATACAGAGACCGCATTTACGTACATACACAAACATATTTACAGTATTTTCAAATCTCCGAACAGCATCTTAAACACGTGAGATTTCTCTTGGATGCTAATGAGCAAACTTACCCTGTTGGTGAAACTCCGTATCTGACTGTTGGACAAGGCTTTTCTTAGCTCAACTTCCCATACTGACACACACACACGCACACACGCACACACACGCACACACACACACACACACACACACACACACACACACACACACACACACACACACACACACACACACACACACACACACACACACACACACACACACACACACACACACACACACACACACATTGTTCTGGGGCGGTAAACTTCCTCCCCAGTCAGGATGAGAATATTTGGGATACAACTGTTTTTAACATTATGTCTGGACCAGAAAGGTCAAGTTCATAACAAACAATACCTCGGACAGGCCCGGTTCTCTAACTCCTAGCTCCGAGTAGCTTTCTAAGAACCCGTGTAGGGACCGGAGCACTTGATAGAACCATGATCCAGGTCTCTAACGGTGTGTGTTCTCAAATCGCCAACGGTAACCCATCCCTTGGGACATATTTGTCACAGTATTGGTATTCAGTTGAGAGCGAACGGAAGCAGTTTAAGGACGCTTGAGGGAAATGTGTAGTATTATAAAAATAACAGAACAATAGAATGGGAATACAAATAATCGTGGATATGACTTAACATCACCTTCCCCACCTTCCCCAAAACGACTGTTATCTTTCGATGAGAACGTTCAGATTGTCCTTTTGAATAACATGTTGAGAAATGGATCAGGGTACCTGAATGTGGAAACAGCTCCCTTTGCATCCACACGAAAACCAAACGTGATATTTGAAGTATTTATTTTCCTGTAAGAAACAACCACTAAGAAAGACAAGTATCATGTAAATAGTTTCCTCACTTTCTTATACCTTCCCGACCAGCTAGTTCTAACACAATCTATCCCGATATATCCATGGAAATATGTTCCCAGTAAAGAGGTACTGTGGGCGGTGTGAGAACACACATTATCGTAGACTCGGGTCCGGGGTCATTTGACCGATTCGTTGACATTATTAGTCCTTGCTAAAGGTGGTGGGTCTCATTCCGTCCAATCAATGCTATCTGAGGGGAGGACACTGTGTATTCACTAGAGGTGTACCATAATACCGATGGAACACAATGACTTCTGTGTCCACTTTGGCCTGAAATAGCCCGAGAGAGCCAGGGTTAGAGATGGATGACGCCCTTCCTACAGGCTGGGGGCATTACAGAGAGGGTGGCTACATCCGAAAATGGCAAAGGCCCAGGGAGGCGTGACGTATCAGCCGTTCACACGCAGTGCGGATACATGTAGCCGTAGCAGACCATGGATTAGGCCATAACGGACACGTAATAGCATCCCGCGCTGGCTCCGTTCCCGCGCTGACGTCGTCGCAGCCGTCACCGGCGGCAACGCAGTGGGAGGGGCCCGGCGGGCTCTGCCAAGTTTCTCGTGAGATCTTGTTACGACGTTACGAACACTCAACCGGTTGTCAATCCGTCCCACAGAAACATTTCTGTTTTCTCTCTGGCTGTTCCTTCTTAGACGAAGGTGTTTTTTTTTATCTTGGGTGATGCCGTGACATGAATACTTCTGCTTCTATCGGTTATTTGACCTTTTATCTCGGGTAATTCACACAGCTCACACATACCAAGTGTCTCAGGAGGTTTCCCCCTCATTCTTATCCGTTACTGTCTAAACCTCCCTATCGCTGTATGTCATTTTCCGACACATTGGCATTCTCCCACTTTCGCTCTGTCTCTCTGTCACTGTCTCTGTTCCCTTTCTCTCTCTATCTCTCTCACACTCACTCTCTCTCTCTATCTCTCTCTCTCTCTCTCTCTCTCACACTCTCTCTCTCTATCTATCTCTCTCTCTCTCTCTCACACTCTCTCTCTCTATCTATCTCTCTCTCTCACACTCACTCTCTCTATCTATCTATCTATCTCTCTCTCTCTCTCTCTCTCTCTCTCACACTCACTCTCTCCCTGTCTTTGAATTAAAATCAACAGACTTTTTTGACAGGGAAAGTTAGATAACTTACACTTTCAAGGTATACATAAAAACAACAGCAGTCAGAACGATGGCAGAGACGGCGATAAAAACATAACAGCACCAAAACGCTAAAAGCTGCTACAGCTAGAAAAGAAAGAAAAGTACAATGAATAGGAATGAAATATTAAAATAGTGATGTGTATGTGTTAAGATGAAAGACCTCAAAATACGACATGTCTCTCTCTGTGTCTTTTTCTGTGTATCTCTGTGTTTCTCTCTTTCTGTCTGTCTGTCTGTCTCTCTCTCTCTCTCTCTCATTATCTCATTCCTCCAGTCTGTTTGTCTGGCAGCAATAGTGTAGCAGACATTTGGCAGTCTGGGCCAGGTCTCTGTTTCCCCCAAATACGTCATCCTCTCATGGTGTCACGTGCCTGATGGGATGAGTCCACTGGGAATGTTTTAAATATTGATAGATGTTCCCTCCTCCCGCGTGTGACGTTACGTAACAGAGATGCACTTGATTTAGACAGTCAGAGAGACAGTGTGTGCTGGGTGTGGGTTGATAAGATAAGATAGACAGATGTTATGGGTGAGTGACAAACGGAAAAAGAGTGTCTTGACCAAATGAGTGAACCTGTATCCCATAAAGCACAATCATCCACGACATTATCATCACTCCAACCTGTCAGAAATATTTGGCACAAGAATGGCGTTGGTTGAATTTGGCCTGTCTATCGACTGATAATTAGGATTAATAATCCATTGACAAAATATTACCAAACCTAACCAAAACACATAATTAACAACTCTTCTTACTCTTAATCGTAATTCTAACCCAAACACCAAATATATATATATTACTTTTAATTGAACCTTTAACCCCTTATGTGTGTTGTATACGATACCCTGGTCAATGTGCACATGTGAGGAACAGATGTCCTCGTGAAGATAGTAAAACCTTGCTCCTCACGTTCTTTAGCAAGTCAGCACTAGCACAATTAGGATTTCCAGCTTAATGGTTAGCTTAAGGGTAAAACTTAACGGCCGTAATGTCAGAGTATGGGTTCATTTTGGGTTAGAGCATTACTGGTTAGGTTTAGGGTTGGGCGATAGATCTAGGTTAATTGTAGACATGACTTTTGGGTTATTGTGGTTAAGGCTAGGGTAAACTTACGGTAAGTTTTTGGGAAAAAGAAAACATGGAGGATGTGTGTTTGTGGGAGTGTTTACCGGGATATGTTCAGTCCAGTATCTGGGATGCTTAAGATATCTTCTCCCGATAGAATAAAGCTTGGCATCTGTTAGACAATCTCTAAAGTCTTGCTGGCTGTTATACAACTGAACGTAACCAAATCAGTTTGTGTCGTCATTCTGATCAGTCAACCAACTAAACTGTTGGACCAGCTAGATAACTTACTGAGAGGATATTGTGTTAACTGTTGTTTCTTCTGCACAGGCTGCATGTACCCTGAGTATATATATATATATATGACATGATTTAACACAATGATGCACACTCTGACATTGCAAACTGGATTCATGTTATTGACCTTTGTAGAGAAATCAAAATCTCATTTAATTTCCGAGCTCTGTATTAGCACCGTAAATAACACAGGAAACTCAAATCCGAACAATAAACGAAACAATGAAGCTAACTTGTTTAACGCTATTTATTAGCCTCGAAAATATTCTGAATAGCTTACCCGGATTGGAGTGTGGTGTTCACATTATGTATGTGTTGTCTCCAAGAACAGCAGGTTTATTGGTGTTCACATTATGTATGTGTTGTCTCCAGGGACAGCGGGTCTAGTGTGGTGTTCAC
The DNA here is from genome assembly GCA_029465975.1 of Dallia pectoralis. Lineage (NCBI taxonomy): Eukaryota > Metazoa > Chordata > Actinopteri > Esociformes > Umbridae > Dallia > Dallia pectoralis. The sequence goes on along the minus strand of CM055761.1, from coordinate 6,069,386 downwards.
ATTTTGTCTCCAAGAACAGCAGGTTTATTGGTGTTCACATTATGTATGTGTTGTCTCCAGGGACAGCGGGTCTAGTGTGGTGTTCACATTTTGTATGTGTTGTCTCCAGGGACAGCGGGTCTAGTGTGGTGTTCACATTATGTATGTGTTGTCTCCAGGGACAGCGGGTCTAGTGTGGTGTTCACATTATGTATGTGTTGTCTCCAGGGACAGCGGGTCTAGTGTGTCGTTCACATTATGTATGTGTTGTCTCCAGGGACAGCGGGTCTAGTGTGTCGTTCACATTATGTATGTGTTGTCTCCAGGGACAGCGGGTCTAGTGTGGTGTTCACATTATGTATGTGTTGTCTCCAGGGACAGCGGGGCTAGTGTGGTGTCACATTATGTATGTGTTGTCTCCAGGGACAGCGGGTCTAGTGTGGTGTTCACATTATGTATGTGTTGTCTCCAGGGACAGCGGGGCTAGTGTGGTGTCACATTATGTATGTGTTGTCTCCAGGGACAGCGGGTCTAGTGTGGTGTTCACATTATGTATGTGTTGTCTCCAGGGACAGCGGGTCTAGTGCTGTTACAACTCATTTTTAAGGTAAGATAAGAACACTTTCTGACAGCCTTTTAGAAAAACATCAGCTGGTCGTCAAACTCAGACTTATATAACAGACAATTTTGTTCTCAGAAAACGCACCAGCAATTAACACATGCCTGTAGCTGCACCCACAGACCATTAACATAAATGCCAGGGCTGTATGACGAGGCAGGCACGCCCACACGCACACGCACATGCACACACACACACGCGCACACACACACACACACACACACACACACACACACACACACACACACACACACACACACACACACACACACACACACACACACAGGTAGTGTGAAATATAAGCTGTAGCTGTTTTATTATGTGATGCTCTGTTCAGAATTCTGATTTGTTTCTCAGCAGCAGGGTTCTGTTGTCTTGGCTTCTATTCTGTCTCTTTTAGTGTAGACACTTTCTGAACTCTCCTCTCTCATCCACTATCTGTCTCTCTTCTTTCTTTCTTTCTTTCTCCTACCTCCTCCCCACTCTCTCTGTCTTTCACTCTCTATATTACTTGCTTGCTGTCTTCTACCCTGTCTTTCTCTCCCTTTTCTTCTACTATATTTGTCTCATAGTCTGTCTGACTCACTATAGAACTGCCTTCCTCTTTCTTTTACTGTGTCTGTCTCTCCCAGTCTCTTTGATTCTAAACCACTGGCTTTCTCTTTCTTTTACTATATCTGATCTCTCCCAGTCTCTCTGATTCCAAACCACTGCCTCTCTCTTTTTATTTTACTATATCTGTTTCTCTTCTAGTCTCTTTGGCTGCCATATTTCTCTTTCTCTTCCACTCTGTCTCTCATCACTTTCAAGTCTTATCCTCCATTCTTTCATCTGCTTTATGAGGCCTTCCATGCTGTCTCCACCGCAACCAAACAGGAAACAGATCCCCCTCCTAATTAACGGCCGTGACTTTCTCCTTCCCAGCCCAGCATTCCCAATCCCGGTCCGTATAGTCTACGAGCCGGATACATAAAAAGACCAGCGGTTGTTGTAGCTCTCTGTTGTCGTTTTTGTTTATTTACAAGCCTGGAATGCATTCGTGAGGGAAAAATAGAACAGGAAGTGCTGATCCATAGAGGAGCTGAGATGGATAAAATGAGATGGGGTTCTATTGAAAGGCCAACCACATCTCAGTGAGACATCAGTGTGATTTTGTCGAAGAGCCTGTCAAAGGTTCCACAGTAAACATATTGTCGCTGGGGAAGTCTGCTTTCTCTCTCCGTCTCAAATGCCTCGCCCTGGTTTTTATTCATCAATATCCAACCAGGTAAATAGGTTAAGGAACAATTCAAAGATGGCTCAGCCTCCAATTCCCCATCTCCGTTATCCAGCATTTCTTGTAGAAACGAAATGACAACACCGGGGAACATACGGAACCAAAATGTTTACCGTTCTCGAGAAGTTCTCTCTGGAAATAGTCCGCAGGTAATTGGAGCCCATTTTGACTTGTCACAAGTCATGTCACAGTGACACACACACACACACCTCAACACCACCCTCACCACCCTGGCCTGCCAATCACAGGCCTGCATGTATGTCTAACACCTCGTGTCACATGTTGCGTTCTGCAATATACCCGCAGAACCAGCGGCTTTCAGCTGATCCCAGTTCCCCCGGCTTAGATATGAAATCAGGAGCCCAGATCACTGGACATGTTCTGGGAGACATCTTTTAAAAAGCGCTCGTCTCTTAATAACGTAATCCTCGGTGATAACCATCAGCGTGTGACTCTGTCTCTTTGAACTTCTTCCCATCAGTATGGGCTCTGCATCCCGGTGGCGTCTCTAAGCGTCTTTACCCCCCACACACACACACACACTCCCGCTGATCAAAGAGATGAGATGAACTAGCTAGCTAGCGCAGATCTCCCCTAAATAACGAAGTGCTTATGTAACGTGACGGCCAAGTGTGTGACGCATATATGTATGTGTGTGTGTGTGTGTGTGTGTGCATGTATGTGCATGTACTTGTGTGTGTGAGTGTTAGAGGGCGTACTCAAAGCAGCTCCTAAATGTGAGGAGTCTTTGAAGATTAAGATACGCAAAAACAAAATCGAGCCATGCAAATAAGAGAGAGAAAACATACCGCTCTGCGAATCTACTGAGGAAACACAAGTGCAACAAACAGTCAATACAAACAGACACAAGTAACTTTTTGCAAGATGAAGAAGTTGGTCTGTACTATACAACAAAACAAGGAATTAAAGTGTCACGAATCCAGGGGTGAAGTGCCGGGAAAAGCCACTTGCAGAGCCAGGGAGTCACGTTCGTGCATTTATTCATACAGTAAAACAAGAACCGAACGACCCGAACGACAAAACATGTAACTGAACTGATATCAAATTGCGCTATCGAGCGACTTACTACGTAAATGCTTAAACCGACTGCTACACAAGAAACAACACTCATGCGTAGACTGTGACATTTGAATAATGAGAAGCAAAGTGCAAACCCAAACTAGAGTGCTAAATTGCCCCGGTGATGCTAGCAAGCAGCAGCTGTGCTAACAAAATAACAATTACCCGAAACAGGAAGTGCACCCCACTAAACACCCGGTGTGGAACAAAACTCATAAAAGTGGAATTAAAAAAAACTGAAGTGTCTCCCTGACACTCTGTCTTTGGAAAGCTCTAGGACTTGAGACATACATGCGCGGACAGGGTTGTGAATGCATGGATTTCATTATATAAAATGTATAGCTTAAAACATTTCTGTTCACATACAGGACACATTGTTTACAAGCATTGGCGTGTTGTTTATATTTTGGGGTTTGATGGATATGACAATATTAAGATCATTAAAGATTAGAAATGTCATTCTTTAAAACCAATGGTTATGCATCATTTTTACTTAAGTTTCTAGCTTATATAGGTGAGATTTTACTACACAGATACATCATCAGCTGGATTGAAAGCAGAAATGTGTTCCATTGTTGCTGTGCTCTACCTCTGCTTGTTGCTAAGCGATGCCTTTCCTTAAGCCAGGGGATTTGTGCTCAGAGTCATGCAGGCAGTCTGAAAGATGTCATTTCATCATGCCAAATGTAAAAGTCTCAACAGTCACGCATTACACACCCAAGCTCACTGACATATAGAGCAATACATGACACATGTATCTCTCTGTAAACTGAATGTTGGAACTCTGCTCACAGTTACTTATAGTGCTGCAAATTCATGTCACGTTTAAAAACATGATCAGACAACACACACACACACACACAAAACACACATTTCCAGGAACACGCAATTACCCACCTACACACTTTCAAACATTTGGATTACACGGACGTTTGACGGGTTAACATGCAAATTGATTGAGAAATCTTTACCCACACGCACACACGTACACACACACACACGTACACACGTACACACGTACACACGTACACACACACACACACACACACACACACACACACACACACACACACACACACACACACACACACACACACACACACACACACACACACACACACACACACACACACACACACACACACACTGTGGCGTCATTCCCTCAGTGGAGGCGTTTTAACATGTTAATCAATTACTCATATTACAACCCACATTTTATCATACTTTATGTTTTAAACAAAACATATGTTAGCTGTGGGGACGGGAGCGATACAGGAAGTTCAACACCCCCAACCCTCACACCCACCCCCACTCTCACCCCCAACCCTCACACCCACCCCCCCCACTCTCACCCCCAACCCTCACACCCACCCCCCCCCACTCTCACCCCCAACCCTCACACCCACCCCCACTCTCACCCCCCCCCAACCCCCAACCCTCACACCCCCCCCCCCCCCAACCCTCACACTCTCACCCCCAACCCTCACACCCACCCCCACTCACCCCCAACCCTCACACCCACCCCCACTCTCACCCCCAACCCTCACACCCACCCCCACTCTCACCCCCAACCCTCACACCCACCCCCACTCTCACCCCCACCCTCACACCCATCCTGTTCTCAGCAGTGAGTGGATCCTTCAGAGGTGCACAGATGTCATCAGTGGTAGAGAGGGAAGAACAGTGATTAGTGAGACTTTTTATACACTGGCGAGCCAAAACATTGTGACCACCCGTCTAATACGCTGTGGGTCCTACCGACTCACTGTGGCGTGGACTCTACAAGGCCCCTGAAGGTGTCCTGTGGTTTCTGGCTCCAAGACATTAACAGCAGAGGCGGAGCCGCCGTGGATCGGACTTGTTCGTCCAGCGCGTCCCACAGGTGCTCCCACAGGGAATTCATCATGTTCCTAAAACCATTCCCGAACAATGTGTGCAGTGTGGCAGGGTGTATAATCCTGCAGAAAGCGGGCGCTATCATTAATCATACCCATGAAGCCGTGTACCTGGTCTGCAATGTTTAGATAGGTGGCACATGTCATCTTGACGTCCACATGACTGTCTGGACCCAGGGATTCCAGCAGAACATCACCCAGAGAGCCTCGCACTCCCCCGACCGGCTCGCTGTCTTCCCACAGTGCATCCTGGTATCATCGCTTCCCCAGGTAAACGGACACACAAACAAACGGCCGTCCACACGATGTCAAATGAAACGGACCAGGCAACCTTCATCCACTGCTCCCAGGTTAATTTCTGATACTTGTCGGTGCTTTTTTAGTGCGGTGAACAGGGGTCATCGTGGGGTCATCTTGGGGTCATCATGGGGTCATCATGGGGTCATCATGGGCACTCTGATTTGTCTCTACACAGCCCCATTAGCAGCAGGGTGCGGTAGTGCTCCGAGACGATCATTGGGAATGTATTCTGTCTGTTCGGAGCAGACCGGATAGCCAATTTGAAGTTGGCTTCCAGCTGATATTTTTCCAGTCCAGCGACTTGGTAATTCACATCAAGAAACCATTTCACTCAATCAATTAAAGTAGATACGTGGTGGGCTAACTGTCTTAGCTGCTATGTCTGCCGGCAAGGTGAGCGGATGAAACAGAATGAAACAACTATGCGTGGAATTGAAGTACCTTTAAATGTACAATGTTACTTTCTACCCTCATTTTCTACCCTCGTGACATCCGAAAGTATCGACTACTTTGTCTCACCTCAACTACTAAGTTGAGTCTCGGGAGAGTGGAGGTCTCTCCGTGACACATTCGTATGCCTCGTCATTTGGCTGATTTCCACACTGCGGGACCAGCCAGAAAATCATTTGAGCTCAGCGCCTGCCTAGTCAAACTACAGTGAAAAGGTCAGTTAGCCTGCTCGGACAGTTCACATCGCTCTCTGACTACGGTGGACAGCTTTGCAAGAAGGGCGCTTCAAGCCGCTACATCCTTGTTGCTTTTAATTTTTAATCTCCTAGATTTTGGCTGTGGTTTAGACGTATATACGTAGTTCCTCTAATAAAGAACAACTGCCGCAAGCAAAACTGACTGTTCTACAAGAACAAGCTGTTTCGGGTGTTTTCTGAGGTTCGTCCGATGTGAGTTTCTCCTGTGAGTACATGTCACACCCGGTCCATTACGGACCCATCCATCACAGCCTATCAGACGCAAGGTGAGTGTTTGTGATCCGGTTTTGCACAGAGACAGTCAGCCACAGCGGGTCTTGCTGACAGGGTCAGAGGTCAGGCGTGTTTCCACAGTCATGTTGTGGGTGGGGGTTGTCTACTCACTGTCACATCATCATCACACTCATGACCTCTAATGTCAGGTCTGCTTTTAACATATCAGCAGACTCCTTTTGATGAACCCACCTTAATAATGATCGTGAGAAACTGGGGAAAAGGGGGACAGGGGGTTGGTGAAAAGGGGGACACACCCCCCAATGTTACCCACAAGTTACAATATAACAACAATACAATGTCCCCTGGGTCATTTAAGTCATTTTGCAGACAGTCTTACCAAGAACCCCTCACAGAGTGCATAACTTCATCGTTTTGACAATTTGCCTGTTTGTCACCTCATATTTACTCCCCAAACCAGCAAAATATATCTTAAGTGCCTAAATACTAAAAAATACATGTATGGAAAGATACTTTTATTAGATTTGTTTCAAAAGAAGATCTTCAGGGGCCAAGTTTTGGGAAATGTATTTGTCAACATGAAAAATATATATATATATTTGCGTGTAAGGTCAAGCTGATAAGCTGCATGATTTTTTGGGTATTCTGAATGTTAAAACAAATCTAAGTAATTAAGTAGTAATGCAGTCGTGAAGGTGAAGCATTCTATTGGTCCAAATAAAACCGCAAACAGGGCCATTTTGAATCCTCTGTTCAATCTCACAGCTACATTATAATCGCCCCCAGTGACTCAACAACCTACAGCCCCATCATGTTTTTGACATTTGCATGAGTCCGGTGACGCTGACTGATATTCACTAACGTCATTAGTGTCTGATAATACTTTAATATTCCTGTGACACTGACGAGTCGGCTTATTAACTGTCGGATAAGACTCACAGACCCACACGTTAATACTCTCCCCCGTGAGGAAGATTCGTCGAAAAAACTCCAGAGAGTCAAACGTGTCTATCTGCATATCTATGGATACGGCGATGCCTCTGAGAATACTGTGTGAAGGCGATGGGGATTGGTGCATGTTTATAGTCACAGTTAACCCCAGTAAAGGTTACATATATATACAGTACTCCTCTCTGTTGAGCTTTAAAGCTGTTCTGGCCCAACCCGTCTGGTCGACTGTTGAAAGGACATTCAGCCAACCAAGCATCTGTGCAGTGGAGAGTCTCTATTCGTCTACTGTATAGCCTATATCAGCATCATCAGCTGTACCCTCATCGCCATAGTAACAATTATTGTGTCACAAGTGGTGAGTTAGGGTACTGCACTGTCTGGTTTCGGGTGCCCACTTCCTGGTTTATGTTGGTTACAGCTGTTGGGGTTTTGCAATCACTGGGCTATAAAGGGGATTGCTAGATGTCACTCTTTGCTCTTCATTGTTACATGTCACGATTGCGTTAGAGGTGTGTGTTTGTTGTTGGACGGGTTGTTTTTGCATGTTTGTTATAAGACGCTGTACGCGCACTTTCATTTGCAGTTTGGCACCAGTTTAGCTTTTCCGCCGTTTACGGTTTGTTTTGTGTTTTTGTCACGAATAAACCTTTACTGAAACGGATACCTGGCTTTGCACATGGCTTACCACAATACACCTTGGGACAGCCGTGACATATTGGCAGCCACCTAATTGTCCTCATCATCATAATATGCATCTTCATTCTTGACTTCGTTGTCATTTTCTGCGCCCTCAACAACGCATTCAACATCATAACACGCATAATCTTCATCTACATCTGCACCTTCATCTTCATCTACATCTGTACCTTCATCTGCACCTTAGTCATAATCTGCACCTTCATCTTCACCTGCATCGTAATCATAATCTGCACCTTCATCTACATCTGCACCTTCATCTTCATTTACATCTGCACCTTAGTCATAATCTGCACCTTCATCTTCACCTGCACCTTCATCTGCACCTTCTTCTTCATCTGAACCTTCATCTTCATCTGCACCTTCATCTACATCTGCACCTTCATCTTCATCAAAATCTGCACCTACATCTACATCTGCACCTTCATCTACATCTGCACCTTCATCTACATCTGCACCTTCATCTAAATCTGCACCTTCATCTTCATCTGCACCTTCATCTAAATCTGCACCTTCATCTAAATCTGCACCTTCATCTTCATCTGCACCTTCATCTTCATCTGCACCTTCATCTAAATCTGCACCTTCCTCATCCAAACATGTGTCTCTTGCCGTCCTTGCCTTTTTTCATCCTCCTCTCACTGGGTTATTTCACATCTATCATCCCTCTCAGCTGAGAGAACCCCACAAGTGTCATTAGGCTTTATACACGGGCCGATCAATGACAGACGCCGGACATGCTGTTATTCCTTTGTCTTCTTAACTCTCTGTCCCGCACTTCTTATAGAGAGATGAGAGGGACCGAGAGATCGTTAAAGGGCGACGGTCAAATGGACAAGCCGGGAGGTCAAGATGGAAGAGCGAGAGCAGGCGATACTGACCCAGATGCGGTGGCAATCCTAACCAATGACCTATCATCCACTAATCATGTGATCAGACAGAATCTGAACAAATAAGGACTGGTCTGTACCGGTTCTGCTCTGTCACTTGCCTGTTTGAATTAAGTTGCTGAATTGTTCAGTTGACATTAGCCTAAGATAGGAACACCCGTCATCTGAACCCAGACCAGGCTCTCATTGATAAAGTGGTGACACATGACATCTTATCGGCTGTTCTGGGGCCAGTGTGGCCGGTCGCTGCAATATGACAGGGATCTTTAATGAGGGGAAGTGGGAGGAGCATGCTGTGACAGAAATTGCTTTTCCCAACTTCGAGACGTGTGACAAATCCTAATGAGAAAGCTGCCCAGGTCTGGCTAATCGGACGTGTCAGAAGCACCGGGCGTGAAGCAGAATGAGGAAAAGCAGATGCGCGGCGGAAATGCAGCACTCCGTCTCTCCTTCCCCGGCACTCCTTCGTCACTCTCCTCCTCTCCCTCGGCCTGTTCCGTCCTTATTAAGTTCAAAGCCGTCATCAGAACGTGTCATTTTGACTTTATAGATGAAGCAAAGGCACAGTGGAGCTCCTTGCTGTGTCAGATTGCTGTTTATACGCACCCTGCTCTTTCCTTTTGTTCCGTTGTCTCTATTCTCTTTGTGTTTATCTCCCTGTCGTTCCAATTCTCTGTCTCTCTCTCTCTCTCTCTCTCTCTCTCTGCTGTCTCAATTGCAACTTAAAAGTTCTCACTTCGTTGAAAGAGCAAGTGGATTCTAGTCACAGTTGTAAGATGGATGGCTGTAAATTAAAAACTCATTACCTGGTGCAGTGACAGGCTGTCTCAACCTTCATATAGATCTCCAATTAGATACCACCGTCTACCTATCTATCAACGAAGCAATCTTTTTTCGGGCAATCAGAGCAAGAATATTGTTCTGCTTCTTGTTAACAGAACGGAGGGACCAGTTATTAAAAAGTCCGGTCCAAATAGGTGTAGGGAAGCCATGATGAAGCACTGTTTCAACCTGGGAACATGTTTAATTGATTGTTCTGACAGCATTGCCGAGTTCCCAATGCCAGTTCCAGATTACGTTAATATCTGTGCTGAGACAACAGCTAAGGCTATACTATATTACATTACGGGAGCGCAAGAGTGCTTTGGAGAAGTACTGGCATGGCCTCAGTTGAGCTACCATGCATGGAAAATAGCGTCACAGGCTCAAGGGGATAGGCTACTTGCTTGTGTACTGTAGTTTATCAGGGAATTACACAGGAAATGCCCAAATAACATTTGGTGTCTACGCTTTCTGTAAGGTAGACAACACTGAACCATGCGTGAGAGCTCCTATTGTTCTGGATGACTGTGGGTTGCTGTTTTCCATGGCTGGTGTAGGACTTTAAAACAGGTTAATACTTGCAGGGCTCTAGGACTCGACGAAGTACCCGGGCGTATTCTCACAGCATGCGCGGCCATCTGACAAGCATTTAGGCGCACAATTTTAATCCCAGCATGTCTTCGGATGACTGTCATCGATCCTGTCGCCAAGGTAATAACCTGCCTTAATGGCCGACCTTATAAAGCACTCAGATGCTCAGTGCTGATCATGGCTCATCTCAATGTGCTATTTCCCAAGACATCCATTGCACCAACACATCCACACGTGACACTGTCTCTATTACGCTGGTCTCCTCCACCCGGACAACTGGAGTATCTGTGCGACCTCCAGGCAGGGTGGTAGAGCTGGAAAAGCCCCCTGTGAAATGACTCCTGACAGCTGTGTGATGCTTCTTCTTCTGACGTCTCAGGAACGCACGGCTGCTGTCTTTATATCTCGCGGTTGTGTTTCTGAAGGTAAGCTTTATAGTGCCGTGATTGGTCGACAGCGAGTCAACTCCATTGTGGCTTTCTGTTTTCTGTGTCCTACCTGCTGTGGTGAGATTCTTCTCTCTCTCTCTCTAAGAGCTGTAGGACATGGTCTCTCAGGATAGGCGCTTCTCTCTCCCTGTGTCAGATAATGCACGTCATAGAGTTCTGTTTATCGCAGAATTCTCTCGTGAACATTCATTTTACAATGTAGGGTAAAACATCTTGTTTATGATTAAAATTCTCAGACAGATTCTTGCAGTCAATTATTTGATCCATACGCTGACTTCCATATCCCGATTGATTCCTTAATCCTTGGAGTCGGATTACTTTTTAATAGACTTTGTTCCTTACTTTGCATAATCTGAAACACGGGTCACAAATGTGAGGTATACACTTACATGGAATATTACTGCGCTACAAAATAACAACTGACAATGTGAAGTATGAAATGAAAGAGGTTTCAAAACAGGACAATTGATGACTGCGACATCTGAAGAGGGAGCTTCATCTTTACAAATGTTTTTATGTTTTATTTACGAGCGTTGAGCCCCTTCATTCACACATATCTGTCACGAACCAACGGGTGTTGTGCCGGAAGGATGCCAATTACAGAACTTCATCACGTTTGTGGTGAAAAACGAACATACAAAAGTGACTACTAGAAATACAATGACAGCGATACAACTCTGACACACTAACCTCCAATATAACCGTAACATAGAAACCATTTATAGCCCAACTTATCACCCTGCTAATGCTAACCACTAACAGCTGTGCTTAGAAAGTAAACAGACCCAATGCGAAACTAAAGGCGTGCACCCCACTAACAGTAATGTGTGGAAACAAAACCCTCACCACTCGTGACAATATCTCTACCTCAACTGCCAACAGCCGTTTATCCTATTCATAAATAAACATCCATACCTCAGGCTGATTTTTATTGATATTGTACTATGCATAGCATACATTCTTGTATTTTTTTTGTTGTTAAGAGTTTTTATTGTATCCTGTTCTGCATTATTTAGTTTCTTACCTTCGCCACTGCAAACTCTGGTGAACTTGTGAATAACACATTTCACTCACAGTCTACCCCTGTTCAATCCTGGGCAAAAAAATATTTTTCTTTGATTGAAGAGATCCCCAACTGAAGACCACATACCAGTTTGGCCCACCAAACTCCACAGGCGTCTTCGGGAAGACTGACCAGACCTAATCAGGCAATATAGTATCAGTTTTTCCTCACAAATATATAGAAATATAATAGTATTCTCACATGTTCGCCGTCAAATATATCAGTGTTCCAGCATGATGTTCGTTTTTGTGTTTGGACTACAGGTGTGAATCACTTTCTATTTCACCTTGACTAGAACAGCCAAAGTATCTTCCTGTTGAAAGGGTCTATTGATAGGCCTGAAGCCTGGGCATTTCCTGCTGGGCTTCTGTTGACAGCTGTGATCGGGCCCAGGGGAGTTTTCTGTCATCGGCCCAATCAGCCACACTTGTAGCAGCTGCATGGGTTACTCTCCTTTCAACTTTGGCCACGGGAAGCATGGGGGCGCTGTGGAGCTGGGACATAGACAACCTGATTGCATCACTGTTATCTTCATTCAAAAGTCAGTTAAAACAAGGTGCACCAAATGTGTTGCAGCCCTTGAATGCGAACTCAGGGACAAATGCAAATCACAATGACAAATCACGCCCCCACACACACACACACACACACACGCTCAATCACATACACTCCAGTCAGCAGAAAGGGCTTGGGCTCGGTGGGCTGGCCAGTGGCTAATACGCTAGGTGGATTAGGACATAGATGATTGTGTTCGGTAGAGATAGTACGAGAATGTCACCGGAGACAGGATGAATGGGAACGAGGGAACAGGGAGACAAAAACTGCACACACACGCACAAATAGTAAACAACAAAATCTGTACCCGGGCCAGCTGGATTTGGCCAGTTGAATAATCTCTATGTCTGGCTGTGAGAACACGGGTGGAGGTGAAGACAAGGTCCCTAAAAATACAGCGAAAGAAAGGATGGAGAGCGGATGAAGGACATGGCGGGAGAGATAATCTGTGTTTTATTTTTACTCTGTTACTAGGTGGCTTGTGGAGGGACCCGTCTGGTGATTAGCCAGAACACATACAGCACCTTCATGTGATGTCTCTGTCACCCTGCGTCACATCCAACCCAGCAGAAGGAAGCTCCAGGGAAGGGGAGAGGACAGACGGAGGCAGAGAGGAGCACAGGGGAACGGTGTGGGGTAGGAAAGGACCGACCACAGGAGTGAGCTGTGAGGCAGGACCACATCGCCATCCAATTGAGAGGGTTCCAGTTAGTGATGACTTGTTTGGTGAGGCAGGACCACATCGCCATCCAATTGAGAGGGTTCCAGTTAGTGATGACTTGTTTGGTGAGGCAGGACCACATCGCCATCCAATTGAGAGGGTTCCAGTTAGTGATGACTTGTTTGGTGAGGCAGGACCACATCGCCATCCAATTGAGAGAGTTCCAGTTAATGATGACTTGTTTGGTGAGGCAGGACCACATCGCCATCCAATTGAGAGAGTTCCAGTTAGTGATGACTTGTTTGGTGAGGCAGGACCACATCGCCATCCAATTGAGAGGGTTCCAGTTAGTGATGAATAGAGAGGGTTCTTGTTTGTTTGTGAGGCAGGACCACATCGCCATCCAATTGAGAGGGTTCCAGTTAGTGATGACTTGTTTGGTGAGGCAGGACCACATCGCCATCCAATAGAGAGGGTTCCAGTTAGTGATGACTTGTTTGGTGAGGCAGGACCACATCGCCATCCAAGTTAGTGATGACTTGTTTGGTGAGGCAGGACCACATTAGAGAGGGTTCCAGTTAGTGATGACTTGTTTGGTGAGGCAGGACCACATCGCCATCCAATAGAGAGGGTTCCAGTTAGTGAGACTTGTTTGTTCCCAGTTCCAGTTAGTGATGACTTGTTTGGTGAGGCAGGACCACATCGCCATCCAATTGAGAGGGTTCCAGTTAGTGATGACTTGTTTGGTGAGGCAGGACCACATCGCCATCCAATAGAGAGGGTTCCAGTTAGTGATGACTTGTTTGGTGAGGCAGGACCACATCGCCATCCAATAGAGAGGGTTCCAGTTAGTGATGACTTGTTTGGTGAGGCAGGACCACATCGCCATCCAATAGAGAGGGTTCCAGTTAGTGATGACTTGTTTGACTGCTGTCATGATGCCTCGTGGAGATTATCCAGACTGGATTATTACACAGATTGACCTCATGCCGGCCAAGCTAGGAGTAATACACACTTACATACATAAGCATGTCAACGTGCGTATAGCTGGTTGGTGACTCTGTCGGGTTACGGGTTGGCCCGGGGTCATGCTCTCATAGCAGGCATGCTGACTGGAACGGGTTGCCTCACAGATTATCTGCCCAGATTATGGTATCAGTGCCAAGCGGGCCACTCCTCAATGACGTCGTTCTAAACCTCGACTATATGATCAAAGTCCTTTATTTGTCGAACGCACCGAAGAACATGGCGTCATTCTGAACAACGTCATTTTTGTCTCACGGCACGCGACATCTACGTAGACAGAATTTATAGAGTTTACTATCAAGTAAGAATAACGCTCAAAATATACTTACTTTTGAAACTAGCAGCAAGTGTAGAAATGGGGGAGATTGGCCATTTTAATAGAAGTTGTATATATGAACGTAAAGTATATGAACAAATTGATAAATATATACTAATGTGCATAACATGTACAGAATATGGAAAGTGACCAGAGCATGATAATGTCCATTTAAGATGATTAAAGATTAATGTTGTTGATTAAAAAAATGTATGATCTATTAAAAACTGTTAATGTGTCCGGTAGACTGTGTCCTGATCTATCAGGCAGCAGCAAATCGAACATGTCAAACTTATTGAGTCTCCTCAGGAACTCTAGGTGGTTTTGGACAGCTATGACCACACAGTCTGCATGCCTGACCCAGGTAAGTCTATCCATGAGACACACACAGAGGAATGTGAAGTTACCTTCACTTCAGCTGCATGAATGTGTATCTGGGCATGATTTCCCATGCAGGCAGGCATGGGAAAGTTGTTGACACCTGCAAAGTCACTGACATTTTCTATGTAACCGGTCTCATCTTTGTTGGAGATGGGTTTACGCTGGTATATTATTGTGCCGGAGTAATACTCAGACTCCTCTGTCCCTCTCTATGCCAGTGTTGGCACGTCCCCCTGCCAGCGGAGAGAGGGAATAATATATGACATTCTATCCACCTGTGTTTTGCCCGCACCTGTTTTCGTTTTACTCATTTAATAGACTATTTAAGTTCTGTCTTGTCTGTCTGTCGGTGTCGTGGCATTGATTGTTGTTGCGCTTTTGTGAAGGTACGTTCGGTTGTTTCTCGGTTCAGTTAAATAAAGACGTTGGATTATTTGTATCACTGCGCCTGTGTCCTACAACCTGCAACAAGCCAAAGTCCAATCGTGACAGCCGGGGACATATCAAACTATTATAGGTCCACCCAGCACAGCCAGAAGAAAACTGGTCATCTCTCAGAGCCGGGTTCCTCTCTAGGTTTCTTCCAATAATTTTCGACCAATCTGGGACTTTTTCCTAGCCGAGGTGTTTCAACTTGTTTCGGGCTGGGTGTGTGTAAAAGCACTCGTTTTGAAAGGGCTTAATGAAACGATTTTGATTGATCGAGATTGCTTGGGAGAGAGGCGGCCGACTGGGTCATCAATGCTAATCTCCCGATATAGTATGTGACGTGTTGCAGTCCACACCACACGCGTCGTTAGTAGTTAGACTCCTGCTTAATCCTGTAATCCCACGTTGCATCTCTGATGGCCCTCTGTAGGTCAAAGATTCAAGATGCCCAGAATTGCTCATTGCATAGCATGGACATTACCATCAACCCAGGGTTTTTGGTTTTGGTAACACTGAGCAAAGTCAGGTCAGTAAACGCTAACACGCAGCAGTTCGCGATATCTGCCTTGAAAGACAAGCTGGGCCTGTAGTTCGTCTATCTAAATGTCAAAATTGAACATTTGCAAGTAAAATGCTTGATAACTGCAGATTGCAGTCTCGTTATTTTTTTAACCGGAATGGGAGAGGAGTCACGGCAAGTAGCCCGGCAATTTGAGAAAGTCTGCATTCGAAGATGAATGAATTTTCAGTAGTGCTAGTCGATCATATTGTATATTCATACGTATATTCTACGTAGTAAATGTTACTGAGATGCTTTTCTGGGAGGCAGACATGGCACATGTCTGAACAATAGCCAGAAATGTCGTGGCCTTCTCATTTCTTTAAGTTCTGTGATTCCGTGCATTTGTGTAAATCTCTGAGAAAACCAAAGTCTCTTGAAATAAATACAAACAAACTATTTATTATATATTCCCTAATATATATATATATATATATTTGTTATATATCATACATTATTTATTGCCTCGTATATTTATTTCAGGATATATTTCATAGCCATATTTATTTAATATTGACCTAAATGGCATTCTATATAAACCAGGCTTGGTTGACAAACTTTTCTTTGGGAGAGATTACTTTAATATTCCGCTTGAGAACTTCACTTTGCTTTGTTGATCTTTATACTTGCCAGGCTGCCATGGAAACCGGGCAGATAGCAGCAGGGTCAGGGGGCACCAGATTAGAGAGGCAGAACTGATTTCTCGGTTGGTCTACCAGTCTGCCGCATGCTGTGCCTTCATCCAGGCTGCCGGCGCGCCCTCGTCCTCAGAGAAATTGCTTTTCCCTCTATGAAACTATAATTCCCTGTCAGATTACTCAATGTTTACCCAGTATGGGTCGAGCCTGGTCTGGGCTCTCATAGGCTGCTTTCCCTGGCTACGGTCCATCACACACACTGACCGCTAATCGTTGACGAG
The DNA here is from genome assembly GCA_029465975.1 of Dallia pectoralis. Lineage (NCBI taxonomy): Eukaryota > Metazoa > Chordata > Actinopteri > Esociformes > Umbridae > Dallia > Dallia pectoralis. The sequence goes on along the minus strand of CM055761.1, from coordinate 6,052,988 downwards.
GTGGACACTTTCACAAACTTGATCAACACCTAAAGGAACCGTTCGATATGTTTAATATCCTGTTTTAATCTGAATGTCACCCACGAGCTGTCCTTAAATAAAGCCCTGACCTACAGTGGCACAACTAGATCTATAATAATACGGATCATATTTCCACGTGTCTCCGCTAGAGTGAACGATACACTAAAGCCACTTTATTTCCTGGGGAAAACATGCCGGCGCTGGGAATAGTTTTACATGCTAATGCGGTGAGTTAGTAATGTGTCTCCTTGAAAGACGTCCTGATTTGAGTGTGCAGCTGAACACATCACAGAGACCGCCTCAAACGTGGCCTTGGACGTCTGCTTGGCCCTGAGCTGCCTCCGACCTGTGCAATATCAAGCCTCTCAACGTCCCCAATCCGCACACACAAGGGCGAGAAAGGTGTGGTTTTTGGTGTTCTACATACATTGTTGGGTGAGTTACTTGACTTGGGCGGATGTTGAGAGCTGTAATGAAACAGTGTAGTCCGGCAGCCAGCAATTGGAGAGCGTGAGACTATTCCAATTCAGCTAATAACCTATTACTGGTTATAACATCACACTGCCTGACTAATACTGGTTATACCATCACACTGCCTGACTAATACTGGTTATAACATCACACTGCCTGACTAATACTGGTTATAACATCACACTGCCTGACTAATACTGGTTATAACATCACACTGCCTGACTAATACTGGTTATAACATCACACTGCTTGACTAATACTGGTTATAACATCACACTGCTTGACTAATACTGGTTATAACATCACACTGCCTGACTATTACTGGTTATAACATCACACTGCCTGACTAATACTGGTTATAACATCACACTGCCTGACTAATACTGGTTATAACATCACACTGCCTGACTAATACTGGTTATAACATCACACTGCCTGACTAATACTGGTTATAACATCACACTGCCTGACTAATACTGGTTATAACATCACACTGCCTGACTAATACTGGTTATAACATCACACTGCCTGACTAATACTGGTTATAACATCACACTGCCTGACTAATACTGGTTATAACATCACACTGCTTGACTAATACTGGTTATAACATCACACTGCCTGACTATTACTGGTTATAACATCACACTGCCTGACTAATACTGGTTATAACATCGCACTGCCTGACTAATACTGGTTATAACATCACGCTGCCTGACTATTACTGGTTATAACATCACACTGCCTGACTGATACTGGTTATAACATCACACTGCCTGACTATTACTGGTTATAACATCACACTGCCTGACTAATACTGGTTATAACATCACACTGCCTGACTAATACTGGTTATAACATCACACTGCCTGACTAATACTGGTTATAACATCACACTGCCTGACTAATACTGGTTATAACATCACACTGCTTGACTAATACTGGTTATAACATCACACTGCCTGACTAATACTGGTTATAACATCACACTGCCTGACTAATACTGGTTATAACATCACACTGCCTGACTAATACTGGTTATAACATCACACTGCCTGACTAATACTGGTTATAACATCACACTGCCTGACTAATACTGGTTATAACATCACACTGCCTGACTAATACTGGTTATAACATCACACTGCCTGACTATTACTGGTTATAACATCACACTGCCTGACTAATACTGGTTATAACATCACACTGCCTGACTAATACTGGTTATAACATCACACTGCCTGACTAATACTGGTTATAACATCACACTGCCTGACTAATACTGGTTATAACATCACACTGCCTGACTAATACTGGTTATAACATCACACTGCCTGACTAATACTGGTTATAACATCACACTGCCTGACTAATACTGGTTATAACATCACACTGCCTGACTAATACTGGTTATAACATCACACTGCCTGACTAATACTGGTTATAACATCACACTGCCTGACTAATACTGGTTATAACATCACACTGCCTGACTAATACTGGTTATAACATCACACTGCCTGACTAATACTGGTTATAACATCACACTGCCTGACTAATACTGGTTATAACATCACACTGCCTGACTAATACTGGTTATAACATCACACTGCCTGACTAATACTGGTTATAACATCACACTGCCTGACTAATACTGGTTATAACATCACACTGCCTGACTAATACTGGTTATAACATCACACTGACTAATACTGGTTATAACATCACACTGCCTGACTAATACTGGTTATAACATCACACTGCCTGACTAATACTGGTTATAACATCACACTGCCTGACTAATACTGGTTATAACATCACACTGCCTGACTAATACTGGTTATAACATCACACTGCCTGACTAATACTGGTTATAACATCACACTGCCTGACTAATACTGGTTATAACATCACACTGCTTGACTAATACTGGTTATAACATCACACTGCCTGACTATTACTGGTTATAACATCACACTGCCTGACTAATACTGGTTATAACATCACACTGCCTGACTAATACTGGTTATAACATCACACTGCCTGACTAATACTGGTTATAACATCACACTGCCTGACTAATACTGGTTATAACATCACACTGCCTGACTAATACTGGTTATAACATCGCACTGCTTGACTAAAACTGGTTATAACATCACACTGCCTGACTGATACTGGTTATAACATCACACTGCCTGACTAATACTGGTTATAACATCACACTGCCTGACTATTACTGGTTATAACATCACACTGCCTGACTAATACTGGTTATAACATCACACTGCCTGACTAATACTGGTTATAACATCACACTGCCTGACTAATTACTGGTTATAACATCACACTGCCTGACTAATACTGGTTATAACATCACACTGCCTGACTAATACTGGTTATAACATCACACTGCCTGACTTATACTGGTTATAACATCACACTGCCTGACTAATACTGGTTATAACATCACACTGCCTGACTAATACTGGTTATAACATCACACTGCCTGACTAATACTGGTTATAACATCACACTGCCTGACTAATACTGGTTATAACATCACACTGCCTGACTAATACTGGTTATAACTGCCACACTGACTAATACTGGTTATAACATCACACTGCCTGACTAATACTGGTTATAACATCACACTGCCTGACTAATACTGGTTATAACATCACACTGCCTGACTAATACTGGTTATAACATCACACTGCCTGACTAATACTGGTTATAACATCACACTGCCTGACTAATACTGGCCTGACTAATAACATCACACTGCCTGACTAATACTGGTTATAACATCACACTGCCTGACTAATACTGGTTATAACATCACACTGCCTGACTAATACTGGTTATAACATCACACTGCCTGACTAATACTGGTTATAACATCACACTGCCTGACTAATACTGGTTATAACATCACACTGCCTGACTAATACTGGTTATAACATCACACTGCCTGACTAATACTGGTTATAACATCACACTGCCTGACTAATACTGGTTATAACATCACACTGCCTGACTAATACTGGTTATAACATCACACTGCCTGACTAATACTGGTTATAACATCACACTGCCTGACTAATACTGGTTATAACATCACACTGCCTGACTAATACTGGTTATAACATCACACTGCCCTCACACTGCCTGACTAATACTGGTTATAACATCACACTGCCTGACTAATACTGGTTATAACATCACACTGCCTGACTAATACTGGTTATAACATCACACTGCCTGACTAATACTGGTTATAACATCACACTGCCTGACTAATACTGGTTATAACATCACACTGCCTGACTAATACTGGTTATAACATCACACTGCCTGACTAATACTGGTTATAACATCACACTGCCTGACTAATACTGGTTATAACATCACACTGCCTGACTAATACTGGTTATAACATCACACTGCCTGACTAATACTGGTTATAACATCACACTGCCTGACTAATACTGGTTATAACATCACACTGCCTGACTAATACTGGTTATAACATCACACTGCCTGACTAATACTGGTTATAACATCACACTGCCTGACTAATACTGGTTATAACATCACACTGCCTGACTAATACTGGTTATAACATCACACTGCCTGACTAATACTGGTTATAACATCACACTGCCTGACTAATACTGGTTATAACATCACACTGCCTGACTAATACTGGTTATAACATCACACTGCCTGACTAATACTGGTTATAACATCACACTGCCTGACTAATACTGGTTATAACATCACACTGCCTGACTAATACTGGTTATAACATCACACTGCCTGACTAATACTGGTTATAACATCACACTGCCTGACTAATACTGGTTATAACATCACACTGCCTGACTAATACTGGTTATAACATCACACTGCCTGACTAATACTGGTTATAACATCACACTGCCTGACTAATACTGGTTATAACATCACACTGCCTGACTAATACTGGTTATAACATCACACTGCCTGACTAATACTGGTTATAACATCACACTGCCTGACTAATACTGGTTATAACATCACACTGCCTGACTAATACTGGTTATAACATCACACTGCCTGACTAATACTGGTTATAACATCACACTGCCTGACTAATACTGGTTATAACATCACACTGCCTGACTAATACTGGTTATAACATCACACTGCCTGACTAATACTGGTTATAACATCACACTGCCTGACTAATACTGGTTATAACATCACACTGCCTGACTAATACTGGCCTATAACATCACACTGCCTGACTAATACTGGTTATAACATCACACTGCCTGACTAATACTGGTTATAACATCACACTGCCTGACTATACTGGTTATAACATCACACTGCCTGACTAACTACTGGCCTGACTTACTGGTATAACATCACACTGCCTGACTAATACTGGTTATAACATCACACTGCCTGACTAATACTGGTTATAACATCACACTGCCTGACTAATACTGGTTATAACATCACACTGCCTGACTACTATACTGGTTATAACATCACACTGCCTGACTAATACTGGTTATAACATCACACTGCCTGACTAATACTGGTTATAACATCACACTGCCTGACTAATACTGGTTATAACATCACACTGCCTGACTAATACTGGTTATAACATCACACTGCCTGACTAATACTGGTTATAACATCACACTGCCTGACTAATACTGGTTATAACATCACACTGCCTGACTAATATTATAACATCACACTGCCTGACTAATACTGGTTATAACATCACACTGCCTGACTAATACTGGTTATAACATCACACTGCCTGACTAATACTGGTTATAACATCACACTGCCTGACTAATACTGGTTATAACATCACACTGCCTGACTAATACTGGTTATAACATCACACTGCCTGACTAATACTGGTTATAACATCACACTGCCTGACTAATACTGGTTATAACATCACACTGCCTGACTAATACTGGTTATAACATCACACTGCCTGACTAATACTGGTTATAACATCACACTGCCTGACTAATACTGGTTATAACATCACACTGCCTGACTAATACTGGTTATAACATCACACTGCCTGACTAATACTGGTTATAACATCACACTGCCTGACTAATACTGGTTATAACATCACACTGCCTGACTAATACTGGTTATAACATCACACTGCCTGACTAATACTGGTTATAACATCACACTGCCTGACTAATACTGGTTATAACATCACACTGCCTGACTAATACTGGTTATAACATCATCACACTGCCTGACTAATACTGGTTATAACATCACACTGCCTGACTAATACTGGTTATAACATCACACTGCCTGACTAATACTGGTTATAACATCACACTGCCTGACTAATACTGGTTATAACATCACACTGCCTGACTAATACTGGTTATAACATCACACTGCCTGACTAATACTGGTTATAACATCACACTGCCTGACTAATACTGGTTATAACATCACACTGCCTGACTGGTTACTAATACTGGTTATAACATCACACTGCCTGACTAATACTGGTTATAACATCACACTGCCTGACTAATACTGGTTATAACATCACACTGCCTGACTAATACTGGTTATAACATCACACTGCCTGACTAATACTGGTTATAACATCACACTGCCTGACTAATACTGGTTATAACATCACACTGCCTGACTAATACTGGTTATAACATCACACTGCCTGACTATTACTGGTTATAACATCACACTGCCTGACTAATACTGGTTATAACATCACACTGCCTGACTAATACTGGTTATAACATCACACTGCCTGACTAATACTGGTTATAACATCACACTGCCTGACTAATACTGGTTATAACATCACACTGCCTGACTAATACTGGTTATAACATCACACTGCCTGACTAATACTGGTTATAACATCACACTGCCTGACTAATACTGGTTATAACATCACACTGCCTGACTAATACTGGTTATAACATCACACTGCCTGACTAATACTGGTTATAACATCACACTGCCTGACTAATACTGGTTATAACATCACACTGCCTGACTAATACTGGTTATAACACTGCGTTAAAAAAGTTTCTCAAGAGGCATGAGAAACCTTTCACGCACACACACACACACACACGCACACACACACACACACACACACACACACACACACACACACACACACACACACACACACACACACACACACACACACACACACACACACACACACACACGCACACGGAAACATACACAGACAAACACACTATTCCTGCCCCTGGTGGCAAAGAGCTTTAGATAAGAACGTCTCTAATCTCATCTCCTATGCCAGCAGGATAATTGCGTGACTCTAATCCCTCATCGGGTTCCATACATTCTCACCAACCTATATTTATGAAATGTCAAATCTGTCCACAAACACCCTCTGTGATTCTATCCAATATTGCTGATATATCTGGCATGGCGAACATCAATCGACCAGCGAATGAGACGGCAGTCCCTGTGTGTGTCACCGTACATCTGAGGGAGGCCAGCGCCCCTACTGACATCACACATTAGCGGGTTATTTTAGGTCGCGTGACATATCGTTCAAATTGAACTCGACCTTTCACATTTTAACGGCACAAAACAAAATGAGTCCATTAAGACAGCGTGTGCTCTTCAAATGGTCTCCCGCTGGTTGGCTCGCCGTGTGTCTCTCTTATCAATGTGTGTACGTGTGCTTCCAGAACCGGGGGAACCCTGATGAGTGGGCCGTTGAGTGCTTTGGGTTGACTTGGTCTCCAACATCTAAAAGCCCGTACCATCTGGTCAATAATACATCCCCCTCTGAGTGCTTCTGACGGCGGATGTGGAGAAAAACAACTCTCACACAACTTTTCTTACCTTGCCGCCCCGTGCCAGTTTTTCTCTCACTCTCTCCTTTCATACCTTTTCGTTCATTCTCTCACCTGTTTCAATCTCTTTTCTCTTTCTCTTTTCTCAAATATCTCTTCTTTCTCCCGTCCTCTTTTTTCTCCCCATTATTTTTTCTTTCTTTTTCCTGTTCTATCTCATAAATTTTGTCCTTTCTCTCCGCCTTCTTCCTCTCAGATGTGTGTGCTTCTGCGTGCGTCACGGGCCAGCCTGTTTATTCCTAGCCTTCCTCCAGGCCTCTCTCTTCCTCGGCATGACTTCCCTTCCTCTACATCAGCTCTGATGGCCTGTCAGATCTCCCACTCAGACACACACACACACAGGCTAACATGTATGTACACACACTGCACGGAGCTCAGCAAAACACACATACCAGTCGGCAATCAGTATGCAAAACACGAGAGAAGCGTCATCTCGGAAAAAACATGGCAGTTTTTCATGAACGCCAAATTGTCCCCCTGGGGAGAAGGGGTCATAAAATGTGATTATCTAATATGCGGTGTGATGGGATTGGGTCAATCCATTGGAACTGGGTCAATCCATTTGAATTCAATCATTTTCGGACCGTATTCCCTTCAGATTTCGAGTAAACATTCCATGCACTTTCACCCGGCGTTCCAGAGATGAAGATGTTCAAAATGGACCCGTTGTGCATATTCCACCACACCGGGTCTTTTATTTCTTCGCTGTTGTCTAATATATAAAGAAAACCGCTTTTATTCATCTTGACATTTCATTTTTGTAATAATATTCTGTATATATGTGTAGGTTGTCAAACTCTCAACGGGAGTATTTGTTTTTATCAAACTTTCTTGTATGGTTTTAGGTGTGTTAATGCATCTGACTCCAGATAACCGGGCGGTCAGAAACGTTCACTGTAAGATACATGTTTTCATTTGTGAATATCGAGACAGTTGATTCAACAGGGAATTCGGATTTGGCTGTTCTCTCCGTCTGGCTTTCCTCACTGTCAAACAAATTCAATAGAACAGGGCGAAGATCAGTGTCTACGAATCTCATTAGATGACATTGTTTTTCTTCTATTTCTCTCCGTTATCCAGTTATTTACAGTTGACGTTTCTATAATGTTGCCCCTCTATGTGTAGAACAGGACTCATTCATTACATATTGTGTGGCCAGGTTTAGTTCCCCTGACGCCAGACAGCCTTCTAACTCAAACACCAAATCAAATTCAAACAGCGTTAACCTTTAAGTCCCCAATCTTTTGGCTTTAGTGTGTGTGTGTGTGAGTTGTGTAATTCCCGCTTTACATTTCACACCGTTCACACTTTACATGACTCCGTACTAAACAGAATTCCCAGTATAAATAAAACACATTTTTTACATTTATTGTCCTAAAGCAGTACTCCGAGCCGTAACATTATCAAAGGTGGCTGCAGCAGCGCAGCCTGTAAAGGTTTTCTTATTAACAGGCTTCTGAATATTAATAGCTAGTTCCTCCAAACAAAATATTCCCAGATCCCCTTCGGAATAAGGCTTCACATATTAACGATTGCTGTATTGCGTAACATTCCGGGATGCATTATGTCACAGTTAATAATTCATGAGAAAATGTTCCTCAGTGTCCACGTGTGGATCTGTTTTATCCATTTGTATTTCTTTGTTTATCTCGTCGGACCTGCGTTTATGCATGCCATGAAGTGCGCGTGAATTCATTACGCTGGTCCATGTTTATCTAATTATGTTGGATTTGGTTGCATACTGCCTGCACACATCAATACATTCAGCAGCACCACTTATCGGGAGAACATCGTAGCAGTGCGGGTAAACATTTACATACTCTTTCTACCGGCTCCTGTTGCCAATGAAACTACAACGCTGATAGCATGTGTCCCGCCCCCCGACCTCGCGATCCCCTAAAGGTACCGTGCTGTCAGTCAAAAAGTAAACTCGTCAAATCCAAGATGGATATTGCCGGCGTTTTGGCAGGGGCTTTAGTCACATTTTCTGGAAATTCAAAATAGTTCACAGTGTTCAGATGTGTACTACTGATGTATGTACATTCTACTGACATCATACCACTGTCTAAATAATTCAAAACATTCTATATGCCGATACTTTTTTATTTATATGCCCTTGAGAAAGGACGTTTTTAACCAGATTTGTAAATGTGATAATGAGACAAGTGCACGCCTGCCTCAACGACCACACACTCTAGAGACAATATTATCTAGCTTTGAATGATAATGTTTCTAGACTTGCTGGCCTTAGGGGAATACTTATATAATTTTAATTAAACCTGCAACGTCCAATGACGTAAGATGTGGTTTAGTTTATGTTAAGATCCAAACTGGCAGCATGTGCCGTGTTGAGCACCTATACCAGAGCTGTGTGATGTCTGCCTTTTGATCTGACCTCTCGCCACCAGAACGTTTTCTTTCCAACAGCTGTACGTCTCGGGAACATGTCTACGGAAACAAACTGTCTGTACCCTGCTCTCCACATTCACGTTCACTCCCAACTCATTGGCACCATACATATTTACTTATTCCATATTTTAGTAATTTATTGTTTCGTATTGTTCGTATTTGTTCATTATGTGTGTGTGTGTTAACTGTTGCAGTTACGGGGCGGGTCACATTCTTTGTTCGTTGAATACAGACTTGGCAATAAAACTCTCTTTGATTCTCATTCTGATATACTGGGCTCTTCACACTGGCTTTAATGTGAAAGACAGCCATTACGTGGAGTGTGTTTGTGTTCAAACACCGTCCACCGTCCTATCTTCTTGGCAGAGGAGAGTGTCCCCACAGCTCACCAGCCTGGCTGTTTCAACTTCTTCCACATCCCCAAGGAGTCTGGATCTGAAAACCTTTAAGATAATCTCCAGAAGGCTAAAACATCCTAGCGGCACTGCAGCACTGGAACCATCAGAGTCACCTCCGAAGGCTAGAGCTCCGTCGTGTGGTTGTGAGCGTTGTTATCCAGACGGTGTCGGCCGAGGAAGAGCTTCCCCAGGCCTGCAGGAGGAGGTTAATACATGGGAGAGGAAGAGACAGTCACTGGGCTCCCTCTCCGACCAACACTCTGGTGACACTGTGCTGGCCTCTTACTGAGCCAAGGCCCCATGGAAGGTGACACGTACACCTGGCGATGAAGACTATATTTGCAGTGTGTGTGTGTGTATCTTGAATCAATGTGACCTGTCTGACCCCACACAATTGTACATTGCCTATTCTCTATGCACGTATATGACACATTCAACGTTATATTTTCATTACAGTTTGGTTGCAACTTGCAACCAACGGTAAGTTGCAGTATTCCAGAGTCTGCATTGGAACCTGCATAGTATTCTGTGAGTACTCCACAAATGTTGTCAAGCAGGCATGCGTAAATATGTGATACTTATCTTATGAGTGGCATAAGGCTTTGACATTTGTTGCAAACAATAGGTGGTTGTCGGATTTTTTCCACATTGGGATTGTCTTCCCCCCGGAAGGAAGAGTAGCTCTGTCTTGTTGAGGTTTAACTTGAGGTGGTGGACCAGCACACAAGCAGAGATATCAGCTAGTTTAGAGTTTATCCAATTATGCTGAAATGAAAAGTTTTGAGTTGACAACAGACAATACTTACTGGGGATCCATTGATGGGTTAAGAAATAGTGAAAGTTCACTGATTAGATAATAATCCTTTTTTTTAATTGATGGATTAGGGAGGGTAGAAAACAACAAGAAATAGTCATTAGAAACTCTACGGGCGCAAATAGTTCTGTTTAAAGAAAGCCGTCTGCTTATACAGATACTGTTGCGTGGCCACTTTGCGCTGTGTACAGTGTTCTTTATACATCTGGTAGTAAGTCATTCGGAAATCGAATGTACTCTAGGTAGGCAGAGAATTAGCCTATGCCAGATTGATGACTTTCCGCGCTAATGATAGCACCCGAGACAGTGTTTACTGAAGAGGTGAGTGCGAGAACTTATCACAGGAAACGGTAAATCTATCTCGAGACAGAAATGTCATCCGGGGTCCACAAATGTCTCAGATATTTACATAAGGTGCGCTCTGACGGTAGTTCCCTCTTAGCCTGCTTTCTTTTTCCTCTTTCCCTCGGTAAAATAGTTTAGGCATACGTCCTCTATTGGAAAACACAGGGGGGACCGTTATAAACAGTTTTCTAAAAGATATCGGAAGAAGCAAAATATTTATACAAAGGGAAGGGCAAGACTATCAAACCCCGAAATTAAACCCTTTCTTGTCTTTTTCAGCTCGTCGTCACACCGTTGCCCATAATCTCTGTAGACTTAAATCAGCGGAAGGAAATGATGGTGTGTCTGTCTGTCTGTCTGGCGATTCTGCACAGTGAATCGTTTTCTTTCAACGGATCAACGGAAACATTTTAATCGGCAACAGCGGAGAGGTAAAGTTTGTTGTCTTTTTGTGCAGACTGTCTCTGGTTTCTGCTCATTTAAAGCCACATACGTTTCCGCCATTTCTAATGGCCGATCGGTTTTCACACAACGCGACTGCACGATCGTTTGTTTCTCCTCAATTGACATCAACATGGTTAATAATTCCCGCCAGGGACGTTTCATATAATTTACTCATCAACCGATATATTGTCGGCAAACACTTAACCTTTCCCTTCGATCCGCTCAGCGACGCACAAAGGACTGATTTGGGTGGGGGGAACTAAGGGCTAAGGTTAGTCGTCTGTGTTGTGGGTTGGATGATGGGGTCCCTGCCTTGCCTGGGCCCCTACCAGATGTGCGTTCACGTGGGATCCTGGGAATTGGTCTGGTCTGCCTGTGATCTCCACACGCTGACCGCCATGACCTTGTGACCGAGGGCCTGGAAAATAAAAACCTGCCGCCCTGGCAGAATTAGCTGCTGACTTCATGTGTGGCAGCTTAGCTGAGGTCTCTGTACACACACACATACACACGTGACCACAGTCTCACCGCACACGCGGAAGCCCTGTTTATATACACACTGCTAACATGTGTCCTTCACCCTGAACTTGAATGCAGTCTTTTTGGATCCAGATTCCAGATATGCATTGTGGTGAGTTATGATCAGGCAAGATCACAACGGAGCATGCGTGTCTGATCCAGGTACTGTATAAACAGGGCCAGACAAACACACACACACACACATGATTTTGTCTGTTGATAGCTCTCCTTGCGGCAGAGAAAATGTATATTCACTTTTCCTTAAGGGCAGTTATCTTACACAAGGAGAACGGTATTGCAGACACAAATGTCCTGAGGGAATCAGAGGAGATGGGTTCGTTCCGTTTATATCTATCTAAACATATTTCCTCTCACAGACCTCCTGGCAAACATCACAATCTAATTCTCTCTCTCTCTCTCTCTCTCTCTCTCTCTCTCTCTCTCTCTCTCTCTCTCTCTCTCTCTCTCTCTCTCTGCAGTGTGTTGGACGATTACTTTTGCCTTTTTATGTATGGACATATCCGTGTCATTCTCTAAATCTGTTTTTCTTTGGTAGCTGAGCAGCCTTTGAGGAGCATTGGTACCAGAGCACCATTCCCTTCTCAGTCCCTCATTGGCCAGTTTGAAGCAGCTTATGACATCATCGCCAGGGACATGGTGGCTCTGTTTCCCTCTCTGTAAACTATAGCACCAGAACAGAGACCGAATTAATAATTTATCTACTGTATTTTTGGAAATATTCTCCGGAAGTTTTTTGTCTGCTGCATGTGTGTGTGTATGTGTATGTGTGTGTGTGTGTAAGTGTGTGTTTGTGTGTGTGTGTTTGTGTGCGCGCCGGCACAAACGTCTTTGAACAACCTTAATGAGTTTCATTCTGCCAACTGTTTTCTTGCAGGAAAACTAGAACAGTATTTTCTGTGAAGCCCAGATTGATGTCACCACTGCACTTTTTCCCCCTGGTTCTTGCGGCCTTCCCTCATTCTTCATGAGTATTTGATCACTTCCTGTTTTGTCTTGTTTACCTTTTTTCACCCTAAAGCCCACTCACTCATTCTGTCTCTTCCAATAGACTAATATTTGTCTTTCTACCTCCTGCTTCTAACCAGTGAACATCTGGATTGGAAATTTGCAGAAACACAAACTTCCCTCAATACTGTTCTTAAAGATCCTAAACACAACTCCAAATAGTATACTTGACCATAAATATTTATCCTTGGCCTCCATCATGTCTGCTTAGTGAAGTAGTCGTTATTGTCATTTGTCATTATGTTGGAAAACATAGGACATCATAAAGATTGCATGATATTTACGAAGAGACGTATGGGACATACTTGGCATGGCCACCTAGAATGTTTGTTTTAACATACAACAGAACGTTTTTATCTCCAAACGATCATTTGCCTGGTTTTAATTGATTGATTATTTCAGATATCCAAGAAAGAGTTTGTATGGCAAAAAAGCAAACAGCAAGAAACAACTGTGGGACAAGTGGTCGGTCAATACTTCATCTGAAAAAATTATTTGTTTCGTTTAAATCGGTCGTTTGTCCCTGAATTATTCCTGCACTCGAACATCCGATTGGGTATTCAGGTGATGGCTGTTACCATGGTTTCCGGACTCTAATCTGATTGGTAGAAAGGTGTGGAGATGGACAAAATGAAAACAGATGTGTTAAGAGGCTTCACCTTGTCAGATAAATTTCTTAGATGAAGGATCACAGTCACAGTGTGTGTGTGTGTGTGTGTGTGTGCGTGTGCGTGTGTGTCACTGAAGGCTTATACATTTCATGTGTGTCCCATTGTAACAACGGGCAATGTGTGTGTGTGTGTCACTGTCTGTCTCCAGGGGCTGAAGTTGAGTCCAATTCCGCCCGTGTGATGGAAGTCATTATGGTTGTGGAGAGTGGCTCCGTGATTGACGTCTGTTTCCAACAAAGGGCCCGAGTGAGACCCAGTGGTGGGTATGAGTCAGGTCTGAGCCAGCCGGATGAGTAATCAGGTTGGATTGAGACTGGAGGACCTGAGCAGGGCGTGTTCAATCAGCAGGTATATGAGTCCCACTCAGATGGTCACAAGGCTATGCATTTTGATGGTCCACACGACGGAGCGCGGAGCTATTGATCCTGTTTCTCTCTCCTCCGCTCCTTTCTTTGGTTCTTTTTTCTCACCCTCTCTCCATTTACCCGTCCATCACACTCACAATTTCTCAGGAAAGAAAGACCAGACTAGGACTGGAGAAGGTTTCACTAAAGCTCTGTAGAGGGCAGTGTAGTACAAAGTTCTGCTACTGTGTGTGTGTGTATGTTTCTGTCTATATGTTTGTCCCTCTGTGTGTGTGTGTGTGTGTGTGTGTGTGTGTGTTTGTAAATACAACACACTGATAACCAAGATAAACCCCTTTTAGGGGAAGAATTCCGTGCATTCCTAAAATAACACATTTAGCTTTCTATCTAGTCTAGTCCTCTTGGCGTCAACACACATACACACACACTTACTCCACTCACGCAAACACACACTTACTCCGCTCACATACAAATTTACTTCACTCACACACATACTTACTCCACTCACAAACACACTTTCTCAACTCACACACACACGTACTCCACTTACACACACACACACACACGCACTTCAGCAACTTCCACTGTCAAGTTTGGGAATTATTTCTGTTTGTGAAAAAACGACTCGCTTTGCATCCAGACAAATTCCCACATACACACACACACACACACACATACACACACACACACACACACACACACACACACACGTAAATCAACTGAGATACACACACACCAATTTATCATCTGATAAAGTTTATACATCTCTCTACAATATCAAACTAAATACCAACCTCAAAATGAAGTGTGTTTTGGCAGTATGTTTGTGTGTGTCCATCCATGGGGATATCTGAGTGTATGTATAAATAGTGTGTATTAATGTATGAGTGTGTGTAGAAAGGAAAGGGACAGGATAGAAAGAAAATTAGAGATTCCTCCTCATCCATGTGCTGTAATGGAGGACAGGCCAGTTCTGTCAGCTAGAACAAAGTTTGTCCTTGAATTTATTTGCATCATGAAGGTCTGCATATTTTCACATCACTGTGAGGGGGCTAAATGTTCCTGAGTGTGCAGTGCCTGAGTGTGCAGTGCCTGAGTGTGCAGTGCCTGAGTGTGCAGTGCCTGAGTGTGCAGTGCCTGAGTGTGCAGTGCCTGAGTGTGCAGTGCCTGAGTGTGCAGTGCCTGAGTGTGTAGTGCCTGAGTGTGCAGTGCCTGAGTGTGCAGTGCCTGAGTGTGCAGTGCCTGAGTGTGCAGTGCCTGAGTGTGCAGTGCCTGAGTGTGCAGTGCCTGAGTGTGCAGTGCCTGAGTGTGTAGTGCCTGAGTGTGCAGTGCCTGAGTGTGCAGTGCCTGAGTGTGCAGTGCCTGAGTGTGCAGTGCCTGAGTGTGCAGTGCCTGAGTGTGCAGTGCCTCAGTGTGCAGTGCCTACGTCTGCAAGATGCATGAAATATATTAGATACTGATTTCAATAAAAAGAACGAAAAAAGGAAAAGAAAAGCAAAAAGCAAAGAACAACCCAGTCATTTTGTCCCTGGGCAAGACAGTTAACCCTGATTATTCTCTGGACTTTTCAGTAAATACATTGTGTTCTTAGTTAACTTACCTGGTAAAATAACGGATATAAACAAAAATGTGAGAGCAGGAGCGATAGATAACATAAACTAAATAAAAGAGCCGGTTTTGAGAGGAGAATGAGAAACTGAGTCAGGGAGCTGAGAAAGAATTAGAGAGATGTAGATGACAAAAAAAGAGTTACGCTAATCTTCCCATGTCCCCTGTGGGGTCCAGGGTTCTCTCTCTCTCTCTCTCTCTCAGTCTGTTCTGGGTGCTCAGCTTTGACTCCACATCTGGGGTCTGTTTAACATCTTCAGCGCCAGAACCCACGCCATGAAACCTTCCCCCAAAAATGCACAGGATCAGAGATTTCAAAATGAAAGGATACAATGTTACTTTCTAATGTTCCTCCTTGCATTGAAATACTGCACTGTGTGCGCGTGTGCTAGCATTACATGGCTTTCATCAATTTCTCAGAAAAACTAAGAAAAACAAAAGTTACCAAAAAAGTTTTACCCTTCCCAACATTTGGAATTAGCAAAATTACACAGAGGTGGTGATTTGAAACCTGAAATGACATTGAATCATGAATAACAAGTCAAATACTGGCAGATCAGTTAGTCCATGGTTCCCCAAACATGGCCACTCATTATTTTTTTTACTGCGTGGGATATAATGTCATTTGAATCGCTGAAAAACAAATGAAAAGATGCATTCAGTTTTATTCAGGTTTATTCGCCAAGTTTGTAAACACACACAAGGATTTTTTTCTGACAGCCAGCTGCAGCGTTAGAACAGACATTTTAAGACGTACACAAAACAGTGTAAACAGAGCAAAAACACAAAACAGGAACAGTCAAGAGACCCTGTCTATCAGCGTATGTACTGGGTATATATGGAATGTGTAATATGTATCTGAGTAGTGCCTAGTGACTAGATGTGTGAGCAGATTGCAGAAAAAGAAAATGCAATGTCCAGGTTCAAGTATCAATGCCAAACTCAGCAAACTAGCTCAGTCTAGCTCATTTGTGTTCCTCCGTGGGAAAACGATGATTTTTCAATTCATTGTTTTCTCTCCTTTAGCCAGAGATTCACTCATAACCAATTATCCTATATAATGGTATTTTTATTGAGGAGGGCTTTTTGTCGATGTTGTATTGTAGACAGAACAGTGCTGTAAAGACTAGGACGACGAGCAGATCAATGGGCAAGTATCAGAATGAATCTCATGTTGTATTATTCATCTCAGACCCTTAAACCACCAAATATCAAATGAGATCTCTATACAACCCCAGACCAGCCTAGACTATCATAGGCCATCATAGACTACCATATACCACTGTAGGCCGTCATAGCATTATAGCTCTAGATCACCCTAGGCCATCATAGACCACCCTAGGCCATCATAGACCACCCTAGGCCATCATAGACCACCCTAGGCCATCATAGACCACCCTAGGCCATCATAGACCACCCTAGGCCATCATAGACCACCCTAGGCCATCATAGACCACCCTAGGCCATCATAGACCACCCTAGGCCATCATAGACCACTCTAGGCCATCATAGACCACCCTAGGCCATCATAGACCACCCTAGGCCACCATAGCTCAAGATAAACCGAGGCCACTTTGCTATATATAGATGAGACAGCAGACTTGTAACAAATCTGAAAAAATCCAAAACCTTTCCATCAATCTCTCACGTGTATCTGAATATGTGTACGTCTCCGTGGCGACGGTGCTTATCCCCTGGGCAACAGCACCGTCGCCACGGAGACGTGTATCTGAATATGTGTACGTCTCCGTGGCGACGGTGCTGTTGCCCAGGGGATAAGAGGTCAGTGGACACCTCTGTGAAAAGTGCTTAACGTCCGGAGGCGCTGATGACCGATCCACGCGCCGGTCCGTCAACAGTCGAGATAAACACGCCATTAATCTCGCGTTGTCAGGGAGATGACCCCAGTGTCCACACAGAGCCGGCTCCTTAACGGACCCACATGTGCACAGATCAGTTTCCGAGCCCACTAACCGGTTACAGGTTTGTGAATCCGACCCTGTTACTGCCTCAGCTGGGACGAGAGGAAGTAGATGACTTCTGGGTTTTAGGGTTGTGGGAACTGATCAGTGATCAGATTGGGTTGTAGGTGGGAGGCATCAGTGTCTTATTTGTTTTCAGGGAAGGCCTGATCCGATCTGCATCGAAACAGAGATGTGTTTCCTATTATGTCGCGAAATCGTCAGAATTTCTGTGCATTCTAACCGTAAGTATTCGTTTGTACGGTGATGCTGTATGATTGTTTATGGACCGGCAGCGTGTGGTCACAGGGGATGGAAGTGGAGTTTCTCGGAAACATCTCAGAGGCTGTCCATCATGAAGCTCAGGACTGGGTTTGGGCTTTTCCTCACGGCTGACACCAACACTCCCATAAAACACTACATGTTTGGAATGCAGAACATGGTTCTGGGAAAATGTGATTCTGCGGAAAAGAACGGCGACAGACGGATCACAGAGGCATCTTAAACACTCTCTAAATTAAATACGGACCGATCAAAAAAGATTTAAAGGTTTTAAATTAAATTACAGCAACTATTGGATCACAGAAATACAGTCAACAGTAGCTAAAAGAACAGACAGATCACAGAAATACGGTGAACACTAACTAAAAGTACAGCCACAGACAGATCACACACAGGCGTCTTAAAACTCTATAACCCTTATACAGACAGATTACAGAAATATCCGAGGGATGTTTTGAACACTTCAATTACTGCAACTTTCCTATCACAGAAACACAGTAAACACTAGCTAAAAGCAGTAAAAGGACGTTGACCCAGAGTGTGCTACAGTGCTGTGGTTCTGGGCTGGCTGGTGCTTGAGCCTTATGGAGAACCAGAAGAAATGACAGGGGAAGGTTGTTGTGGCATGGCCCAGTTAGTTGTTCAGTTTGGCAGGATGTAGAGTGATTGGAGCGGGGTCCCAGTTTCATCGAGGTCTGGGCAGGGGGCTGGTTGATAGATGTGCCGGTACAACTGACAGGGTGTTTACAATTGGTGTGCACGGATCAGTACTCCTGAACTTTAACCCCTGACACCCAGGGTGAGGTTAAGGTCAGTTTAGAAACAAGGAACTGCTACCCTTATCGGTGATGTCCCACAGGCCTGCAACCAATCTCTGGAGAGAGTGATTGGGTGAGTTGGTGAGAGACAAGGACAGAAAAGTTAGCGTATCTGAAAATCTACAAAAGTTTGTTGAGAGAGTGAAACTAAATAAAGGACATGAGGAGTAATGGTAAATGTGTTCTGAAGATAATCAAAGGGAAAATCTATTAATATGCAGTTATTAAAGGACAGTGAAAAATAAAATAAAAGTATATTATAAAAATAGATTAGAATGATTTGAGAATAGACTCAAGTCATAATAAAGTCGAACTCAAGAAATATTTTAAATAAGAGAATATATTAAGTGAAATAGGGTAGGACATGGTTGTATGGTAGCAGTTTCATGATATCACACCCAGATTTCTCAAATGGACCAAAAACCATGACTGTAAAACAACACAATACACTATTTTTCTGAAAATGTTTGATCAAAGGTCACTGCAACTTGTTTTTAAATAGTCGTAATTATATTTTTTGATCTCTCCAAAAGCTTCATGTGACTTGTATAATAGATTTTCTGCTGGTAAACGGTTGAAAAAAGTCAAGCAGTTCCTGTTAACTTCAATTCTACAACATACAGACAGAATGTATTCAATTGACATACATTTCGAATAAAAAAAAACATTGTCCTAAATGTGTTCATTGAAACAAACCATGTTTGACCCTCCAGCGGAGGTATGTTACAGGGCCATGAGCAAATCCATTTCCCCGACATAGGTGAGAGGTTCGTGGGGGTGGTTGCACCTCTAACTGGGTCCCTGCAGAGATGTGGATTGGGCGAACAAGGACAATGTTTTCAGAGCCCCCT
Organism: Dallia pectoralis; assembly: GCA_029465975.1. Lineage (NCBI taxonomy): Eukaryota > Metazoa > Chordata > Actinopteri > Esociformes > Umbridae > Dallia > Dallia pectoralis. The sequence goes on along the minus strand of CM055761.1, from coordinate 6,033,062 downwards.
CGTGTTATTATCCTAAACCAGTAGCAGGAGGTCGTGAGCCCCAGTGACACCTGGCAAACACAATTAACACACTCATTCTGTCTCCGTTCAGATTCACAGCAGGACCACAATCATGGCAATCATCGTCTTCGTCTTCTGTTGGGGTATCAACACGGCGACGTTCAAATCATCATTGAGCGGGTTGACTAGAAAAAAGCCTGTGGAGACTAGATTCCGCAGCCTGTCTCTGAGAGTGAAATCCGTCATGTTAGAGGTGGAGTGACAGTCACATACGACGGAGGGATTGAGACTGATGGAGATGGAGTCAGTCACATTTCAACATCCCCCTCCCCCATCACACATTGCTCCATGACAGCTCACCGACTCAGAACACACCCCAGACAGCCCTAGGCCACAGCCCGGATCCCCAAGCGCGGCTTCTAATGTCACCATGGTAACCGTGCTGCCACAAAATGACGAGCTGTCATTTTGGAAATTAATAGAGGCTGTAAAGGCAAATCTCGTATTCTTCTGTGCCTTATTTTGAAGTTAGTCTTACTACAATTAGTATTTGCAACGCGAACAAACCAAAGATTCTTTCTTTTGAATGTTTACTTGGAAAACAAAGGTTATACAATGGTACATACGGTCAAAAAACTATATTGCTTCATACGTCTCTAACTTCAAACTTACAACTAACCGCATTCAATCAATTACTGTATGACGTAGTACTATCCGATTTTAAACTTAAAATACTAAAACGTTATCACAATTGAATGTCTCCAAATGGTACATTTAACATTTCTTACATATTTTCATACAATAGTTATTTTTATACAATATTAACTGATTTCAAACTAAATTATTATTTCTAATAAACCATTCCCTATTTGGCTCTTACATTACCCGGCCCCTAATTGGTTAGGCAGGAAGACTAAGCAATTACAAACTTAGTACCAAACCAAAAAACTCATTTTTTTTATCCTGAATTTTCTGATGGCGCCTCTTCCAACAAGCAGAGTTTGTTTACAGGCCTCTCCAGAGTGTTGGTCTTGGTTTTAATCTTCACTCTTCGCACTGTTCCTTTGGAGTCCGGCAACGTTTCCACAACCCTCCCCATGAGCCAGGAGTTTCGTGGGGAAGAGCTATCCACCAGTAACACAACGTCCCCCGTCATGAAGTTTCTTTTTGGCGTCAGCCATTTTTGGCGCTCCTGAAGAACTGAAAGGTACTCACGCGTCCATCTAGTCCAAAACAAATCCACAAGATATTGGACCTGTTTCCATCTTCTTCTTGTGTACATGTCATCTTTGCTGAAAATCCCTGGACACATGTCAGCTTGAGATTTCAACAGCAATAAGTGATTAGGTGTTAGAGGTTCTACGTCTTGTACATCATCTGAAACAGTTGTAAGCGGCCTGCCGTTAATGATGCTTTCAACCTCACACATCACTGTCAGAAGACAATCATCGTTCACCGTTTGCTCTTTCAAAAGGGAATTAAGGATTCTTCGCACGGTCCTAATTTGTCTTTCCCAAACTCCGCCTTGATGCGAAGCAGCTGGACTGTTGAATATCCACTTTATTCCCTTTGGTTGCAATGCTCTTTCAATCCTGGCATTATTCAACTGGTTAATGGCTTCTCTCAACTCTCTTTCTGCGGCCACAAAATTTGTGCCGTTGTCCGAACGCATGATGGTGACTTGACCTCTCCTGCACACAAAGCGACGAATTGCATTAATGCAGGAATCCGTGTCAAGGCTATCTGCCACTTCAATGTGCACCGCTCTGAGAGTGAGGCAAGTGAACAATACACCATACCTCTTGACCATAACCCGACCCCGCTTGACATCAAATGGCCCAAAGAAATCCACGCCAGTATTTGTGAAGGGAGGCTTATCTGGCAGGAGCCTGTCTTCAGGTAGGTCAGCCATTTTTTGCTCACCAACTGTTCCATTGAACCGGCGACACACTGTACATTTGTTAATTATTTTTCGAACTGCAGAATTGGCCTGCGGGACCCAAAACCTGCATCTCAGTTGTGCCAAGACATAACCACGTCCACAATGTCCTGTTCTTTGGTGTATGTCTCTCAAAATCAACGTAGCAACTCTGCTGTGCTTTGAAAGAATTGCTGGATGTTTAGCACTTTCTGGCATGGCAGACTTGTTAAGTCTTCCGCCAACCCGTAACGTGCCGTCTTGAAGAATCGGATCCAATTTGATCAGCTGACTGCCGCGACTGAGCTGCTTACCCTTCTCCAAGACTTTGATTTCTTCTCCAAAATGCTGTCTTTGGCTGAATTTGATTATTTCTGTTTCTGCGACACCCAAATCGTCCAAGGTAAGTGTCGTTTTTTTGTTGGTTTGAGTTTCTTCATTTGTTGTTCCAACTTTGATCTTCCCTTTTCAGAATCCTTTTCATTTTGTCTGACAGTTCTTGTTGTTTCCTTTCTCAGTTCCTTCTGTTTCCACAGATTTTCCTTCACCTTTAGAATCCAGGCCACTGATCTTTTTAATTTATGCCAGTCCGAGTGATAACTGATCAGTTTGTCCAGTGGTTCCATGCTTTCTCCAACCTTGATCACGTTGACTGTAACTCCATTCTTGAGCTCTGGATCCTTTTGAAGACCTTCTTTCCTTCGCACAGGCTGTTCTGACCAGTCACATTCATCTTTTAGCAAGAAGTCCGGCCCACATATCCATGCTCCTCCTTGCACCAAACTCTTAGCTTTCAGGCCCCTGCTGGCTTGATCTGCAGGATTTTCCGTTGTTTTGACGTACTTCCATTGCGATGGCTTTGTTGCTTCTCGAATAAACGAGATTCTATTTGCAACAAAGGTTTTAAAACGAGCAGTTTCACTGTCAATGTATCTGAGCACTGTAGTGCTGTCTGTCCAGAATATAGATTGTTGAAGTGGAACTTCAAGCTCTTGACGTAACATCTTGTCCATTTTCACAGCAACAACAGCTGCAGTCAACTCAAGTCTGGGAATGGTGACTAGTTTGAGTGGGGCCACTCTTGACTTCCCCATAAGGAATGCACAATGCTTCTTACTTTGACTATTCTGAAGCAGCAAATATGACACAGTGCCATATGCGAACTCTGAAGCGTCTGAAAAATGATGCAACTGTGCTGCTGCAATACATCCAAACTCAGTAGGCTTCAAACACCTGCTCACACGGAAGTCAGATAGGTGACTGACATCTTCGTTCCATCTTTTCCAAACTTCAAAATGTTTTCCGCCAATGTTCTCATCCCATCCGTATTGTTCCTTACAAAGATCTTTCAGCAGGAGTTTAGCAGGCAAAACCACCGGAGCCAAAAACCCAAGTGGATCGTAAATAGAATTTACAACTGATAGAATGCCTCTTCTGGTCATTGGCTGGTCTTGCAGCTTCGCACTGTACGTGAAGGTATCAGTTTCCGTGTCCCACTGAACACCGAGGGTCCTTTCGACTGGCAAAGCATCGTGTTTTAAGTCCAGGTCTTTCACTTCGCTGGCTCTATGTTCTTCAGGGATTGACATTAACACCTTCCTACTATTGCTCATCCACTTTGTCAACGTGAAGCCTCCGCTGGCACACAACCTACGAAGGTCCCTAGCTAAGATCATTGCATCTTCTTCTCTAGCTACACTCTTCAAACAATCATCCACGTAGAAGTTGCGCAGGACTGTCTGAACAGCTTCTGGGGATGCGTCAGCCTTGTGATCTTCAGCAGTTCTTTTCAGCGCATAGGAGGCAACACTTGGTGAAGATGTGGCTCCGAAGAGGTGCACTGTCATTCGAAATTCCTCCATAGGCTCATTCAAATTGCCGTTGGGCCACCAAAGAAAACGGAGTAGGTCTGCATCACATTCCGGGACCTTGACCTGATAAAACATCGATTCGATGTCAGCCATTATAGCTACCGGCTCCCCGCGAAATCTTAAAAGGACACCAACTAACGTGTTGGTCAAATCGGGTCCTTGGAGCAACTCACTATTTAGGGACCTATCCTGAAACGAGGCTGTGCAATCAAAAACCACACGTAACTTTCTTTTCTTCGGGTGATGCACCCCGTGATGTGGTATGTAGAACAGCTTGTTGTCGTCACGGTTTAGCTCTTGGACTGGAACTTGGACAGCGTAGCCTTTACCAATAACGGTGTCCATAAAGCACTTGTACTCTTCAAAGAATTCAGGATTCCTTTTAAACTTTCTGAGCAAACAAGCTATGCGCTGTTCTGCCACACAGCGGTTATTTGGCATTTGTATCTTCCCATTCCGGAGTGGCAATCCAATACTATAATGACCATTTTCAAAGGTTGTTGTTTTCTGCACAGACTGCAAAAACTGTTTGTCTTCATGAGACATCTCCTTTCGGTCTTCGTAATTACGCTCTGGAAAATCTGTGTTATACTGTTGTACCAGCAGCTTCTCAATCTCCATCACAGAAACTCTATTCACTGAAAACGTAGGTGTTTCACTCATTGCATCGCCCAGTTCCTTTCTTATGGGCCCATTCACCACCCATCCAATGGCAGTCTTCACGGCGTAAGGACCTCCGTTCTCAGCATTAATGACCTGCCATGGCTCCATTGCTCTTGAACAGTTAGCTCCAATAAGCAGACCCACATCCTCTTCTATCTTTGGCAAGCGTACCTCATTGAGGTAGGACCACTTCTGGATATCGGACTGTTCAGGTATGTTCCCAGTGTAAACAGGTATGTTGCTATGAGTGAACACCTTTGGTAGCTCTATGAACAAGGTTTCTTCCAGCCCGCACACTTCCAGGTCTGATATGACGAAACTGTTCATGAGCTTTTGTTCTCCAGGTTTGTCTTGACCCATGGTGCTAAGAAGTATCCGTGTCGGTTTCCCTTTGATGTTCAGTTTCCTTTGCAGCTCTTCTGTGCAGAACGTTGCTGTGCTTCCCGGGTCCAGAAAGGCGTACGTAGTTACATACTTGTCACTCTTTTTGGACTTGATCTTCACCGGTACTATTGACAGCGCACATTCCGCTTCTCCAACCCCTGTGAGGCTACAGGACTCCTGCAGGATAGAAACCTGAGCACATGATACTTCACCTTCGTGACGACCATCCTCCCTTTTGGCTGAGACTGAACCCTCCTCTTTTATTATGTGCATAATGTCTGGATGTTTTAAATCACATACGTTACACTCAATTCTTCTTTTGCAGAACTTACTAAGATGACCTGGAACTAAACATCCAAAACATAAGCCCTTTAGTTTTAAGAATTCTACACGATCTTTATGTGGTTGTTCTTTGATTTTGCTGCAGGAGGCAAGGGTATGAGATTGCTGACAGTACAAGCATGGTTCCTCAAAGGCACTCACAGTTTTGTGTGAGTTCAACGAGTTCAGTCTTTCTTGAGGAGCCTTGCTTTCGGTGGAAACATTGGTCGCGAAAATGCTTCCACGGACTTCCCTCTGTCCATGGTGCTTTTCCTTTGGGTCAGTCTTTCCACCTGGAGTTGGGTAGCTGTCTGAAACATTACCAAAGAGAGGATCCATTGCTATTCTAGCTTGGCGATCTATATAACTCACCAAATCATCAAACTTTGCTCTTCTGCCTCTTTGCTCTTTTATGTCATAAGCTACAGCACGCCAACGCTCCCTCATTTTATATGGTAACTTAGACACCACTGTTCGTAGATTGGTTGGGCTGTCCATCTCCTCTAGATATTCAATGTCTTCCATGGTATTGCGACATCCAATCAAGAACATTGCATAGGCACTCAGTGCCTTTCCATCTTCAGATTTCACCTGAGGCCATTTGAGTGCTTTGTCAATGTACGCACTGGCAATTCGTAGTTCGTCCCCATAGTGCTTATGAAGTAGTCGCTTCGCCTCGCAGTAGCCTTTGTTAGGTGTCATATGAGCACAGCTGCGAACTAGCTCTTGAGGTTCACCAGCCGTAAATTGTTCCAAGAAGTACAATCTATCTTGCTCATTGCTGGTTTTCTGCTCTATTGCGTGTCCAAACGCTCTCATGAAAGATTTGTATTGTAGCGCATCACCCTTGAACACAGGAATATCTTTTGTTGGTAGGTGATAAAGCTGCTGTTGCTTCACAAGTAACTCAGTGATTACGTTCTGTTTTTGCATAACCTCTAGCAGATCATCACCTCTGCTAGCTTGAGAATTAGGCACATAATTGGAGACCGATTGAGGCAGTTGTTGCATTCTGTAGTGCTGTGTTTGTGGTGGAGCATGAAAGCTTGTATCTGCTTGCTGTGGAAGCATAATGTTAATTATTTCCTTCGAGTGTCCACCTCGTGGCTTTCGTTCTGTCACATGACTACTCAAACTATCCTCCGATCTCTCATATTCTTTAAGCACCCGTAATTTAGCTGTGCTCTCAGCCAACGTAGTTTTCATCTTTAGTTCTTCTTTTTCAGCTTTAATCCTAGCTGCTTCAAACTCAAGCTGTTGCATTTTCTTTAGCGCTGCTGCACGCTCAAGCAGGGCTGCATGTTCCGCTTCATGTCTAGCTCTAATTGACGATGCTCGCGACGCAGCAGAAGTACGACTTGTTTGTGATACACATGTGCTAGCACATTCAACATCGCTGCCTCCTATCTGTGAAACGCTGTCGTTTGGTTTAACAGTTTCTTGCAGATAAGCAACCACATCATTTTCTCCTTTTAATATGGGTTCCTGCTCAGTTGAAATCCATATTTTAGTTGTTTTCATAAATCCCCTAATTGTTGCCATTTTAGGTTCAAACCAGTTCTCCTGATCACATGTTTTTTCATCTTCAGACAAAAGGTTTGCAACTTCGTTGTTGAGACGGTTAAACTCCTTTAATAATGTTGCAAAATCATTTTCCATCATGTATTTTACCTTTTGTAAAGTTTGAGCATCACTCATCATTTTCTCTAACTCTTTTATTTTGCTTGTCAGAAATCCTAACGTTCGTCTTCTCAAAGCAATGTTCCTCTCCAATCTCCCCTCTAAAGCCTTCTCTGTCATCTTACGTGCCCTTCCCTGTCCCATTGTATCCTCCATATGTTCATCTTTCTCAGCCATCTTAGTGCAGAGTTAAAGCTCTAGTTATATGCAAACGTTTCAATAAACATCTTTACAGATAGTTTTCTTAACAATCCGAATGCAAAACAACTTCAAAAAAAAATTGCCATAACACCACATTGACTGAATCAGAGTTCACTATTGGCATACATTTTGCAGGGAAAGCAAGTCTATAGTTGTCCGTATTACAACTTTCCTCAGACAATTCACATAAATAACTTTCGATACCGTATCTTGGAGGGTGCCTTGGGAGACGATACGTTTCAACGCTAGCTTCTTTGGGTGAGTTATTGTGCCTTTTTGCAACTTCGCTTCCGTGTAGCCGAACAGGATCCCTAGACGTTAGCTTGCCACTATACTGTTAGCTAGCGGAGCAGGGTAAAAGCCCGACAAAGAGCGCCTGTTGTCGGTAAAACACCAGCTACAATCCGGTCCGCTGCTTATTCATCCAGCAGCTAGCTAGTCACGTACTTCTTGTTATCCCGGTAATCCACCGTAGGTTCGTTGTTTAGCGAGTTTTTTGACTAATGTAAAGGCAAATCTCTTATTCTTCTGTGCCTTATTTTGAAGTTAGTCTTACTACAATTAGTATTTGCAACGCGAACAAACCAAAGATTCTTTCTTTTAAATGTTTACTTGGAAAACAAAGGTTATACAATGGTACATACGGTCAAAAAACTATATTGCTTCATACGTCTCTAACTTCAAACTTACAACTAACCGCATTCAATCAATTACTCTATGACGTAGTACTATCCGATTTTAAACTTAAAATACTAAAACGTTATCACAATTGAATGTCTCCAAATGGTACATTTAACATTTCTTACATATTTTCATACAATAGTTATTTTTATACAATATTAACTGATTTCAAACTAAATTATTATTTCTAATAAACCATTCCCTATTTGGCTCTTACAGAGGCACTCCGGGTTTGTGTACGTGAGCTTTCACAGGTAGATGTCATGACGGTTGCATGTCAAGAGGGCTGTTCTGTGTCACACCTTGCCTGACAGTTCTTTCCGTGCTTCCATACTAACCAACAGATATTCCCATAAAATCCCGGTGAATTTACTGTTTGTTGTTTTCGTTTGAGTATTTTGCTCATGGGGACACAATATTTCTTTATTTAATGTTAATCTGATAAAGTAAGTAAATATGGTGCTCAAATTCTACAGATATAACTTACTATACTGTAAATAATACATGCTTTACTGTTTTACACATCAACAAAAGACTTCATTGAGATCAGCTTCAGTCAGTTTTGTCCAGTTATTTTCATCCTAAAACAACACTTCCATCATCGTACTACGAATCCAAATATAATCTGAAACAGGAATATTGTCAAAGTTAACAAAGCAGCATTATATCTGCATTTATAACCAACACCAATTTCCATATTTCCGGTCTACTTCATTTCCTTAAGCTAGCGGGGTCACAAGGGGAAGCTTTCTGAAAAACCCCCACAATCTCGGAAGACTGCTCGGAGTTTGTTGGCATTTTAAATCTGTGTCTGTGAGATTCATGAAGCAGCTGGTGGCGTCTAAGGAACCGGCCTCCAGGTATCTCCTCTCTCACGGGTTAAATATACCTCGTTTTCGTGCCTCTGGTGATATCTCTCTCTCTCTCTAGGAAACAATTTAACATTCCACTGGCCAGGCTTTGCTCAATGTCCATTGAAGCACAGCCGTCTAAGCCTTCCACTATACCTGTGGGACACGGCACCGGAATAAAAATCACCCAAACCTTTAGTAAACAGGTAGGTCGGCTGTCACCGGCTGATTCATCACTGATTGTATTGGAAGACTCAACAGCACTGTCATTCGGCAACGGCCCTGCTTGTCTTGATAGCTCTGCTCGGCTTCCTAGTCTGAATGTGTTCCACACGATGACGATAGAGGGCAGTATTTCCTTGTCATATTCTGCTCCGATTGTGGTCTTCTAATGGTGGTGAAGGACACAGACCAAATAAGCTTTTTCAAACAAATGTATTTTTATTTAATTTGAACCATATACAATTCTTATAATTTTTGTGTATATGTGAATATTGGTTTATTGTGCTACTTACAATTTCAAGTGTTTATGTTCAGATTTCCCATGCGTATTTATACCACAGCTGTGTCTATAACTGCTCTGTACTCTGTCATGTGTCATGATTGGTTTTGACATGTGGAAGGGAAGCTGCACGAGCTAATGGGAATTCGAATAAACGGCATAAAACGTGTTACTTACACTTTCTGTATTATTGACACAGTTGCGTGCTAATTTTGGTGCAAAGCTTGCCAAGATTGTGTTGTTTTCCGCTTATCTGATTCTATGGGCTCAGCCAACAGAAAAAATAGTCTGTGCCAGTGAAGGGCCGGAATAGCCACACCTAGTCACCATATAGATCAGGGGTGGGCAAACTAAGGCCCGCTGGTCGAATCCGGCCCTCGAGGCAGTTCCATCAGGCCCACGGAAGGTATTAAAACAGTTTTGAGAGGAAGTACAAAATAACTTGCCAGTCCAATTTTAATGTATCTGAATCTGAATTAAATGTATTTAAATATAACACACCTCCTGTATATATGTTATGTGTATACATTTTAATTATTGCCCACAAATCTTTTAGAATTAACAAATTACGTAACAAATGTGGCCCTTCATATAATTTGGCCCCTGAGCTGAAATATCTGCCGTACCCTGATAGAGATGGTGTGAACGTGGACTGGGTGGTACATCAGAAACGTGTGCAACATCCACGTTTACTAAGAATTAATAATATAAATAACAGTTCTGGCGAAGGAAGTGTTATGTTCAGTTCCAATTCTAGCGGGTTTTTACCTCGGTCCGACAAGGCGTATGTAACCCGGTTAAAATAGCATGAGGTGATAAGTGATAATTGTAGTAGGCATATCATTTAATAATCAGAGCATATATATAGTGTGATTAAAAAGGTTAAATCTCATTTAAAAAATGTTAAAAGCAGTTTAAAAATTATCATATGTATATTGTGTTATGTAAAAGTTAATGTATATCGAAGACTGTCTAGACCAGCATTTATGGGGTTAATAACGATTAAGCGGAGAGTCAGCGGTCTGGGGGTTTGGTTTTGGGGACACGGAGATCGGGAGGAGAGAGTAGCAGAAGAGTGAGCGTGACACGGAGATTTTCTGGGTTAATTGGTGAATTAGTAGTGCACAAACCAGTGTGTAACTTGTGTCTTATGATTGTTTACACGACAACCAGTGAGAAGAGTGACAAGCTGCGTATTGAGAAACGGGAGGAATTTCTACACGAAGTTCAGAGACTGTTTACTTTTGTGTTACTGCTAACGTTAATGCTAACGCTTAGTCATTTTGAAGTATAGGCTGGATTCCGTTCATTACAAGTGAACGCCATTTCTAGTTAAAGTTTGACTCCCTCAGTTGAACAGTTTCAGGGTTTTATCTGCTGTTTTCGATCTGAAGACAGTGAAAAGACTCAGACAGAGCTTGGAGCAACCAGGATTTCTCTCGTGAGTTTTACTGGAAACGTGGCGGAGAAAAGAGAAACCAACGGAGTTCGTGGTGAAATGCTGATCGGATGCTGAGCCTGCTTTTGTGACTGTTGGGGAAAGGACCGGACAGAATCATTCACTCCAGGTATCTTTTATTTTGTTTGCTCGCTGACGAGTGAAACGGCCATTAAGTTTTGGGCCACAACGAACACAAGCACCGCATCAGGCCTGCTACGGTATTGTAGTTTTATAATAATTTTGGTTGCCGGCTTTAGATTGCATTAAGGTGTGTGTGGGCCCACAAAGTATGTTGGTTTAAGTTACTTTGACGTGGTACATTGAGTTTTGAGTTTTTCTGAATTAATTCATTTGAAGGTTAATAGGGTTTAAATTGTTGTCTGCATTTATGGTACAGTATTGACAGTATTTTCCTTTTTAAGAAAGAGTGACATTTTATGTTGAAGGTTTAAAAAAGAATAACCATATCCTTGTTTCATTTTCTTATTTCATTGAAGATAATAATTTCTTTATTGAGTAAATAATTGAGATATATTTTTCTAAAACCTTGTGTGTTGTGTTACTTTAGTACTTACCTGGAAAGAGGTTATCATTTTATTCTGAGAGAGACATATACAGACACTTATGGTTAAAAATCTTTATTAAAACTATAACTTAGGAAAGGTGAATTCATAGGAAGGTTAGAAAAACATTTCATGTGTGTACTTTAAAAGAGAGATCCAAGATAACATTTAAAACTGAGTTATTCAGGGTTAAAACACATTTGATAAATACATTAAAAGAACTCAAAAGCCCTGCCCTCAATAATATACATATTAAGGGGAGCGCTACATAAAATGGAGGCACTGCTGAGATAGTCTTGGATTTTTTCAAAAAATAAAAATAAAAATAGTTAAAAGCTAAAGTACTGACTAAAGTTACTAAGCTAATTTACAAATAGTATTAACATGGAAAAAACTGAACTAGCGTCAGAGTTAAAACACTGGTGCCGTGGTGAGGGTTTGGATGAGACGCATGCACTTATGACCATCGTCCCAGAAGATGTAGAGCTCAGTGAAGTGGAAGAAACACTGGAAACTATCAAGTCTTTAGGACGGGTGCGTGTCCGTGGGAGAAACTTCAGTGCAAGACTAAACAGACGGATGGTTTTGTGTGAGAGTAGAGAGACTGTGCACGAGGAGAGTGTTCCACCTGAAGTTGTGCCTATTGATGGGGGAGACGCGTGGCCTGTTTTCATCATAGGAAGGGCACAGGCAGCCGCTGAAGAGTTTAATAGTAAACTAAAAGGGTTGTTGCAGGCTGAAGGGAAAACCATGGAGGACCTCAAATCATTATTACCCGGTACACCCCCGCCCACTAGCTCCACTGAATCCATCCTTCGCGCTGTCGGAGATTTGTTGGAAAAGACAACCAAACCAGCTGATGGTGGAAGTTATGGTCGACTACGCATGTTCTCGGGAGCCCTACCAACGCCGCCAGGTGAGGAACCATTTGATCATTGGCTAGAGCAAGCATTGGTTATGGTGGAAGAGACTGAATGCTCTGATAGAGAAAAAAAGACGCAGAATTATTGGAAGTTTAAGGGGGCCCGCACTAGAAATTGTGAAAGCAGTGCGGCACGTCAATCCTGACGCCAGCCCAAAAGAGTGCTTGGAAGCCCTTGAAAGTGCTTTTGGAAGTGCTGAGTCCGGTGATGATCTCTACTTTGCTTTCCGATTGATGCAACAGCAAAAAGGAGAGAAACTATCAGATTTCCTTCGACGTTTAGAGAGGTCTCTAGCTAAAGTGATTCAAAGAGGTGGCCTCCCTGCTAGCGGCAAGGATCAAGCCCGACTGGAGCAACTGCTGAGGGGTGCTATCGCCTCAGATCTGATGCTGATCCAGCTGCGCTTGAGAGAAAGGAAGGCTGCACCCCCAAACTTTCTACAGCTGTTGACTGAGATTCGCGCTGAGGAAGAGTACGAAACTTCTAGAAAGAAGCTCAGTGCCTCAGTACATCAAGTGCATGCTAATACAGAAGTGGATACAAGGCAAGCTGAGATCCAGAACTTAAAGGCCGAAATAAAAGAGCTAAAGGCAATGGTTGCATCAGTAGTAACCAAATCCACTCATGTCAAAGATGATTACATGGAGGTTAAAACCATTAGTGCACCGCCTGGCTCTGAGAATCGCCAAGATGCTGAGCTGGCTGCCTTGAAAAAACAACTGAAACGACTAAAACAGAAAACTAGCAACAAGATGCCTGAGCAAGATGCTGCAGTTGCTGTTTCAACCATTGAGGCTTCTAAACAGGCCCCCAACTCCCCAAGGGAGCACCGAAAAGGTCAGAAGAGAATTTCTGCTATAGGTGTGGTGAGAGCGGACATTTTGCCACAAAGTGCCGAAACCCTGAGAATCAAGCCAAGGTTATCAGAAAGCTAATTCATGCTTTGAAGGTGACCAAAGACAGACAGCAGTCTGGAGGTGCCACCGCCAATGAAGTTAACTGTGGAGTCAAGAAAAGTGCTGTTACCTCAACAGAGCCGGCTGACATCCCTGAAGGCTTGATTGGTCCACCCAGCATAGTACCTGTGAAAGTAAATGGACATTGCTGTGATGCCTTGCTGGACAGTGGCTCTCAGGTCACCATTATCTTTGAGTCTTGGTATCAAACTTATCTGTCGGATGTCCCAATACACCCCGTGTCTGGTTTAGCCCTGTGGGGATTAAGTGAATCTGAGATCAGTTATCCATACCGTGGGTATGTAGTGGTCGACATTGAATATCCAGCAAAGGTTGCAGGTGCTGACCAGACGGTGACAGTTCTCGCTCTTATCTGCCCACAGCCCCGAACTGCAGACCAGACTCCTATCATTGTGGGAACCAATGCCAGTCACATCCGACGTCTTGTACAGCAGTGTAAGGACAATGGCATTGACATCACCCAGACACTGGGGATACAAGCCTGTTACAGTGATAACAAGCTAACAGCTCCTGGCACGGCCACATCCCTGGAGGAAAAGGGTGATATTGGCTGTGTGTTATGGCAAGGCCCTGGCCCACTGACTCTGCCCCCTGGTGGTGACTGTACTGCAGTCTGCAAAGTCGAGTATAAGCTTCAGGTTGACAAAGAAATCCTGATGGTTGACTCATCTCCTGTAGCTCCACTTCCAGCGGGTGTGCTAGTTCAGCCCACAGTAGTGCCCAGCGAAGAAGTGAACGTCAACCATTTCAGAATCTTGGTCCAAAATGAGTCCTTGACAGAGACAATCATACCAGTGGGAACAGTTATCGGGCATATGTATCTGACAGATGCAGTTACTCCTCTCTCTCCATCCAAGACAGCTGACACCGAATTCGATGCGAACTTGATCAACTTCGAAGACTCACCTGTCTCGGAGGAGTGGAAAGAAAGACTCCGTCAAAAGCTATCCACAAGGTCCCAGGTGTTCTCTTTACAAGAATGGGATGTTGGATTGGCAAAGGGAGTAGAGCACACAATCCGGATGTCAGATCCACGGCCGTTCAGGGAGCGCTCTCGTCGCCTGGCTCCAGCTGACCTGGAAGACGTGAGACAGCACCTCCAGGAACTGTTGCGTGCAGGGATCATCAAGGAGTCACGTAGTCCTTATGCATCCCCAATCGTGATTGTTCGCAAAAAGAATGGAGCTGTGAGAATGTGTATTGACTACCGATTGCTAAACAGCCGAACAATCCCAGATCAGTACACAACACCTTGTATTGATGATGTGTTGGATTCAATGACCGGAAGCAAGTGGTTCTCCGTTCTTGATCTGCGGAGTGGTTATTACCAAATCGCCATGGCCGAGGAAGATAAGGAAAAGACGGCATTCATCTGCCCACTGGGGTTCTTCCAGTTTGAGAGGATGCCGCAGGGGATAACTGGAGCCCCAGCCACCTTCCAAAGATTAATGGAGAAGGCTGTGGGTGACATGAATCTGCTCGAAGTCCTTGTCTACCTCGATGACTTAATTGTATTTGGCCGAACTTTAGAAGAGCACGAAGAGAGACTTCTTAAAGTCCTTGATCGTCTGGCAGAGGTTGGATTGAAAATCTCATTCGACAAATGTCAATTCTGCCTCCCAAAGGTAAAATACCTTGGACATATTGTGTCGGCCAATGGAGTTTCACCTGACCCAGCCAAGATAGAGGCAGTTACAAGTTGGCCACGGCCTACGCACCTGAAGGCTCTTCAATCCTTCTTGGGATTTTGTGGATATTATCGGCGTTTCATCGCCAATTATGCAGCCATTGTCAGGCCGTTGTCAGAGCTCACAAAAGGCTATGCTCCAACCCAGAGGGGCAAGAAGCCTGAGAAAGACAACACCAAGACTTACCTCAAAGAGTCCGAGCCCTTTGGTGAGAGATGGGACCAGTCCTGCACCGAGGCTTTCCACAAGATTATCCACTGCCTTACTCATGCGCCTGTGTTGGCCTTTGCGGATCCCAACAAGTCATATGTCCTGCATGTGGACGCCAGCTTGAGAGGGCTGGGCGCCGTCCTATATCAGGAACACAGTGAGGGTCTGAGACCAGTCGCCTTTGCCAGCAGGAAGCTAAAGACATCTGAGAGGAATTACCCCGTTCACCAGCTGGAGTTTCTGGCCCTTAAGTGGGCAGTTGTGGATAAATTCCATGATTATTTGTATGGGGTCAGATTTACAGTACGTACGGACAATAACCCGCTTACGTACGTGTTATCGACCGCCAAGCTCAGTGCTGTGGGGCACAGATGGCTCTCTGCTTTATCCACCTATGACTTTGATGTCAAGTACCGACCAGGCAGACACAACATAGACGCTGACCTGCTCTCAAGGAATATGACCGATGAGAGTTCAGAGGAATGGGAGACCATACCACAGTCTGGGGTGAGATCCATCTGCAAGCGAATCTGCATCCCTAGTTCGGCGGGCAGTCCACCAAGGTATGTAGATCAGTTGGGAGCTTCGCCTGATTGTGTGCCTGATATTTATGCATTCCCAACTCACCTGGAGTTGAAATCATTGGGGCAGATGTCAAAACAGGAGCTGATTGAAGCTCAGGAGAATGATGCAGCCATCCGATCTGCCATACAAGCGGTTAAACATGGCAAATGGCCGGAAGAGAATGGATCCTGTTCAGAGCGCTCTCGTCTAAAAAAAAAAAAAAGAAATGGGGAAATTGATGATGAAAGACGGAATACTCCATCGCTTAAGCAAGCGGCCTTCCGGAGAAGAACTCACTCAACTTGTCTTGCCAAGCGAGTTCAGAGAAGTGGTGCTGAAGGCCACCCATGATGATCTAGGACACCTGGGTATTGAAAGAACTACAGACTTGTTGAGGAGCAGGTTCTTTTGGCCTAAACTGGCATTTGATGTTGAGCAGTACATAAAGAACTGTGGAGAATGTGTCACTCGGAAGACCCCCTGTCATAGGGTAGCGCCTTTACATCACATTTCAAGCAATGGACCGATGGATCTGGTATGCATCGATTTTCTGTCCATGGAGCCAGATTCTGCAGGTATCTGCAATGTGTTAGTGGTCACGGATCATTTCACCCGTTATGCTCAGGCTTTCCCATCCCGAAATCAGAAAGCGCAGACGGTGGCAAAGATCCTGGTGGACAAGTATTTCCTGCATTATGGTTTGCCAGCCAGAATCCACTCAGATCAGGGAAGAGACTTTGAGAGTCAGTTAATCAAAGAGCTCTTGAAGATGATGGGGATCCGGAAATCACGGACCACTCCCTATCACCCGCAGGGAGATCCGCAGCCTGAGAGATTTAACAGAACTCTTCTGTCCATGCTGGGAACCCTGGGCTGTGAGAGGAAACGGCAGTGGAGCAAACAAATTGGCTACTTGGTTCACGCCTACAACAGTACCAAATGTGATGCTACGGGGTACTCACCCTATTTCTTAATGTTTGGCAGAGAAGCAAGGCTGCCAATAGACTTGTGCTTTGGAACCTCTCCTGATGGCAAAGCTGATGGTGGCCATTCACGCTATGTAGCCAAGCTAAAAGAAGACTTGCAAAGAGCTTACAAGCTTGCCTCTGACACGGCCTACAAGACACATCAGAGGAACAAGAGGTCCTATGATAAAAGAGTGGGATTCCAGACACTGGATATCGGCGACAGAGTGTTGCTAAGGAACTTAGGATTGAAAGGGAAACATAAGTTGGAGAGTCGTTGGAGTCCTATCCCTTACTTGGTCCTGGGAAAGATGCCCAACCTTCCTGTGTACAAAGTGAAACCGGAGGACGGAGGAGTCAAAACACTTCATCGTGATCATCTTTTGCCGATTGGACAGTTAGTGAGAATGCCGACCGTGGAGACTGAGGACAAGTTACCTGTAAAGCCAAGAACAAGAGCTGAGACACAAAAGAGGTCAAAGAAAGTCTTACCTGAAGTTCAGGAAGCTCTTCAAGAGTTGCAGTTTACCGATTCCTCTTCAGATGTGGAGTATTATGGACCTGGAAAACCCTACCGTACTTACCTGAAGGAGATTCTGACAAAAGGAAGAGATACTGCTGGACAGTCAAATCTCATCCAAAATGATAGTGATTCTTCTCAACAGTCAGATGTAAATCCTGATGAGGATAGTTTGTCAGAGGGAAACAGTTCGGAGGAGGAACATCACAGTATGAGAGAAGAGGATGGAGATCAAGATTCAGTACCTGAGGAAGAAAGTGATCCAGAGACTGATAACCCTTGCCACGATGAGCATCCAGAGATAGTCACTAAGACAAAAGTGATTAGCAAACCTGAAAACCGTCCAAAGAGGATAGTGAAACCAGTTATCAAGTTAACTTACGATGAGCCTGGTAGGGCAAGAGATCAGCCTCTCACTATTGTGCATAGAGGTGTTATCATTAAGATTGGCAAGAGTTAATTTAAAGTAGTCATGCACCTTTTCCACTAGTACATTTAGAAAAAAAGAAGTTAGAGTTCATAATGTTTGATGAGGACATCAAAAATCTTTAGAAGGGGGAGTGTGTAACCCGGTTAAAATAGCATGAGGTGATAAGTGATAATTGTAGTAGGCATATCATTTAATAATCAGAGCATATATATAGTGTGATTAAAAAGGTTAAATCTCATTTAAAAAATGTTAAAAGCAGTTTAAAAATTATCATATGTATATTGTGTTATGTAAAAGTTAATGTATATCGAAGACTGTCTAGACCAGCATTTATGGGGTTAATAACGATTAAGCGGAGAGTCAGCGGTCTGGGGGTTTGGTTTTGGGGACACGGAGATCGGGAGGAGAGAGTAGCAGAAGAGTGAGCGTGACACGGAGATTTTCTGGGTTAATTGGTGAATTAGTAGTGCACAAACCAGTGTGTAACTTGTGTCTTATGATTGTTTACACGACAACCAGTGAGAAGAGTGACAAGCTGCGTATTGAGAAACGGGAGGAATTTCTACACGAAGTTCAGAGACTGTTTACTTTTGTGCTGCTGCTAACGTTTAATGCTAACGCTTAGTCATTTTGAAGTATAGGCTGGATTCCGTTCATTACAAGTGAACGACATTTTCTAGTTAAAGTTTGACTCCCTCAGTTGAACAGTTTGAGGATTTTATCTGCTGTTTTCGATCTGAAGACAGTGAAAAGACTCAGACAGAGCTTGGAGCAACCAGGACTTCTCTCGTGAGTTTTACTGGAAACGTGGCGGAGAAAAGAGAAACCAACGGAGTTCGTGGTGAAATGCTGATCGGATGCTGAGCCTGCTTTTGTGACTGTTGGGGAAAGGACCGGACAGAATCATTCACTCCAGGTATCTTTTATTTTGTTTGCTCGCTGACGAGTGAAACGGCCATTAAGTTTTGGGCCACAACGAACACAAGCACCGCATCAGGCCTGCTACGGTATTGTAGTTTTATAATAATTTTGGTTGCCGGCTTTAGATTGCATTAAGGTGTGTGTGGGCCCACAAAGTATGTTGGTTTAAGTTACTTTGACTTGGTACATTGAGTTTTGAGTTTTTCTGAATTAATTCATTTGAAGGTTAATAGGGTTTAAATTGTTGTCTGCATTTATGGTACAGTATTGACAGTATTTTCCTTTTTAAGAAAAAGAGTGACATTTTATGTTGAAGGTTTAAAAAAGAATAACCATATCCTTGTTTCATTTTCTTATTTCATTGAAGATAATAATTTCTTTATTGAGTAAATAATTGAGATATATTTTTCTAAAACCTTGTGTGTTGTGTTACTTTAGTACTTACCTGGAAAGAGGTTATCATTTTATTCTGAGAGAGACATATACAGACACTTATGGTTAAAAATCTTTATTAAAACTATAACTTAGGAAAGGTGAATTCATAGGAAGGTTAGAAAAACATTTCATGTGTGTACTTTAAAAGAGAGATCCAAGATAACATTTAAAACTGAGTTATTCAGGGTTAAAACACATTTGATAAATACATTAAAAGAACTCAAAAGCCCTGCCCTCAATAATATACATATTAAGGGGAGCGCTACATACTGACATCCACATGTAGGACACACAGAGGGCCGGACTACAAAGTGAACGATGCCGCGCTGGAAATGAAGGCAATTCGCGACATTATAGAGAGAAAGGAACCTGTGTCCTGTGTGTTCTATCCATGGTCCTGCGTTGAAGCAGAGATATGGATTTGACGACGGCGAATAACGTTATCCTGACCCCGGGAAGTCAGGCCGTCTCTACATGATTATTCTGAACGCGATTACAATGACGTCGCGGCACATTGAAACCGGTGCTTTGAAAAGTTCCCGACCGTTTGACTCATCCAGGTCATCTTCATTGTGGTCCCGTATCCAGTATGAGGTGGGGTCACAGGGTAAAAGGTCAGTTCAGGGTAAGGTCAGCCGAACGGGGAATGGGTTTCACCTAGCCGTGACCTGGCAGCCAGGAGAAACCTTTACACCGCTCCTCCATAGGATTGGGAGGCAGGTCCGTGGTGTTGAAGCAACTTGCCTCTCCCTCTTTCTCTGACAAGACAAACGTGGGAGTATCAAAGCCTGTAACTGAACTTACTTGGGTGGTGTGTTTATTATCACACTTTTCCCTTTCTGTCAAGCACAGCACAACTTACACACACCTCCCACCATCAGACTCCAGAGGATAGAACGAGGCGAACTGAATAAAATCGAACCAGCAGAGGAGCAGCTCTGATCCAGACGGAACCGGAGACGGAACCTGTAAATAGTTCAGACATACACAGGAGACTCAGGGTTCAATGAACATTTGTATTGAACTTCACACAGTCGCATACAGGCAAGTCCTCCAACTAAAACCCAAAACTTACTTCCATCCGGCGCGAGCCTTCCCGGTAACGCGCAGCTTGCATACGTAACAGAATGCCCTTAAAGCCATAGTCACATTTACATGTGCACATTATATGACATCTCCCCTTTTATGTTTTGTTTCTCTGAGGATACCCAAAGATATCCTGACTGTTCCTATAACTGAACATTTGAACGGTACTACACTTGATTAAACAGTAGGCTTAACTCATTAAACATTACTCTGTGCAATATATAAACGAGCATTAGAACGTAAGCACTCTTAGCAGTGTAAATAAACTTTTCAGTCCACAAACATTTCCTTTACATCATCTTCTTCCCTCCCCACAGTGCATGGCTCCAAAGATTAACAAAAATATCCCCATCTTTACAGATTTAACCTTTCAACAGGTTTACTCAGTCTACCAGACCGGGTGTGGGGCAGTCCAGTCTGTATTTCTGGCGGTTTGACACTTGGGGTTGGCAATGCAGCATCCGTGGAGACTGTGGGGTCAGGCTGCTGTGTGGCAGCACCTTGCTGCAGTTCATCTGGAGCTAGAGGGTGAGTGTCTCCCGCCACAGGAGGAACATGCTGCAAGTGACGCCGGTTGCGTCTCAAAGTTGCTCCCTGAGGTGTTTCAATGACAAAGGAGCGTGGTGTGGTGCTGTCTCCCAAGACAACAGCAGGTGTTCTCCAGGCTTTCTGATGGTCCAGCTTTATGAGTACGGGATCACCTGGCTTTACAGAAGGCAAGGGCCTAGCTCCATGGCGCTGATTAAAGTAGAATGCTTGTTTCCCCTTTTCCAATGCATCCTTAGTCCTGACCGTTTCCAGATCAGGCCATCGGGGCTGTAGATTTGCCTCCAGTGTCGGAAGGGTTGTCTTTATCTTCCTGCCCATGAGCAGCTCTGCCGGGCTCACGCCTGTGGTGGTGCAAGGCGTTGACCGATAGCACATAAGGGCAAGCAGAGGGTCTTTCTGCGTCAAGATTCTTTTAGCGGTCTGAACCCCTCTCTCTGCATGTCCGTTCCCTTGAGGGTTGTGTGGACTAGAAGTGATGTGTATAAAGTCAAACTCTATTGCAAAGTCTTTGAATTCCTGACATGAAAATTGAGGCCCATTGTCAGACACGACCTCGTCTGGACAGCCAAATCTTGCAAACACTGCCTTCAACTTCAAGATTACCTGCGAGGCAGTGGTTGTCGGCAGGTGAAGTATTTCCAGGAAACGGGAAAAATAGTCAGACACGACAAGGTAAGTGTGTTTGTTATGATCACACAGGTCCATCGCAAGTCTCTTCCAAGGCCGGTCAGGAAGGGGGGTAGAGATGAGAGGTTCTTTCCGCTGGCTGGGTTTCCTCTCACGGCATACCTGACAAGACTGGACTTTTTTCTGGATTTCTGATGAGATGCTGGGCCACCATACGGACGCATGGGCTCGCTCTCTACACTTTGTCAAACCTTGGTGTCCGTCATGTATTCGGTCCAGGATGTCTGTTCTAAGCACATCTGGAATCACCATACGGCTACCTCTGATGACGATCCCATCGCACTCTGAGAATTCAGCTTTCATGGGAAAATATTCTCTGATTGCTCCTGGGACCTGGCCTATGTACTCTGGCCACCCTGACTTTATGAACTGCAACACCAGTTGAAGGTTACTGTCGGCTGCTGTAGCTGTCTTTATGGCCTCAGGCTTACGTGGGGATGTAGGCAGGGCGTCTACCACGGCTGCTACATAGCATGCTACGTCTGAGTGAGTTTCCGTCTCCGTTTCCAGGGACTGTAATGGACTCCGTGAGAGTGTGTCGGCCACCGCTAGGTCTTCCCTGGTGCATATTCGGCCATCGGTTTAAATCTCATAAGTCTCATGAGTAGTCTTTGGCACCGTATTGGCACTTTGTCTAGGTCTTTCTGATTCATGAGTGGCACCAGAGGTTTGTGGTCCGTTACTAACTTGAAGCTCTCAAGGCCACACAGGTACTTTTCAAATTTCTCACAGGCCCAGACGCACGCCAAACACTCTTTCTCTATCTGTGCATATCTGGTCTCGGCATCCGACAGGCTACGTGAGCAGTATGCCACAGGTTTCCATTCCTCGTCATGTAGCTGCATCAACACTCCTCCTATACCATAACTGCTGGCGTCAGCAGAGACAGCGGTAGGCCGGTTCACATCGTAGAACTTCAGGACTGGAGAAGTGGACAGGATGTCTTTAATCTGCTGGAATGCCTCTTGTTGGGAGTGGTCCCACGTCCATACTGACTTGGACTTTAACAGATCATAAAGTGGGTTACACTCTGTAGACAAATTTGGAATGTATTTCCCCAAGTAATTGAACATGCCCAAAATACGCTTTAGGTCTTGCACGTTCTGTGGTGGTGGGAGCTCGCGAATTGCCTTGACTTTTTCAGGGTCAGGTCTTACACCTGATTTGTCAATGACATGACCCAGGAAGTGAAGCTGGTCCTGCCTAAACTTACACTTTTCTTTGTTTAACTTTAGGCCAGCTGACTCGATCCTTTCCAGCACCTTGCTGAGACGTTGGTCGTGCTGCTCTGGTGTATCTCCATACACTAGGACATCATCCATGAAGATAGCCACGCCCAACAGGCCATTGAGGGTCTCTGTCATTTTGCGTTGGAAGATTTCCGGAGCACTTGTGATTCCAAATGGGAGTCTTTTAAATGCATATCGGCCAAAGGGTGTTATGAAGGTGGTTAATTTGGTGCTTTCAGGGTGTAGAGGTATCTGCCAAAACCCGGAGGCGGCATCCAGTGACGTGAACATGGTTGCGCCACTGAGTTTAGCTGTAATTTCCTCAGCAGTTGGAAGGACGTACCTCTCTCTCCTTACAGTCTCGTTTAACCTCTTCAAATCAACACAGATGCGCACTTTCCCATTTTTCCTTGGGACTGGCACCATAGGCGCGCACCAGTCAGTGGGCTCGGTCACAGGCTCAATCACCTCATTTTCCTCCATTCGTTTTAATTCCTCTTTTACTTTTTGCAGTAGAGGCAACGGGACACGACGAGCAGTGTGCACTGCGTATGGCTCAGCATTATCTCTTAACCGGATTTTAACAGGTTCGGTTTTGAGTGTTCCGTGCTCACCGAATGCTGTGTGGACTTCCTCGACACGTTTCACAAGCCCCATGGTCATTGCGGTGGCTCTGCCTAGCAGATTGTTTGCGTTGTGGCCATCGATGACGTATACTGGAAAACTGTATGGATTTCTTTTATATTCTGTGCTTGCTTGGAACTTTCCTAAACAGTCCAACGGACCACCTGGACTGCACAGTGTGATATTAGATGGTTCCAATTTCTTGTTGGGAACTAGTTTGTTAAACTCCTCTGCTCCCATTATGTTTACATCTGCACCCGTGTCAATTTTAAATTTGACCGGTGTTGCTCCAATTGTAAACTCTATTGTCCATCGTTCATCACTTGTGTTTTTATTTGTGACTGCACCCAGAAAGTATGGTGTCTGTGAAACAGTCTCTGTCACTTCTCTGACTGTTTTACTATAACATTTCTTTTCCCAGTGACCCGCCTTCTTACACTTGTTGCATGTGGAGTTCTTGGCTGGGCACCTTTCTGGATCGCTGTGTTTTAATTTTCCACATTTTCCACAGTTTGAGTCTGCTTGATAATTTTCTCTTTTAGGTTTCCACTTGGGCTTTCCTCTGCCTAATCCTCTCCCGCGAATTTCCTGTACTGCTGCATGTGACTCCCCTGCAGGTGAACTTGGAGGGCAACCTCTTCAGACTGGCGAACAGTTGTAATCGTTTGGGCAAGTGTAAGATCAGCCATTAGCTGCAATTTACGTGACAAGTCCTTGTCCAAAATGCCCACAACAATGCGGTCGCGGATGTGTTCGTCTTTATTTACCCCAAAGTCACAGTGTTCTGATAGCTCATATAGGGCTCTGATAAACATTTCAGCTTTCTCACCAGGCCGCTGTGATCGCTGGTGAAAACAGGCGCGCTCGTGAATCACGTTGCGTTTAGGATAGAAGTATGCGTCGTATTTTCCCAACACAACGTCAATCTTCTCCTCATCCCCCTCCGTTTCAAATGTGAAAGACTTGAAAATGTTTTCAGCCTCAGGTCCCATGGCATAAATCAGCGAACTGACCTGCACGTCGCCGTCCTCTTTACTCAGTTTAGTGGCCAGCCGAAATCGCAGGAAACGTTGTTTCCAGTCAGCCCATTCATTTGGACGATCAAAAGCAAAACTTTCCGGTGGATGAAACTTGGCCATCTTTTTAGAGAAGCAATGTGTCCGTCAAACACTTCTGACACCATGTAAATAGTTCAGACATACACAGGAGACTCAGGGTTCAATGAACATTTGTATTGAACTTCACACAGTCGCATACAGGCAAGTCCTCCAACTAAAACCCAAAACTTACTTCCATCCGGCGCGAGCCTTCCCGGTAACGCGCAGCTTGCATACGTAACAGAATGCCCTTAAAGCCATAGTCACATTTACATGTGCACATTATATGACAGAACCGGAGATGGATTTCTTAGCAGACGTGGAGAGAGTTTACGCAAATAATACCTTAGACACACACACACACACACGCACTCACAGTCCTGCTATTACCCCCGTGCACCTCTGTGAATTCATAAGCTACAGTTAGGCAGAGTGTCTGTGTAAATAAAGACTTTCTGTTTTCTACGTGTCTCAGGGTGAGTGCGTGAGTCGATGTGAGTGAGAGCACGCCATTGTTGCCGGGGGAGTCCGTCTGGGAGATCCGTCTCTGTGGCCGTCTGTGGTTAGGGGCTGTTTAATAAGTGGTTCAGTCCCGTCATGAGAACCCCTCAGTGTCCTGGCTCTCTGTCCCGGCGCTCTGCCAGCAACCCAAAACCCTCCATCTCCCCGCTGTTGGTTTAGCCACTGATCCCTGGAAGTGGCGCGGCGAGGATCGTTCCAGCGTTCGGGAAAACATAAATCAGGGATATATAGTCCTTTTAATTCGGCTTGAATTTTTTCCCTCTATCTCCAAAGCGGCTGGGTGGGGTTCGGCCTCCTTTTGTGGTCCGTTCAACGAATGCGTCGCTCGTTCTTTACCCACGCTAAAAAAAGGAGGCCCCTTTCTTAACATCCTTTATCAACAGAACACACGGCAGTAACAATCTAATCATATTATGGGCTGCTCTTACATGTTGCAAAGTCTCACACTTCCACAAATAACATGTTCTCTTTTGTCTGCGTCTATCCCAACAATAAAAGATTTAGCCACAGAGTAACACACACAAAACAAAACAATGACACAGTACGGGCTTATGCTCTTTAATCAGAGACAGAGGCTGTGAGGAAATTAGTTATGATCTTTAAAAATACCTGTGGCTTGTGCGGGGGAACGTGGGAAATGATTACTCCGTCTTTCATGTTGTAGCACCAACAAAATCGAGCTGAAGGATATATTTCTTTGTACATTCATACATAAAAATAGCTTTCAGAAGCTTTTGTAAGAGTGTCCCTCTGATTATCTACTGTATGTTTTAGTTCTAAAAACGTCCTGAAACAGCGTCTGCCGGGTCCATACAGAAAACCCAGAGATGGGTTCCTCCAACTCGACCCAGATTCGTGACAGTTTTATCCTGTTCGCTGTCCCTCCGTGTGCTGGAGTCCAATGTGTCCCGGGCACACCATCCGCCCAGCCTTGACCCGTCGGCGATAAACAGGGCTATGAATGTATGTGTCTCAATTCTCTCCGACCCGTGTCTGTGGGTGGCAGAATTAGGCATGGCTGTCCGGAGGGGCTGTCTAAATAGAAAACCCATGTCCAGTTTAACTGAGCTGCTCTAAGCCGATTCTTCAGGGTCACGTTGGCACCAATGGGGGATTAGTTTTGTTTGGATCAATGTCTGATTGAGATCTTTCCCACTCGCCTTGCCTCCCCTGTGTCATTTGAGAATGCCTCCAAAGTCGCGCGATTTGTACTTAGGCGAGAAGAAAGGCCATCCCCTCCCATGAAGCACAAAGACACATTAGCTCAGTTTTGCCGTTTTTCTCCCCTGCGGCAGCAAAGCTCCCGGCCTAAAGGATCAAACGTACGGAGATATGGTGAACGACGCCACACCCCCGCCGTCCTCTCTGGCCAATCGGTTCCACGGCAACCGTTCCAACGGACGGTGAGGTGGATCTGAGGTACCAAACGGGCGTCGTGGCAGGTGTCTCCCAGCCGTCAAGAACGTCAGTGAGTATTTTGTGACATGTGTGTAGATGTGTGTGACTGTATGTGCAAACATGCCTTCACATGCCTAAGCGACAGTCTTTCTACCGCACATTGACGGGAGGTTCGGCATTACTTCCTATGTGGCCGTAGATAACTAGAAACCAACCCACTGCACACACCACGAGACACCGTATCAATGGACCTCTATACACCTGAGGGAACACAAGCCGGTGTGCCATTGACTGATTTATTGCATACTGTTTCTTTTTGTGGCAGAATGGCAAATAAAACTAGTTTAGCCGTTTTTACTGACAATGTTGAGTAAGATAGCAAGTTTTGACAGTATTGTCATTAGCTGCAGCTAGCTGGCTAATCTGCAGTTGACCTTGAATCTGGTTTTGAGTGACCACAGTTCAACCCTAAAGCTCAAGTTATGGCGATGTTTGTCAACATTTTACCATTCATTATACAGAAAATGTGCTGGCTAAATATAGGTGAAGGTATTACTGTAATAGAAGTCATCCTGTCCTGGAGATATTTACACGGTTATGAAAATGCAAATGCGGTGTAACACAAATATTATAGGAGATTTCACTTCAGAAGAAAAACATGTTGTCGTGGCGACCACAGAGTATGTTCATTTAATCTGTATCCTCTTACAAAGCTCAACGTGTCAGCGTACACAAAGTGACAAACAAACAGATCAACATATAAAGAAACTGAGCGAAACCATAATTAACGGTGGGGTTGTCGCTTTTCTGAATGTCATAATCAGTATTTTCTTCCAGACGGAAACACACAGCCATAACTGAGATCAAAACCTCCGAAAGACTGTGTTGGATGTAAATGTCACATTCTCACCCTTACTGTAAACACCAACACATGAAGCAAGAGGAGCCTTTAGACAAACATGTTTACTCTGAAAGTTTCCCAGCGATGCAATCATCAGCAAGCTTGGAATATTTGAATTAGAGTATCCTTAACTGCTTACTGTAATGCGGTATTTTTTTAATCTGACAGAGCAATATCTTATGTACAAAGTGTGTACTGAGATATTGTGTATAAAAAGTATGGATTTTGTAGAGTATGCAACATTTTAAATATTGCCGTTGTTCGACCGATTTCTGGCTCGTGAATAAAATTGTTTAGTGACACTGCTAATTATCACTAGTATGTGAGGTATCTCAATGTGTGAAGTAACCGTGTAGAGAAACGTAGAGAGGAAAGACCCGAAAGAACAAAAAACACAAGGATGGAAATGGATGACACCGGGTGTAGGCCTACCTACAGATCCTATAGAACCGTTTACATCGTTAAGGTGAATCCTGGTCTGGCCGAGAGGACTTTGGAAAACACCTTCAGACAGTCAGCTGTGAACCCAGTGTCAGGCAGCAAACTCAAAAGAACTTCCTCAGAGTTGTCAATTGTGGCTTTGGCTGCATGGTGCACTGTACGTACTGAGGGACAGGATTGCCCTTCGATACTGCTGTCACAGTCCAGTGGGGCGGGGTCAGCCATCCTATGCAGGTCTTACAAGGGAGCCACAGATAAATGACATATGTGTGCGTGCGTGTGCGCATGCGTGCGTGCGTGCGTGTGTGCGCTTGCGTGCGTGATGGGTGTGTGCGTGTGTGCGTGTGTGCGTGTGTGGGTGCGTGCGTGCGCGTGTGTGTGTGATGGGTGTGATAGTGGTAAGAAAAGGGAGTTAGGAAACTACTGCTAACCACTATAATGTAATACGTCTGGAAGTATGGGACCGGGTCAGAAGTTCACAGAAGGTTCAGAATATACAGAGAATGTGCCGTACAAGAGCTATCTCAGAGCGTGGACTAGGTCCAACATCCATGCATATTATTTCCCGCAAATCCAAACAACCCAAATATTCCTTAAAAATGGATGTCCGGGCAAACAGCCTTGTGCCACACATGTGATTGACAGGAGGACAGAAGCTCCACGTTTGTTTTTTACTCGTCTACAGCGAGATTATAGAGGGCGAGAGAGGGGCAGATTGACAGTGCACCTGTGAGCTGTCAGGGGACTCCAGACTGGGAGAAGAGGTTTTGGGGAGGTGGGGGGGGGCTGGGTTCCTGGGCTTCGCTAACCACTTCATTTCTCACTTGAGTGCTTCTCTTTGGGCCTTAACCCACACACACACACCCCTCCTCCTCCCCCCAACCACCACCACCACCACTACCAAACAACACCACCTAACGGCTTCGGATTGAAATTCCTCCGCTCAGTGAGAGAGTCTGTGTTCCCCTCCAACACCAGTACACCCCCTCTACCACCCCCCACCACCGCCCCCGGGCTTGGCACACCGAGGGGCATTCAAAACGCATTAACGGCAAATCAATGGGAAAAGTGAAAAAAGCTTAAATATCCCCTTAGCAACATAATCTAGCTGGCCTGACGAGAAGCGAGGTGAATGTGAGAGGAGTGGCGGTGGTGTTCAGGATTTGGGGTGGGGGGGGACTGGACTGGACACAAAAGGGAGGCGCCGACACACAGCAACAACATTTAAAATTAACACAGAGGAAACTGTTCCTTATTTCACAAGGGCACAATAAGCCCTATACCCCCCCCACACACCAACAGCTATTATAAGGAGGAGAGGAGTGTAGAGGCACTAG
Organism: Dallia pectoralis; assembly: GCA_029465975.1. Classification (NCBI taxonomy): domain Eukaryota; kingdom Metazoa; phylum Chordata; class Actinopteri; order Esociformes; family Umbridae; genus Dallia; species Dallia pectoralis. The sequence continues at coordinate 6,004,482 of CM055761.1, read as the reverse complement.
ACCTTATGCAGAGCTGTAATGGGAAGGTCGAGGAATGGATCCCAGGAGTTAGTACACAACTAGTTATGTGTGTTTTATGCCTGCAGAGTAAACGTAGCAAACTACAAAAACAAGCACACAGGTAGGACTAATAATTGTATTATGAATAGGTTTTATTACAATTGTATTGTAATGTAGAGAGGCAGTGGTGGATGGGCGGGGTGGAGAGAGGCGTTGGGGGGGGTGGAGAGAGGCAGTGGGGGGTGGAGAGAGGCAGTGGTGGGTGGGGGGTGGAGAGAGGCAGTGGGGGGATGGAGAGAGGCAGTGGGTGGGGGGTGGAGAGAGGCAGTGGGGGGGGTGGAGAGAGGCAGTGGGGGGCAGTGGGCGGGGGTGGAAAGAGGCAGTGGTGGGTGGGGGGTTGGAGAGAGGCAGTGGGGAGGGTGGAGAGGCAGTGGGGGGTGGAGAGGCAGTGGGGGAGGCAGTGGGGGGGTGGAGAGAGGCAGTGGGGGGTGGAGAGGCAGTGGGGGGAGGCAGTGGGGGGTGGAGAGGGCAGTGGGGGAGGCAGTGGGGGGAGAGGCAGTGGGGGAGGCAGAGGCTGTGGGGGTGGAGAGGCAGTGGGGGGGTGGAGAGAGGCAGTGGGGGGATTGGAGAGGCAGTGGGGGTGGAGAGGCAGTGGGGGTGGAGAGGCAGTGGGGGGTGGAGAGGCAGTGGGGGGGAGGCAGTGGGGGGGAGAAGCACCTGGGATCAGAAAAGACATCATGTACCAACCCTAGGACTCACCAACTTGTGCACGTTTGGGTTGAAAAGAAGAAGTATAATTAATGAAGTGAGATAGATGGAGAAGAGGGAGTAGACTGATCTCTAAGACCGTTCTCTAAGACTGTTCTCTAAGACTGTTCTCTAAGACTGTTCTCTAAGACCGTTCTCTAAGACTGCTCTCTAAGACTGTTCTCTAAGACGGTTCTCTCTTATTCTGGCGAGGGTGTTTGAATGTGTTGGTGTTATTATATGTGTGTGTTAAACTCAGTGTGTGTGAATCTGTTGGTGTTATTATATGTGTGTGTTAAACTCAGTGTGTGTGAATCTGTTGGTGTTATTATATGTGTGTGTTAAACTCAGTGTGTGTGAATCTGTTGGTGTTATTATATGTGTGTGTTAAACTCAGTGTGTGTGAATCTGTTGGTGTTATTATATGTGTGTGTTAAACTCAGTGTGTGTGAATCTGTTGGTGTTATTATATGTGTGTGTTAACCTCTATGTGTGTGAATGTGTTCGTGTTATTATATGTGTGTATTAAACTATATGTGTTTGGTCTCTCTGGTCTGACTGACCAAGTAGAGGCGGGACTAAGATCTTAGAGGCGGGACTAACAAGGCAGCTGTGCATCTTACAGGGTAATTAGCATGGAGCTGCAACACTGGCCACCAGCAGCCCTGTAAATGACCTCTGACCTCCGAGACATGATCAGACCAATAGGAGGAGGAGCTGGGCTGCATTAATTAGGAGGTCATTAAAGAGACGCCTCCGGCCCCACATGGGAGTGCAAAAAACCTGTTGAAAAAAAACAGACAGAATGTAGCGAGTGATGGGGTCGAGTGGAAACTGGGTTCTGGGTTCTGGGCTCTGGGCTCTGGGTTCTGGGTTCTGGGCTCTGGGCCCTGGGTCCTAGGTGCTGGGCTCTGTGTTCTGGGTTCTGTGCGTGTACACAGTTTCCCACCGGCGACCCGAGTTCAATACACGCCTCCCTGATCTCTTTTGTGTGTCCACTTCTTCCTCGGACTCATACCGTTTATAAATGCTATGAGTGTCCACTCTCCTTAAACAAAAAGACAATATGACACATAGGTTTACTCACAGAGATACCTTTAAAGGGTCCGTATTCACAGTTGAAACAATACTGAAACGTGTGGTGACTCGCAGATCCACAATTTGGCCAAACCTCACAGGCTGTAATGCCTACTCACATGTGAATAGCAAGTAGTGAAGGCCATTAATTACGTCTATGAGTTTTAGAATGAGAAGGTTAAACTAAAAGGTCACTTGCAGAGAGAAAATAACCAAAATAGGCGTTGGACAGAAGTTTGCTGGAAGTAGTAGTAGACGGCCAAACCTCTCAGAACATATCGGGTGGAGAAAAGACATGAACAGAGAGCGCAAAAGGATTAGAAAAAGGTTGAGGAAAATGTCATGAAAAAAAACACCAGACGAGCAGAGAGAGGAAAATCGAGAGATACAACAGGGAGATGGAGAGAGAGAGGGATGGAGGGAGGAAGGAGGGAGTAAAGTGGAGGGGGACAGAGCAGGACCGAGGGAAGAGAGAGGTGAAACAACAAAGTCAGTATAAAGGTGGGAAAATATTGACGATCGGGCAGAGCAGGGAGAGAGTCTGTCTTTGTTCAGCGCTCTGATTTCACACTCGCACAAAGAGCTTTGGGTACGTTTCATCCTTTTCACGTTTCTTCTGCGTTTATTCAGCGTTATTTGGGAGCGCGGGCAGTGTCTCTCCGGTGTATGTGTGTGTGTGTGTGAGAGAGCGCTGCCCGGAGAGGAGTCAGCTCCATTCACTGCTTTATAAATCACTTCAGCGTGCACGGACCGTGGCCAATCGGCCAATTACACCCCCCTGACACACCGGGGCCGATAAAGAAGGCCCGCGACAATGGGATCACAGGCCAGATAAATGACCCTTTAATGAAGGCGCCCACAAAACAGGCCAAAACCGCGCGCCCCACTTACGTATTCCATCACGCTGTTGCCCTCACATTTCCTCCTGCCCAGCCTCTGCGCCGGGCACAGCTGGGCGGAGAACGGGGCAGAGAGAAAGAGAGGGAGGAGAGAGTGGCGAGAGGAGGAGAGAAAAATGACTCCGCGTCGTGACACCGCTAAGCCCCCCCGCCCTCGTGGCCCCTTTCAGACTTTCGGCCCCGAACAAAAGCATCTGTTGCCATACTGTGCCGCTCAGGCCCCGGCGCATACACACGCACACCGGGGTCGGCCGGGCAGCCAGCGGCCGGGGAAAAGGCAGCATTTGGGCCGTATGCAGCTGCGGCTGCTCACCTTGTGGCACGGACCATTGTCCCGGTGCTCCAGGAGCTTCTCCATCCATCTTTGTGTCTCCGGGACAAATGAGATAGAAAGTGTTTTCTTGCCGTAAAAAGGTTGACAAGAGAGAGAGAGAGAGAGAGAGAGAGAGAGTGGGGGGCGGGTTTGGGCGGGGGGCAGGGAGAGAGACTGGGAGAGAGACTGGGAGAGAGAGAGAGCCGTACTGAACTGCAGCTGCTGAATGAATAGAAGAGGGTCTGGTGAGGGGATGAGAGATGTGGGATTGAGAGGAGAGGAGAGAAGGGGGGTGGATGCCGGGTGGTCCCGCCCCTTTACCCCTCCACCTTTAGAGTCCCACTAACCAGGACACAAACGGCCAGGCCCTGTTCTCCACCCCTCGGCCAACCTGACTGACCCACTCGGGAAAGAGTACAGACACGACCCAATGAAACGTGAGGAGGCCGACGACGAATGAAAAGACAGTGGGGTGGGGTATATTTATTTAGAGATTTGAATACCCATTAGCTAACACCGTAGCCAACAGCTAGGTGTTTCTGGAGTCCGGAACCTTAATAAAAATGTAATTAAAATAAAAAATAATTACAAATGAAAATGTGCTGAATGTTTTCAAATGTATGAAGTAAACAATGAAACAATCTTTTGGAGTGAACTATGTACTATAGTACTTTAATGTTAGTTGGGCAATTTAGCTAAAATATGCCTACAATGTGTGGTTTGTAATTTACGTGTCACAGTCAATCCTGTCAATTATTGATGTAAAACCAAGCAGACAAATGTGCTGGTATATGCGTCCTGGGTAAGTCGTGCCGGGCAAACATAGAGATAGATAGGTAGTTTAGCCTCAGCAGCTAACAAGATAACAGCTAGCTAGCTTCGCTAGCTGACACATGATGATCTTTTCTGTTTTGTGTTCTCCCATAAAAAGAGTACGGTTCTAGATGGAACCGCTACGACTGTATGTAGAACTGTTTTGAAGTGTACAGGACAGAGGAAAGGAGAGATTTCAGGACATGCACAAACTAAGTTCGACTATAATAAGTTGAGCACTATATTGTACAGACTTAACTCAATGTTATTTATTATTGAGTTCTCTGAACAGTTTTTTTTACTGAAGCTTCAATTGCATGTAGCCTACTTATCCCCTCAAACACTCATTGAATTTCAAGCCACAGACGTACGAACGAGATTATAATAATCGACTGAACATCTTCAAAGGAAAACTCCAGAGAGAATGAAAGATTTTAGTAGAACAAAGTAACAAAGTGATTTTGAAATCTCGGATGGTTCTGTCTGTAGTGAGAGTGATGGAGGTGCTGCCTCAGTTAATTATTCAATAGGCTTGAATTAGTTCTCCATACAATTTCATACCAAACAGTCTAAAGGAAAAACTGATAAACAGCCACAGAGCTACATCCCAATAATCCTCCACGAAGTGCAATCAGACTTAAAGTCCAACTCGATCCCAGACAGCCTCAGTTATTTATATAATGACCTCCGCCAGTATTGGGAAATGGAACATGTGCTCGAAACTGTTGGATTTTAGATTTAATTCCCAATGATGTTAAGGTATTATACAGTTTTCATTTCAGGGTATTTGTTGTGAACGTAAAAGTTCTTAAGACCTGGAATTTCTAAAGACTTCTCAGCCAGGTTCTAAAGAGATTCTAAAGACATTTTGAATAAAGACTTCACGGCCATGTTCTAAAGACCTAAAAAGGTTCTAATGATCGTTTGAAAAAAATATACACTGTTACTACTGAGATGTAATGTACATGACACCGGTAAACGGGTTGCTATGAATATAAAATGCATGTATTTTATAATTTATTCTTTTTCCTTTGTAAAGCACATTGAGTTGTTTCTATGTATGAATTCTGCTATATAAATCAACTTGCTTGCTATACATATTTTGTTTCACATCCTTTTGTCTGAAATAAACCCCACTGGACCATGGGTGTCTTCTCTGATGACACTCAGGCAGGCCTGTGCTGGAGTCATCTACTGTTGTTTGTTTTCAGGTCTGTCTGCCTTAAGTCTCATCTTCAAAAAAGGAAAGACATGTTCAATTGAAATAAACTCTGAAGATTTACTTGGCCAATCAAAAACATTAAACATTTTCACCATAAATAAAGAATAAAGTTCTCATGACTAGCGCAATTGTCTTGATGTGTGATGGAGTGCCTGCGAATGAGGCATTTGGAGGCATCAAACTCAGAATTAACTTGGCTGCTGTCAGCAGCTGTATCATCAATAAAGACAAAGATGTCTGCAGTTCCAGTGGCGGCCACACATACCCAACCCAATATCAGGTTTTATACGGACATGCATGTTCTCTAATGCACACTAGTCATCACTATGGTGTCATCATCTTTGTCACATCAATCAACAAAAGCTTTTTCCAGAAAACACACTCCAGAAGTCTTTGTAACTGTAGCTTGGCCATCCTGTTAACTAGTGATCTGTCAGTTGTTTTTTTTCTCTTTATTATGGATATATAGAATATAGAGTAGAATATTGAGTTCTTCCCCGGTCTGGCACTTTTTTATTTTAAAGTTTAGAGGTCCATTTCTCCCTTTCAATGATCCTCCAAACTAGTTTCAGTATGGTCATTTGTTGGGATTTAGTTTCGATTTTTTTCCACTGCGTTGACGTCCAAGCAAAAGCTTTGAGTTTAAACAGTCATAGCAATTAATTTCAAAATCATATTTTGAAACATTCTTCACTATCCAAAAACTTAAAAAGTGTCCTTTCGAAAAAGCATATCTTTCACCATATTCAATTCTTCGATCACATTTTCTTTAACTAACTCTTACTGACTCATAAGAAGTTCCTTAATACCTCCATATCTAAATGTAAGAGATGAAGCCCATTCAGAGCAGCCCAGGCACTGTGTGTGTGTGTGTGTGTTTTTCAGATTAGTATGTGGATAAGATCCAAGCCAAAGATCCTTACATCGGCATTGTAGACATACCCGCTCGAGCTTAAGCGCAGCTTTAGATACATTTCTATCGCTCTGAACACATTTACTTTCCTGTGTATTGTTGTGGGCTTGAGAGAGAAGACATGTAACAGTCTGTTTAACATTCAGGTTCAGTCGCTGCTTCCCTCATCTTGCCCCCAAAAAATCTTTGTTTGGCCCGCCCCCCTAAAAGCCCTGGAGTGTCACGAGGGGAGGAGGGATCGATTTGATTCTAATCGGACCATGAAAAGAACATGATCTAACTGCTTTCAGGCCGAGGTAAATTTAGCCCCCCTGCCCCCACACACACACACACTCTCTCTCTCTATTTTTTCAAACACAATGGAGCTAGCCAATTTAAAAAGCTTTGAATGTCTCGTCAATGACTTTCTGAATACGGGGGAGAAGGATTTTGGAGAGGGAGAGTGAGAGAGAGAGCGAGCGGGAACGAGCAAGGGGGGGAAAGAGGCAAAAACACGGGAAAAAGGGCAAGGGAGCAGACATAAAAAAATTCCAAGAGTTGGTTAAGCGTGGGTGGGTTCATTTGCATGACAGCATCATCTGAATGGGCCTGAACTCTCGGACCGCCTCGGCGCTAGGCCCAAGCTGCAGCCCGACGCGTAGGCTTCGACCCAACTCATTGACTCTGAATGGATACTCAGTCAATGAGAGGGACCTCTCGGCTCGCAGCCGGACTGACTGGACGGGCTGGACGGGCATCTGCGAGTCTCACTGCGAATGCCTTTCTAAGAGAGTCGCCCTCACCTGCTTGGGAATACACAGGTCCACCTGAAACACACGTAACACATCACCTTAGAACTCCGACTTACAGTCTCTCAGAAGCATGCACACTCAGAAAAGCAGACACCACACACACACACACACACACACACTAGACACCACACACATGCGCACACACCAGACACCACACACATGCACACACACCAGACACCACACACATGCACACACACCAGACACCACACACATGCACACACACCAGACACCACACACATGCGCACACACCAGACACCACACACATACACACACACACACCAGACACCACACACATGCACACACACCAGACACCACACACACACACACACCAGACACCACACACCAGACACCACACACACCAGACACCACACACACACACACACCAAACACCACACACACACCAGACACCACACACACACACACACACACCAGACACCACACACATGCACACACACCAGACACCACACACATGCACACACACCAGACACCACACACATGCACACACACCAGACACCACACACATACACACACACCAGACACCACACACATACACAAACACACACACCAGACACCACACACATACACACACACACACACCAGACACCACACACATACACACACACACCAGACACCACACACATACACACACACACACCAGACACCACACACATACACACACACCAGACACCACACACATACACACACACCAGACACCACACACATACACACACCAGACACCACACACATGCGCACACACCAGACACCACACACATACACACACACACACCAGACACCACACACATGCACACACACCAGACACCACACACACACACACACACCAGACACCACACACCAGACACCACACACACCAGACACCACACACACACACACACCAAACACCACCCACACACACACCAGACACCACACACACACACACACACACCAGACACCACACACATGCACACACACCAGACACCACACACATGCACACACACCAGACACCACACACATACACACACACCAGACACCACACACCACACACATGGACACACACCAGACACCACACACATGCGCACACACCAGACACCACACACATACACACACACACACACACCAGACACCACACACATGCACACACACCAGCCACCACACACACACACACACCAGACACCACACACCAGACACCACACACACCAGACACCACACACACACACCAAACACCACCCACACACACACACAGACACCACACACACACACACACACCAGACACCACACACATGCACACACACCAGACACCACACACACACACACACACACACCAGACACCACACACATGCACACACACCAGACACCACACACATACACACACACCAGACACCACACACCACACACATGGACACACACCAGACACCACACACCACACACATGCACACACACCAGACACCACACACATGCACACACACCAGACACCACACACACACACACACACACACACCAGACACCACACACATACACACACACACACACCAGACACCACACACATACACACACACACCAGACACCACACACATACACACACACACACAGACACCACACACATACACACACCAGACACCACACACATACACACACACCAGACACCACACACATACACACACACACACCAGACACCACACACATGCACACACACCAGACACCACACACACACACACACCAGACACCACACACCAGACACCACACACACCAGACACCACACACACACACACACACACACACCAAACACCACACACACACACACCAGACACCACACACACACACACACACACCAGACACCATACACACATGCACACACACCAGACACACGCACAAAGACCAACATAAAACAAACATAAATATCTCAAACCCATGCAAACCCCTCTCAGTTCTTCTTTCTCTTTCTTTCTCTCTCCCTCTCTCTCTCTCTCTCTCACTCACACACACACACACACACACACACAGACACACACACACGCACACACACACGCACACACACACACACACACACACACACACACACTGACAGGTGCAGAAAAGCTCTTGTCCATGCAGACACATTATCATGCTTCACTTGACAGCTCAATGATTCACAGCAACAGGCAGGTGAGAGGACACGTAGCTGGTGTGGGGGTAAAGGCACTGCAGTCTGCATACAAATGCCCCCCCCCCCACCTCCCCAACCCCTTACATGGATACAAACACTTGGAGTTCTGACACTCTGTGCAAACACAAAGCTCAGACAGCTTAGGAAGCCCTCGCCATTTATCACACTGGCATAGAGCAGGAAGAGCTCTTGTCCCTGACCTCAGCTAGGTACCTCTGTCTCGCTAAACTAACATCACAATAGGAGCACTCAGTACCGGCTCCAACTGGACAACAACACTGTTCAAGACTGGATAAGAGGATTGCTACTGGGAGAATGAATGTCATATGCAGATAATAAAACCTGTAGGATACAGTTTTTTTTATTCGCTTTGGTACTATTTTCACAAGTAAGGTGTACATTTTCAAAACTCTTAGTACAAAGATCCAAACTGATCACACTTGTAACGCACCTAGTCATTCTTTCAAAACCTGATTCGATGCTTTCAGTCCACATAATCATTGTTTCAAACACAAGATTATTGTAATATGTAACGGGAACATTTGGTTTAATCACCGAAACACAACAGTATGATCTTCTTTCAGTTTAGTACTTTTAACATTCAGTTCATCCAACAGCAAACAATGCAAGATACATGTTTCAAATGGGCCTTAGAAGTTCTGAAATTAATATGCTACAGTACTATACTGTAATAGAAAGATTACACAGTTTCACATTAGGCGAGACACACTACACATCACATTACCGTACTTACATTTACATAATCTATAATTTCCAAAATATCCATCCTATGTGTAATCAAGTACATGTAAAGGATCAATGAAGACATCCTCTACAATCATTTGGGCAAATTAGTTTTTACGTATTTTTCAGATATAATTGTAACATAGGTATAATTTCTATTACGTATGTAACTAAATTAGAACAAAACATAACATTTACAGTAGTGCACACATTACATTGCATGTAATTTGGATCAAGCCTGTCTTGAGCATTTGGCCATAGATTCTCATCCACATCTCATTTCAGTGAAATCGATTAGCAATAACGAGTATTCATCATGTGTTGTTAATTTATACGTTTGTACAAAAACACATTTTATTTCTGTAGTTCTCAGCATTGATACTATTTATTGCTGAAACTAAAATATATAGGTTTACCAAACGGTTCAGTGATTAACCATTAAGATCAGTTGAATTAAGTGTTGGTCAAATGTATTTACGCAAATGAGATGAGAAGCATCCTCTTATATCCCATTGATTACAAGTGCAAACAGCCGTGAGACAAACGTAAACACGGAAGTGAAACAAGGAAGTGCATCACCGAAATGTAAGTGTAGCAACGCCACCACACCAATCGTGACAGTATCCCCCACTAAAAGGCTAGCTCCCCAGATAGCCGAACGGAAACACAAAACCAAAACAAGGGAGCAACAGGGAGAGAACCGCAGTCAAACCCAAAAGGGTCAGTCCAGGACCGCAGGTCCAGCCCTGAAAAGGCCTCGGTGGCTGAGAGGCCGCCATCTAGTGCGGCAGAGAGACCGCCATCTAGTGCGGCAGAAAGACCGCCATCTAGTGCGGCAGAGAGTCCGCCATCTTGTGCGGCTCAGAGTCCGCCGTCTTGTGCGGCTCAGAGTCCGCCGTCTTGTGCGGCTCAGAGTCCGCCGTCGTGGGCGACGTGGTGGCGGAGGCCATCGTGGGCGCCGTCGTGGCGGCGGCCATCGGGGGCGCAGTCGTGGCGGCGGCCATCGTGGGCGGTGTCGTGGCGGCGGCCATCGTGAGCGTAGTCGTGGCGGCGGCCATCGTGAGCGTAGTCGTGGCGGCGGCCATCGTGAGCGTAGTCGTGGCGGCGGCCATCGTGAGCGTAGTCGTGGCGGCGGCCATCGTGAGCGTAGTCGTGGCGGCGGCCATCGTGAGCGTAGTCGTGGCGGCGGCCATCGTGAGCGTAGTAGTGGCGGCGGCCATCGTGAGCGTAGTCGTGGCGGCGGCCATCGTGAGCGTAGTCGTGGCGGCGGCCATCGTGAGCGTAGTCGTGGCGGCGGCCATCGTGAGCGTAGTCGTGGCGGCGGCCATCGTGAGCGTAGTCGTGGCGGCGGCCATCGTGAGCGTAGTCGTGGCGGCGGCCATCGTGAGCGTAGTCGTGGCGCGGCCTTCGTGGGCGGCGATGCGGCAGCCATCGTGGGCGGCGATGCGGCAGCCATCGTGGGCGGCGATGCGGCAGCCATCGTGGGCGGCGATGCGGCAGCCATCGTGGGCGGCGATGCGGCAGCCATCGTGGGCGGCGATGCGGCAGCCATCGTGGGCGGCGATGCGGCAGCCATCGTGGGTGGCGATGCGGCAGCCATCGTGGGCGGCGATGCGGCAGCCATTGTGGGCGGCGATGCGGCAGCCATCGTGGACGCTGGCGTGACGGCGGCAGCCATCTTGGACGCTGGCGGGACAACGGTAGCCATCTTGGGCGCTGGGGGGACGGCAACAGCCATCTTGAGCGCTGGCGTGACGGCGGGAGCCATCGTGGGCGCTGGCGTGACGGCAACAGCCATCTTGAGCGCCGGCGGGACGACGGCAGCCATCTTGAGCGCTGGCGTGACGGCAACAGCCATCTTGAGCGCTGGCGGGACGGCGGGAGCCATCGTGGACGCTGGCGTGACGGCGGCAGCCATCTTGGGCGCTGGCGGGACGACGGTAGCCATCTTGGGCGCTGGCGGGACGACGGCAGCCATCTTGAGCGCTGGCGTGACGGCAACAGCCATCTTGAGCGCTGGCGGGACGGCGGGAGCCATCGTGGACGCTGGCGTGACGGCGGGAGCCATCGTGGGCGCTGGCGTGACGGCAACAGCCATCTTGAGCGCCGGCGGGACGACGGCAGCCATCTTGAGCGCTGGCGTGACGGCAACCATCTCAGGCGCAAGCGTGGTGGCGACCATCTCAGGCGCTGGCTCCTGTAAATCCAGCCATGTCCTCCACCACGTCCTAATAATGGCCGTGGGCTGGTCATCCAACCCCTCCGGGGGTTTTTCTGTCCCTGTCGTCGGCGGCAGAAAAGGGTCTTCCCACGGCGGGGGTAGTGGCTGTAGCCCCAGGGGTTTTCCTCCCCCTGTCTGCAGCCCCGGAGCAGTGGGTGGCCGTTCCTGCAGCACCAGGACCGTGGGTGTTCTCTCCGCGGACCTTCCTGAACACCCCGTTAGCTCCCCCCCAAAAATCTCTTTGGGGCGCTTCCGGGATGCCCTCATTCTTCCTTCATAGAAGGCCCGCGGACCCATCAGAACTGGCCCTGAATGCCGCTTCGGTGGTTCCACCGTAGCATACGGCCGGAGACGTAGCCACCGCTCCTGTGGTGTCTCCGGCCGATTCCACTCCCACCGCTCCGTGGGGCGACGGCGAGTTTCATCCGACGGGGCGCTATAGCTTGCCCCCCCGTGGAATCCACTCACCGTCTGCTGGCTCTGCTGGCTTCTTTGTTGGCTTCGCATTCTGTCACGACCGCTGTAAGGTGTAGTGCAGTAAGCCATGTGCAGGAGCCAAGGTAATCCGTTTGGGTCAGGTTTATTAATGACAAAACATAAAACAAACCGTAAACGGCGACAAAACACGTACTAGTTGGCTGAAATCAAAGGTGCGCATATAGCGACTTAAAACACTCATACAGACAACAACTAATTGATATACGTGGAAACACTCACCTCTAAATACTACGTGTGACATTGAATAATGCGAAGCAACGAGTGCACTGCTCGCGACCCTCTTATATCCCATTGATTACAAGTGCAAACAGCCGTGAGACAAACGTAAACACGGAAGTGAAACAAGGAAGTGCATCACCGAAATGTAAGTGTAGCAACGCCACCACACCAATCGTGACAATTACATGTTTGAAAAAACAGACTTTTTTGTGAGGTTTTCACCACATACTTTTACCACATACTTGTGAAAATAGTACCAAAGCGAATAAAAAAAACGGTAAAACCTATATAATAAAACCTATATCAAATATCCAGGCAACGTACGCTACAATCTGTTAACGTGTATTTGTTCGCACGGTGCCTCTGAATGGTTACGATACTGTGAGAGGATTTCAGTACGTTTGTAGGAATTGTGACAACGGCTGCTGGTGAAACAGTACACTGAGATAGATGATTTTGAACTAGATCAAGAACAGTAGGACCTTGTGTGCCTACTGTCCAGCCTAGCTGCTTGATGAAAAAGTATTGTGTTCGTTAAAACAGCCGGTCATAAGTTAACGTAAACAATTGCTATCCCATGACGTCGTGGTAAATGCTAGCCCTATGTACTAACCCATTGTCTCTCGGGAATCCTACTCCGTTATAGACAGTTGTGTCTTGTGTAAGTCACCCGAGCATCCAGCCTGCTTTCCAGCAGTTCCTGGTCATTGCTTTGAATCTGGTTCAAATAAAAAATATGTACCAAAAAGTGTTTGAATCCAATAGACATGTTTGGGACCTTGCCATTCCTGTTGCCTCTTGGGCTAATATGTTAGCCAAAGAGGCTAACGTGGTTTAATGTATAAAAAAACTATTTAGCCTCATCTTCCTGTTCTTTGCTGACAGGGGTGGAACCCAGCATGGTCTTCTGCTGCGCTAGCCCAGGGTCATTTGAATATCCAAAGCTTTTCTGTCAGCTTGAACAAATCAGGCCAATCGCATCTGACCTTTTTCAATAACATGCTGTTTCTGAGATGCTGGAACCACCATATCTGTCAAAATCATGTGTCTAATCTTTTGATTGGTTGAATAAAAAAATATTTATATTAAATTGCTACCACATGATTTGATTTTGGCTATTTGCTTGCAGGTGTACCAACAAGGTCTCTTCAGTATGAATGTGAACCTAGACAGGAAGGTACATACATACATACATGTTCTGGTTAAAATATTTAACTTATGTACGGGGAGTCTGTGGATGTTAGTGAAGTTGACTCCCACTTGCATAGGGAAGTGCTTCTAATCCAGTCTAGTTTGGTTATGGTTAGGATTACAATTATGTGGTCTTCGTGAAACTTGGGAACTAGGGTGTCTAGTTTTCCCCTGTGTCTTGTTTCTGTTTCCATTAAGGAGGACACGTGCCCATTGGCCAATCCTACCGGCCCCAAGGACGTGTAGCAGGTCTCTCTTAAGGCCCCCCTGGTTGTGTTGCAGGCCAAGCAGCTGATGATGCCAAGTTTCGGCTTCCATTCTGCATAACCCTCAAACCTCCCGCTTGTCCCTTTCAGTGTGGTCATGCGTTTGACCTGGACTGTTTTATAAGACCCTATGCATTAAAAACATGCACAGCCAGAAGAGGACTGGTCGCCTCTCAGAGCCTGGTTCCTCTATAGGTTTCTTCCTATAAATTCAACCCATTAGGGAGTTTTGCCTAGCCGCTGTGTATCAACATGTTGACCTCTGACGGGTTTCAGGCTTGGTGTTTGTAAAAGCACTTTGTGACAACTTTGTTGTAAAAAGGGCTTTATAAAAGAAATGCAATTCGTAGATTGAATTTACTTCTAAACACTGAATTCTCGTATTCACTGAGGTACATAATGATTCTACCTAGAGATTTAGCAAATAAAAAACACATTAGATCCAGAGAGAGCAGCTCTCCTCACTGCCGTATTACACCTCCCCAGTGGAAATATGTGCTACCAATAACAGTCCTGAACACAAAACCCAGCCATGTGATTTACCAGTCGGCCTACCGCATAATTAGGCGCCAGTTGCATAACAGGCTCTTCCGAGCTTAAAAAACTTTGTGACTTTCTATGCTATTAAAACCTTGTGATTCACTCAGTTCAATTGACTAGTTACAACAAAAACCTACTTCACCACCCCGGTTGTAAGCAGGCTTCTTTTTTAAATGGACGTGGGGCAAAAGACCAGCAGCGAATGCTAGCTGTGAGGTCAAATCATAATCTGGACGGCATTATGCCGATTATCATTGTACGTTATCTTTACGTGTTAAGCAGATCCCGTTAAAACATGATAATCCTCTAACTTTTCCTTTGCGGTTACACATCATCTCATATCACTCTGTTTGTTCAAAGTCTACTTGTTCATTGATATTGGAACTCAAATCTACTTTAGACGAGTGAATAAGGACGCGCAAAGTGCAGGCATTTGCTAATATGCTAATATCAAACCTCTAATGGCTTGACAATCAATCAAATTATGAGAAAGTACTTTGAGGCACGGGAGCAGACCTTAAATTGGGCCATTAAACAACAAATGTGTTTCATCTCTTGCAGATAGGGAGAAAGTTCTTCTTGTCTTGAGTCCTATTAAGGAAAAGCAATGTATTCATGTAAAAGAACTGTAACATCAGAATATCATCTGCTTCTGCTATAAGTTCTGGGAAAATGACACATGCAAGCCAGAAAATGCAACAACTTATAGAAACATAAAGAAACGAAAACGTATCAATGCCCTCGTCATTGTTGAGATGAGCGCGGTTTCGCACAGGCCCAGTATGGGGCTGTACCCTGACAGCTAGCGAGCCCCCCCCACAAACACACACCCGCCTCCACTCTGAATCCCTGTTCTCAGCACGTCTTGCAAAGCGTCACATTAGAAGAACCATGTGGATAATGAGTGGACAAACGCAGCCACAATCTCAATTAGGAGACGTGTGGGACTTTGCCTATAGATGGGCCAGGGCTGGATGGAGACGAGGCGCGCGTGGCCTCGCCTCTCATTGGCGTCAGATGCTGTAACGTCGCCTGTCTGGGTGAAGGCACTGAAAGCAGTTGATGGGACGGGGTAGGGGACACTAACTGGCGACGATGAACATCAGCATAACGACAAACATTTATTCGGCTGAGAACGTTGTGTTCCGCAATCAATACTTTGTCGGAGGACGGGAAACGGCACTGAAAGAAAAAGTCATCAGAAACATTCATTATTTATTTCGAAGTAAATAAACTTTCCTCGCTATCAAAGTCTGTCGTGTCAGTTTGGTAACTGTCACATTCAGCCTCCCACAGTAAACATTCGGCGGATCCCAGACTGCGAAGTGTCAAACCTCTGCCTTTAAAACACAGTTTTAGAATGACTGTATTGTAGAAGAAACCCAGGGTTCCCAAGGGCTATTGGTCTGCACAGTTCAGCACAGTTCAGCACAGTTCAGCACAGTTCAGCACAGTTTAGCACAGTTTAGCACAGTTTAGCACAGTTCAGCACAGATCAGCACAGTTCAGCACAGATCAGCACAGTTCAGCACAGTTGGATGTCCCTGGGCACTATCATCGGTAAAAAAGGGCCATTCAGCAACAATGTCCATATTATTGTAAAGATATCAGTCTAGACTTCCTGGTATAGGAGGTTTCGTAGGTTGGACCAGAAAGGCATTGTATGCACTTCCGAGGACACATATCTCGACATCGACCACCGCCATTGACCATCCCGAGAGACCATCCGGGCAGATGCGACGATCAGACAGGGCCTTTTATTCACAAAAATAGGTAAAAACTAGTCAGTTTAAAATATTTGATCAAATACAAAAATAATGACAACTGGTCAATACAACACAATACCACCTAATTTCTTGGCAAAAATAAAGTCAATTTTTAAAGAAAATGTAAAATGTTCATGAATTATGTTGAAGTTGAATGAGCAAGCAGCAGTCAGCTGGATAGCCTAAATGTTGGCTAGATCACAGGTCAAAGGTCACAACACATCCCAACCGGTTTCAAATTATGGCCACGGACCACTGTGGGTTTATTGTCTCGGGGCCAGCAGTAAAATAGCGCTGAGGGTTGTTTACAACCTACCTGTAGTGAAGGAGTTGGAGAATTTTACAAACAATTATATTTTCCTATTCAGTATTTAATTTCATGATTTCAGTAATCACCAGGCACTATGCTTTTGTTTGTCTCTCACTTGGGTATTCATAACGAGCATTCTATCAAAATGTGATAAACGTTTTGGGTTGATTTCATGTTTTAAAAAACGTGACAATATTAACCACTGTCACAAATGAAAGCAAAGGTGCGATTAATTAGGAAGACATCTGAGTGTTGGCTTAAATGTGACATTACACACAGGGTTTTTTTTTTAATTCCATGATACAATATCTCAACATTTTCTATAAGCGAGGGTGAAATTAACAGCAATCCAACATGGACATCAGCTAACTATTTAGCCTGCTTCCGCTGCAAAATCCAAAGTACTTGGATATTTGTTAATGCAATTTAAAGATTGGTGAAGGCTCATGAAAAGACTTTTCCTGAAACAGAGATTTAGTAAACAACAATATTGGCTGATCCTCATTACTGCCACACCTAATGGCTGAAATTCTTTAGGTAAACCATAGTACATAAAGCTATTACATTATTATCATTACATTAGTATTACATTGTAAAATGATACATCTTGACAGATGTGGGATGTTACCGGCGTATGAGTGAAGCCATATCGACTGGCTATTGACTGCTCCAGTGCGGGGAGTACAGAGATTGTACCCCAAGCTTATTCACCCCAGACATAGTGACAAAGGACATGGTCTTGTCGCACATTCCAGTCTGGCTGCTTCTGCTCCAGCACACAAGCCCAATCCGCGGGATTCTCCCTTTCATGAAGAGAAAACAGTTACAATATCACCTCTTTTACTTTCCCGGGAGAGAGAGATGGGATAACTAGCTGGGTAGAATAAGAGCTGTCACTCACTCCGGGATGCACTCCTTGGTTCAAAGCTAAGCAGGAAGTGAGAATCCCCTATATGACCGGCAATAGGAATGAGAACTTGTAAGAGGATATTCCAGACAAGCGGGTAGAACATGTAATTGACCCATTTTGAAGTATCATGATATGACATCGGATAAATAGGCTTACCAGTCTATTGATATTTATTACTATAAATTTGCTAAAAAGTAGCATCTGGGAAGTGGCATCACTGCTATAACTACTTTGTTTGACTATTTTATTTGTTTTCTGTAAATGCAGGAACACATTACGCAAACAGTGCATATTATGCAAGGGTGTGTTCGTGAAGCAGGGACTTTGGGAGATAGGGCTTTCAATGTAAATGCTTGTTGCAAACGCTATACAGCGGCAGGGTCTAATAATGCAATTGTTGTTGGTAAAAGACCACTGCTTAAAAACAGGACATGGATGTTGGGTGACCAGTAAGTTTACATCCCCAACAATAAATCCCCAAATCAGCAGAGCAATCATATTTTACTGTGAGAACATAACACAGAGACGCATCCCAAGACAACATCTGAAAAATGTTCAGATTAAAATTAGGATATATATTCAGGACATTTTCTAGGCAACTCAAGCAAGAGAACATTGCTATAATGGCGGTTTTCTGTAGCCCTATTGGCTCAGTAATGAGTGTTTGCTTAGTCTTTTGGAAGAACGTGGGGAGGCATAGAGGGTGAACAGTGCCCCAAAATGAGGGGGACAGACTCTCATTTCTGGGAGAAATAAACGTGAGGCAACACCATCATGGGTTGGTGTTTATCTAGTTTTCTAGACGCATTTTTTTTTGTTCATGCCGACGTCCAGACATTTCTTGCCGGATCGACACACTTCCATCTCGAGTGTCTCGGCTAAGAAACCGTGCTCTAATTGCTGTGAGCCGAGTGAGTCTCAACCAATGGATGTGCGCCAGGTTAACCAGGCAGGTCAATTACCTGCAGGGGGCGTGTCAAGGATGTTCTCTATTCAAATTCCAGGGAGAACAACATTTAAAATACTTAAAAGTTCAACTGGAATTAATAAACCATATCATGTTGGGGTTTCCTTCATATTTAATGGTTTTCGGCGAGGGGTCTTGATGGGGCTTAGTCACCTCAATCATTTTTTGTTTTGTTTTGATTTTTAAATATTGTGTAGGACAACAGCAAAAAAAATGTTCAGCCTCCTCGTCGTTTTTTAAACCCTCCCCAGACACTGCGTCCTGGCTCCCGGCCTGTTTGGTATAGTGTTCCACATTGGTCACTGGACCAACAGATCCGTACAGGCCTATACAGTCAACAGTTGGACACACTTACACCCATTAAGTGAATCGGTAAGTGTGTCCAAACATTTGAACGGCCACTGTATGAATCAGCCGATTTTGATACAATTATGTCAAACGCATTTCTGCATAGAAATCTAATTATTCGATTCCACATTGAGTGGGACCATATGACTCCTGCAGGATCCCATTCAACGCACTCCTACTGGCTCTCTCGCACCCTCTTTTCTCTTGTGAGATGAAGAGTATAGTCACTGCAGCTGCTATTCGCATAATTGTTAAAGGAAAGTCATTGCGTGGCATTATGTTGTCCGCAGGATCATTGTTCATTTCCCCATCGCCATTGAGGACCCGGGTGTTTCCATTGAGTTTGAGTATTCAGGGGCTGTTGCCTGGTTACTAATAAAGGGGCAAATCACACCCAATGCATTGGCCAAGATGTGTAACAATGCAACGTTTGTAAAAAAAAAATAAGGCGTTGATACAAGTTAATGACGCCTGTTCAACAAAACAGTAATGGACTTCTTCACCGTATAATATGGATTGTGAATACGAGGGGCTGCCTCGGCACTGCACTTTAACAAGTTTCTGTTTTTTGTTCCATGAGAAACGGACTGCCCTGTCTCTCTGTGTTCTCTCCTTATAGATGCGTGCTGTGGCGCGCGAGCAATCACACACACACACACACACACACACACACACACACACACACACTCACACACACACGCGCAGTGAGAGGAAATGATCAACGCATATAGGCCATATCTATGGAGGACTAAAGGCAATGTGCATTATTGCCTGAAGTGCAATTCATACTAATTTGATCTTCATTATAATGAATGGACACATTATTAATTGCCTCGTCAACATGACTTGAATGGGGCTGAATAGAATAACTGCTGAATTGTGTTATGGTTTGTACATCATGGGAAAGGGAACCCTCTGAGCTTTATGGATTTCTGACATTCTTTTCAAACTCGGACATTTTTAAGGAGCAATTTGGTACCGGTCCCATTTGTTGCACCGCTTTTAACTGAACCAGACAAGCTGCAGTCCTGTCACCCCGAGCAGAATAAAAAGAATCAAAGGATTTTTCCCTTAAATGGACTAATTTTCTCCTTGAATTATGAAAGTAATGGCTATATAGGTAACAGTCTGTGCTCTGTACTCCGCAGCTTAATGCCTGCTAAACCCTTCCACGTGGCTCCACTAGTCGTGGCAATTAGAGCTCATTATAGCCTCATAAACGATGTCATTTGTGGGATTACTTAATAGACAATGCAATTTTATCGTGCAGAATTATGGAAAAATAACATTAGAGCTGGGACGGTGTGATGAGGGAGTGCGCCACACATCATTCCGCCTGGTTTGTCTTCTCTCTCCCCTATCTCTCTCTCTCCTCTCTCTCTCCCCTCTCCCTCTCTCATTCCCTCTCTCTCTCCCTCTCTCTCCATCTCTCCTTCCCTCTCTCCTTCCCCCTCTCCTTCCCTCTCTCTCTCCCTCTCTATCTCCCTCTCTCTTTCTCTCTCTCTCCCTCTCTCCTTCCCTCTCTCCTCTCTCTCCCTCTCCCTTTCTCTCTCCCTCTCTCTCTCCCTCCTCGAAACGGTTCTCCATACTATATCAACCCAGTGCGCTTCTCTTTTCATACGCTGGGTTCGCTTTATTACAGCAATTACAGTCTGACAGACCGACGTGTGTTTGTTTTCTGTCATTTATTCCTGCTCAAAATCACATTTTATTTCGTTTAAATACACCAATTCAAATTGAATTAATTTAAATTACCCGCCTGGTTGCTCTCCGAATAAGAAGAAAACCACAGTAATGGACGTGTAGAACAAGCCCATTTAAACGGAATGGCCTAATATTTCGATTTTAGAGACACCGTTCAAGTTGAGCTTTGTCTTGTGATTGTTCTTGTCCGTTTTTGGCCGTGTTGCCATTGTGAAAATTATTGTAAGCCTTCTTTTCCGATTGATGTTGCATGATGTTTGCACCTGTAATACTGGCATTATTTAACCATTCTAACGCGCTTGCCTCCCCTCAGTCTGGAGCGTTAGGCCGCAGATGAAAGTAAAAGTTAAACCGACTAGTGACCCGCCTGGAGATCAAACCCGCTAATTATTGTCACAAGATGAGGGATTAGCGCATTTCTGAAATAGCTGCCTGTTTACCCGGCAGCAACCCACCATAATAAACACTTTTTAATTGAATCCTAATCACCATCCAATAGACAAAACTCAAACTGCAGCCATTCATAATTATTTTGATAATTATATTATATTTTTCCAAAATACTTCTACAAAGTCTATTCCCTGCTAATTTACAACACAATTTACTAGGACTCGGACAAATAAGTATTTTAGGCATACAATACACATCAATGCATTTTGCATTTTGCCTTTTTCTTTTTTATTCAATTTAAACTAATGAGAAACAATGAATCTATTAAATTTGTTCGGATCTTTGCTAATGGAGAGCTCGTTGTTTGCAGTGTTTACAGCATGGCCCACATTATAATGCTTTATTTTCTGTGTTAGTTGATGTGTATATTTAGATGACTGAGATGATGATAGAGGTTATTTGTGCTTTTCAACTATATTTGTTTCTAAAGGCCTATCTATATTGTTTCATCTAAATGCCTATCTAGATGTTTTATCTAAAGGCGTATCTAGATGTAAGATATCTGCCAAGTTCAATAAACAATTAAGATGTATTCAACAAATGTGTTTCTCTCACTTGCTAATCTCAAATTAAGATCCCCTCTGAAATTAACCTATCGCACTAGGCCTATTAAAGCTTTGTTGAAACATTAATATATGTTCCAACTTTGCTTTTCATTATCATGCTGGGTGATGCTCAAGAAGTCTTGCTTAATGTCTATATAGACAATACTTTCCTCTGTAGTGAGGGGGGAAATAAGCGAATTTGGAGAATTTGATTGGAAGTACTCCATGGCGTCACGTGACTTAGGTCACTCACATGATATCATGGGCTCAGGGAGCCGGCTGCGCAGGAGGGTGATGCTAGGGCCAGCCCTCTCCGGGGTCCCCTTTTGTCTAACCATCAAACATAAGCACCTTCCAAGATCCCGATGGCTTCAGATGAGAAACGGACAGTATCTTGTGCGAGGACCAATACCGACTGGCTGACCGCGCGTATCGTTCTGCAGACATGTCCAGATCCTTTTATGTCGACTCCTTGATCATCAAGGACACGGTGCGACCGGTTCCCCTCAACGAGCATCCCGGACAGGACTACCTGATCCCTATCAGCATGCACTCGCCCACTATGATGACAGTCACCGGGCCGGTGTGCCCGTCTAGGAAGAGCGGCACCTTCTGCGTCTGCCCGCTGTGCGTCACGTCCCACCTGCACTCTCCCCGCGGGGGGATTGCGATGCTGAAGACTCGGTTCCCGGGAGCGGAGCCCCAATATTGTCAGAGGATGTCGCACCACCAACAGTCTCCGGGGCTGGCGCACCCGGGACACGCACCTGTCTGCACGCCCACGTATAGCGTCACAGACCCAAGGAGGTACCACTGTCTCTCCATAGGTAAGCAGATGATCTCTCAAACACCGGTAGGCCTATATATATACAACAACAATATAAAAACCTAGTCTATGTTATATCTTCATTGAAACACAGCATATTAATGTTATTATATTCATTATATTGTTAGGCCAATTACGCATAATTACGCACGTGTTGCATTGCTTTTAGGGGAGGCTACTGATACACTGTAGGCTGCATGTAGAATGGAAGTATAACATCTGTCTGAAACGTTAAATCTTGTCTCCAACAGGCGCAACGGAGAGCAATCACATCCAGAATGGCAAAAGGATGCGCACGGCATTCACCAGCACGCAGCTACTGGAACTGGAAAGGGAGTTCTCGTCCAATATGTATCTTTCCCGGCTCAGGAGAATCGAAATAGCGACGTATCTCAACCTCTCGGAGAAGCAAGTGAAGATCTGGTTTCAGAACCGGAGGGTGAAACACAAGAAGGAGGGCAAGGGCACCCAGAGGAGCGGCGCGCACAGCGGTTGCAAGTGCGCAAGCGGTCACACGGACTACCGACGGTCTGAGGACGAGGAGTCCCTATCCCCCGAATCGGCGTCCGAGGAAAAAGAGATATCCCCAATCTGAGGGCATGCCATCATCACCCTCCATAGACTTGCTGTACACACTGGCACTTGGTCTACCCTGCTTCAACACGGATTCAGTAACATGAGACGAGCTCACGGCCCTGACATGAAACTTCCAGTCTGAAAATAATTATTATGGGAATATCTCCTTCCATGGGTTGTAGGCCTATTTAATTTTAGGTTAGGTGTCCGTTATAAACGACTTGTGATTAGACGACATGTTCCATTTGATAAGAACATATAATTCTAAATGTGATGTAAAATCCTTCAGGGTTCAAAAGTTGCGAGTCATACAATGTTTGGTATTCTTTCCCATGCGCATATATAGAGACATATCATATTTATCTGTGTGGCTGCGACGCTTTTGATCCACTCTGGTTCATTTATGACTTCTGCACTCCAATTTGTATGTGCATATGTAAATAATATGTATATTTGTATTTATTCTAATAAAACATTGGTCAATTGTACGTCAGTGAAATATGTATCTTGGGTGGATTTTTTTATTACAGGTATGACCCCCCCCTCCCTCACCCGATCTCAAGCCGATAAGACAACAGGCATCCAAACTTCCGCAGGCAAATTTAAGATGATTAGAATTTAGTAAAATATTGCAGATTGGTAATTCCAGGGGAAATCTGGGTAGTGTCATTAACCTATTGATTTAATGTTTTTAGTTATGTTACATAGATATATAGCCTGACTATCCAAATCCGCAAAATTGTCCAGAATTTGTTTTTCTTATTTGCAATCTGAGAGCCTTGTTCTTTGTTTCATAATTATAAAACATGTTAATACTAATTGTGTACAATTATCTGTGGTGGCATTTTAAAATGTCTTGAACACCAGTGACGTCATCTAAGCCTATATTCTTCCAGTAGCCCCAGTCGATCCGGAACGTGACTTAAATGTTGTTCCTCATATGAGAACCATGCATTCAAACCCTTTTGGTTATATTTATAACCTTATTGGGTTCTATAGAAAAAAATAGTTTAACGGGGGATTCTAAATGGAACCAAAAAGAGATCCATAGGGTTCATTAGGGCAGCCGAAAAGCGTTTGTTATAACAGTGTAATAACCTAAAGCTTCATAATAGCGTAAATATTTGTAATTCGACGTTCAAATGTATAGCCTTAATTTGTTGCATAAACACAAACAGATACAATGGTTAAGTCCAATTAGGCTACATCAAAAGTACTGTAGGCATAGGTGCTATACCAGTGCACATTTGTTATGTCCACTGTCACAGTTAAAATAAAGTTAAAATAATAATAATATATATAATATGTAAGTTAAACATTATGACTTTATATATCCTGAGAAACATCAGTCACTATATGTTTGGTGCCTGGCTCCGTTTAGGAATTAATCCGACAACCCCAAAGTTTCAAAAACAACCTGCACCCTTGAGACGGTTACAAACAAGTGTTTTGAGTTTTTGTTAAATGCAAATTGGGAATACATTCTAGTGTTTCCTATTTCAAAATATTATTGATACAACCGTGGTGTTTTAAAGAGTGCAGCATTACTTCACATAGCCTATACTATAGTGTGTGTAATGTAACTGATTTCTGTTTTAATGGTTTCGCCAGTTAACATAATTGGGCATGCATTGTTGTCCATCAATTCACCAGCATTGGATTGCTATACAGGCCTAAACACGAGTCTCATAATAGAGGCATCTACTCTCATCACTTTATTATTATCACACTGTTTCATTACAATTAAGACATTCTTAACATGTAGGCCTATTGTACATTCATTTCGTGGCATTTGGCTTCCTTTTCACCGTTCAGACTACTATATATATTTGCTCTGCACAAAGCAATGATTCTCCAGACTAACCCAGGGTATAATTGCCTTTATCATCCATGTTGAGTTCGTTTTTTGAAGAGATGTCGCTTGGCCAAAAGCAAATTAATTGCAGTTTCAGTCCCACGTTAGTTGATCATGCCGCAATTCCTTCGAAACCACAGAACAAGGATGCGTATAGAACTGGGCGAGGGCTTTGACAGGTTAGATTGTCCTGCTTTGGGACTCGCATTTAGCACTGGACCCCCGACTGCTGCAAACTCTGAGGGCTTTGAAGGAACAGCTACAGGGTTCCCCCGAGTGCGAGAGAACGATTTAGTCACTGTTTCATTAAGCACCATTTGAACCTTTCAATTTATGGTAAATTGAGGGGTGCCCTGAAAATGGACGGATTACGTATAGGGAGGACGATGGGAAATTAACTAACGGTTAATTTAACACGTTTCAGTCGGGGGTTTGGGATACATTCCTAATTGAGAGGGAAAGCAGGTGAAGTTTTGGCCCCACGCAGGCCCATTCAGACCCGGAATAAATGGTCTCTTTTCAGCTCCCGCCTGGTGATCATATATTATTGAGGGAAAGCCATCTAATGAATATATATTGAAGTTCCTATTAATCGAATTAGAGTTCCCCCCTCGCAGGTGTGAGAGTAAAAGACCACCGGCCCATTAAAACCAATGGACAATGGAGGTAACCGCATATTTGGGCAAGGCTCCCCCTTTTCAGACCAATGGGCCCTGACCTCGAACTGTCAGTTCGATATAATAGCCTGAAGCTCATTTGGGGTGTATTAACCTTTCAGGCCACGACTTGCAGGGGAACTAAATTCTTAAAAAATCTCGAGGCGTGTAGACCTGTCGCGTTTTGGCAACTTTGAAAGAAAACGAATCCTCAAAAGCAGCATAAATTATTGTGGCGGCGTGCATTGAAAAATAGACATGGCTCACTTAAAAGGAAAATTATGCAGTATGCTGCCACTCACCTTCACGACGTTTTGGAATGTAAAATGTCAGCATGTCTACGTTATTTTGGATACATTGTGAAAAGACAGCAACCTGCACCAAAATCACCACTAGAAACGGGATTGGATGGCCGAGCCTGTTTAATACGTGTCAATTAGGCAACGCATGACAAAAGACAATGAACAAGACTGCTTTTCAGCGGTGTGCAGCTGCTGTCTCGTGTGGAGATCGGTTAGAGGAGGCGAAAAAGTGCCAATAATGCGCAAAAAAAAGAAAGACCAAGTTTTCTCTTTGCCCGCAGAGACCTTTTTGGTCATGAATCTGCGAGCACATGCAGTTTTGCCTCTCGATAGATGTGACAAGCATTGCTTCATGCGTTAAGGTTCTTGGACTGAGCATGAATCACCCCCGCCCAGTGTGAAGGCATGGGGCTCAGTATTGCCCGGTGACGAGCTTGTTCCCAAAGATAATGACACTGAATTCTGGACACGTGTCTCATCAATGCTGCCTTTGGTGACTTAATCTAGTGGGAGCCCGGTCACCACACAATATGTGCCATGAGCTTTTGTCATGCTCTTGAGAATATAGTGCTTTTCTAAAGTGTCCACCACTAGACTATTAAAATGCATTCTTTTGTGGGGTCAGAGCGTGTCTCCTAAATCATCAGCTGCATTTATGTGCATGAATGAACATATAACAGCCCGGAAAAGGATGAATATTGGGATACTTTGTATCTTTGAAGTATACAGAAATGCATAGCCAAAATAATATTTCAGTTAATAGTCACAATGATCTAATAACAGTCAAGAGAAATATAGAAAAGGGTATATTAAGTATTTTAACTAATTTATTTATTATTATTATTTATTATTATTATTATTTATTTATTTATTCTTGAGGATCTAGGAATAATTGTTGCCCCCAGTAATTTGTTATGGAACAATAATTGTCGTTATTTTTAGAGTGTAACTACATTACAAATCACTTGCTCTACTTTATTTGTATATTGCATATGTTCCCAGTTGTTCCCGAAAAACGGCCGTTTGTTTTATCAACTTAGCCAAGTTATGGCAAATAACAGTTTTACATATTTACAAAAGAAATCAATTACACACCCTTTGATTACAAAAGGTGGGTAAACTACTGGTCAACAAGTTATGTTACCTATCTGAACACCTCATATGAGACACAACCTTTTGTCGAAATAATAGCTAGAATGCAAACATACATATAATTTATTTCAGAAAATATGAAGCATAATGCGCACAGGTAATTGTAAGATTTCGAAGTGCATGGTTCACTATTCTTCTGTTGACTAACAAATAGTATTGTCTCGAAGATGAAAAATAAATGCAGGTTGATGACGATAAAAAAGTGGAAGTGGATTTGTGATTTTTTTCCCCCTGGAAAAATGTATTCAACTTTTCTCTGGAACGCAAACAAACACTGGAATATGGCTGGTTGCCAGTTACTCGTTTTGTGCCAATCACGTGACCAGTGCCAGATATTACCCACTCATAGGTACACTCCAGGTGGTTGCCTCACTTGCATTGCAGTGCATGTACCGTCCTAGAAAAGAAATCGACTCAATGATGGATACTTCGGACGTGTATTATGATGGTGGGAAGCTGCCGCCGGCCGAGTATGACTATAACACCCCCTCCTGCCGCTACAGCTGTGACATCGAGCAGGTACGGGTCCACCACCTGCCCTCCTATCCCTCCGTGGATCCCCGGAGCAGCCGAACTTTGCTGCCCTCCGAGCTTCCTAACTGTCAGTTCTCAAATCCTATTCAAGCACACACCCATCAGGGACAGGATTACCTGACTAGCCACTGTCGTGTCCCTCACGACTATCCAGGAGACAGCCCAGTGGTGGAGGGCGAATCAGCGGGGGACATGTCCTTCCCCTGGATGAGGAGATCCAGGTTTCAGTCATACCAATCCCTCCCAGGTGAGCTGCACTATACTATTACATTTTTTATATATCAACAAAGCATGCAGTTGTTCACTCAGTGTACGTATATATATATATATATAGGTACGTACACTGAACTATATTAACTATATAGGCTATGATTGAATTAACATGTATAAGGCCCTACAACTAGGCAAATGCTTAAGCTACACATCCAGATAAATAACATCAATAAAAAGAACAATAAATATTTGCCTGTTCGTTAAGGTGCTTTTTACCAGAACGCGGAAGAACTCAAGCGCAACCGTACGGCGTACAGCCGGGCCCAGTTACTGGAGCTGGAGAAGGAATTCCTCTTCAACCAGTACATCTCCAGGCCACGTAGATACGAACTGGCCACTACACTCAACCTAACCGAGAGGCACGTCAAAATCTGGTTCCAGAACCGGCGGATGAAGTGGAAAAAAGAACAAACGAAAACACGAAAGAGTCCCTGTGGTCCACAGGAACCGGAGGCCTTCAAAAAGCCCATATAAAACATTTGGATGACAGTCTATATGAGTGGTTTTTAACCCAAGACGGATTATTCTTTGCACTATAAATTAGGCCTGTGGCTTAATAAGGAATTGTCTAACATTTGCAGTTGCGACATATTGCATTATTTATACTTTTCATGAGCATATAGGTACTATAATTCATAATTTCTAATAATTGCCACATTTGAATGTTAAAATAAAATACCATCATTTTTATTAAATTGACCAGAGTAGCCTATCGTTTTCTTCAGAATTAAGAAACCTATTTATTTTAGACAGATGGAGGGGGGGGGTTATTAACACTACCAACATATACGCCTAATTATGCTAAATGACATAATGTCAATAAAAGAGTGTTTTGAATAAGTGAAATATATAATAATTTGCCCCCTTGATTCACATAGCCTATAACTAACATCTACCCTTGGACCCAAAGAAACCTGCAAATGTTTTATCGCAAGTGTGTCAAGGTCTGTTATTTACATGATTGATTAGAGTTTTAAGATATATAAAACTTTCCCTATTTCCCGTTTCGACTGTAGGCCACAAAGTTTTTCAATTAGGCTACAGAACAATGCGCATTGCAACATTTATTGCACAAGGAAAATGGAATAATGACTAATATCGGGAACAATGACTTGGAGTTTGAGCAAACACAAATACAGGTCGCCAAGCAACACTTGTAAACACGTATCAACGAAACCACCTTCCCACCACGGGTCACTTTAAAGTGCACGTATAGTTGAAGTGTGCTATTTGTAAAGCATCACACCTGGTTGATATGAACAGGTAACATATCAAATCAAGTGTTGACGTCCATTCAGGCATATGATATTAATTCGGGTTTGGGCTGGTGTCTTTAACCTGCCATAATATCATATTCATTAACCTTATGCAGTTAGGCCTACAAAAATCAATACATGCGTGTGCTCTGAGGTCGCCAGACCAAACTTGTATGCAAAATATAGACGCACAACCGATTTTCACGTTACATGGATTTTTGGAGTGGTTTGAGCTGCACCTTTTGCTAACAGCCCCTACATGTATCAGTGCACGTTTCAGAACGCTGGACAGCTCTAGAGTCGACCGATTGCTCGGCCCCTATAGCCAACCAGATGTTGACCACTGGACACTCTAGAGTCGACTGATTGTTTGGCCCAAATAGGCAACCAGATGTTGACCACTGGACACGCTCTACAGGGACATCATCTGAGTAAAAACACTTTTGGTTGTTTGAGTGTTAAGGAATAAAACAACATATTTGATGAGTTTTGTTTGTCAATCGGCACATTTGTCAAAATACCATGCATACATTGTAATGAAGATTCATTTTGCATTTTAATGTCAACATAGGCTAGTTAACATTTCCGTGATGCTTCAGATGATGATATTATTGCTTTTGTGCTTGTTATAATGACTGTAGGCACATTTACGCATGCAATGATGCCAATTGACTATTTGAGTTAAGATTTTTAAAATTCAGAGACAACCACGAGAAACACATATGCGACATTCAGTGTTATAAAGGATATATTTTTTAATAGCACTATAAAAAACATTTTGCCTAGTAGCCTATACCTACTTATAAAAAATACACAATATTTTCCTATGGAACATCTGTTTTATTCTATATACTGCTCAGTGTCAAATGTCCGTTGGCGGATTATGATATTTTAATGTCAGTTTCACTGATGAAACCCATCTCGAAAGAAAAATGCTATTTGGAGCTCATTGACCAAGATGCCCACGTTAAGTTGAAACCAAAATCATTTACACGCCCCCTAGTGGACGCAATGTTTCATTCCGGTATAGGCCTAACACATTTCAACTAACCATCGGTTAAACACACACACACAAACACACACAAACACACACGTTTTCAAGTTTTCAACGTTTTGTTATAGAGGGCAAATCACTAGCAAATGCCACAACCTCTACAGGTTTGGGCCACAAAACTTGAAGAATTCGTTTATTTGGAGAACAAGAGAACAAGGGACACCGTTCTTTTGAACGTTTCAGCTGAAGGAACATGTGGAATCAATCGTGGCTGGAGAGATGTGTTGCTCTGTAAGAGAGGCTGCGTTGCAGCCGGGGGGCACGGCTGGAAGTGTCGCGGAGAGGCTCTATGGACACCGGCCTATAGTCGGCTGACTTGACTGCACCGCTGAACTCAATGAGATAGGTAATTGTTATAATTATCCCAAACTGGTGGGCCGTTGGAAGAGCCCCGGGGGTCAGGGAAAAGAAGGGGTCTGGAATCACATATCATATTCCCTCATACACAGTCACAACATGTGCAACATTTTGCCAAAACATGGCAAAAAATGACCGCACTACAATGCATTGGTTTTTCAGAATAAGAAATTGCTACAAAAATAACAACAAATGTATTACTGGATGTTCCTCCTTCATGTCAATATGTGGTTGAGAGAGAGTAGTGAGCTGTGTAGTGCGTGGTGTTGGAGCGCCCTCTGTGCGCAACCGAGGAGTCGACGTTCAGGTTTTAATTTTTTTTAAGTGCAGATGCACACAAATATCATTGGAAGAAAATGTAATCACTAAATCACGCAGTGTTACAATTTGTAACGATTTTTATCCGATTTGTTGAATTCTTATAGGTTAATAATAAAATGTGTTGCTTTTGCGTATAGCTTGGCAAATGGTACATTTATAAATTGATTTGTTATCCAACTTTATGCAGTTTATTTATTTCAAAAAATATCATAGATAACCGAACATTTTGCGTCGTAACTTCCACTTGTTTCTAAACCACTGCAGAGCAAAGAAATTTGACTCCGGCTCCAGTCACACTAATAAAGGACTATAGGGGCTTTTATTTTGAAAGAAAATGCAGCTCGAGTGAGGAGGAGGGGGTCATTTCCTGACCGTTATTTACTTTGAGCCAGATGATTCGGTTTTTTTTGGGAAGGATGGACTGAAACATTGAATCAATTACTGGTCGCTGCAGCTCAAGCGCATTTGTGAGTGCGGCTGTAGAGGCAGACGCAAGGGCGCACATATGTCAGCTCTCACAGTGGAGTAGCCTATAGGGGCAATAGGAGCACTAATACCTCGGCAATAGAGGAGAGGAGCGCTCACTGAGCTGATCCGGGCGCTTTTATTCACTCAATTTACTGGGATTTAAAATCAACACGCAAAATCCAAAGGAATATATAAGGTTCGTATTTTGGAGGATTTTCAGTTTTGCTCACTTTTATTTCCTCTAGAAGTTCAGGTCGCTTAATTGAAAGAATTTCTGACCTACAAAATGTTACTCTGGACTAAATCCCGTCACACACGCGTGAAAATGCTCAAAAAATGTTCTGTAGTTTTTATTATGGCACAAGACAACAACTTTTTTCAAAACTAAATGTTCATTTTACGGGATGTTCAAGATTTTGGCTTGCGGAATATTCACCGTTTGGGATTTGTCATTAAGCCATGATCCCGAGGAAGCGTTTCACCAAAGTTCTTGAAAGTTTGAAGATGTGTGCAAATGATTTATTATGCATTCAACTGGTCTGCATGTTCCATGTGCACCATATGGGTTCCTCCAGTTGCAGAGCGGAGAGATTGCGCTCACTCGACTGGATAGAAGCGCTCAATTTCGGCTTCACAGCTGGAGGTGTCACCTCGATGACTGAGGCTCCATTGTGGGATGCTGCTGCCTGCCCTATGCACCTAATGGGAAACACATTGGAAATTGGACTCTAAGTTGTTTTGGTTTCTGTCCATGTTTGGAATTAAATGAAATATTGTGCATTGGGAATTGAAAGTGGATATGAGGCGCAGGCTGTATAGCCGGATGGAATTTTAATTTAGACTCAATTATTTCTTTTTTTCCCACTTAGAAACTAACCAGAGTAGTCGTGAGGACCTACATTCCGCTTGTATTTCATTTCAGTTTTGCGCCAGCCATAAAAATAAGGGATCCGCATATTGTCACAAATGTAATTATTTTTGATTACCAATTTTATCATCCTTTATAATGGCCTAAGCAGTACATTTTGACGAATGTATCTGTCAAATATACAGAAAATATATAATTCCATATAGGCGAAACTCATTGCGTCTATTCTGATTGCTTTCTTCAAAAAACTATTATAGGGTCTTTATTACAATGAAAAAATAATTATACACAATTGTAGTTGTTAATTAAGTGTGTGCGGGAGAAATAAGATATCTCGGCTGATGCGATGTTGCTCCACAGTGTCAAGGCATGAATAATGCGTTTGTTAAGCTGTTTTGGTAATGCAGTGTTAGTCAGAAATGCACACGTTGGTAAATCCTGCATGAAGAGAAAATCCCTTAACCAAAAGTAAAAGTAAAAATGTTTGATGTGGATAAATCAGCTCGTGAATCAATTTCAGAGGGGTCACTTAATTGCATTGCTATAGTAACACTTTATGATATGGTTTGCCAAAAAGTAAATAAAATACAAATACTAAAGTAGCGGCATCGTTTTTAAGCCATACATTTGATTTACCTAATGGAGATTACAATAAGAAGGTCAAATAAAGATCTGTCCGATTCGGTTGGAACAAGGTGATTATAATCATATTAGACCAAAACTTGTAAGACTTATAGGTCTGAATGTTTCAAAATGTATTCGCGTCCTTCTGCGGCTTCTTACAGCGTCTCTTTGCTTAATTGCGCAATCATGGCACCCAGGGTTTTGGCCACTGCAGGGTCCGACACTATAGAGACACATTAATGTATTATAATGTTCAAGTGAAGGTCTTGTGAACATATGTACAATTTGAAAATGTTTATATAGCTTTTTATTTGCGTCGGTTGTACGTATATTCACAATATTCTCAAGTATATATAACGTATAAACCCAAAAAAACGGTACTATTTAAAGTTAAGTCCAGCTATTGGCCAGGGGCCAATTTGTAACTGGCTACAAGAGACATAAAAGTAACTGTCCTGTTAGTGAAAGACTTTACAGGCAGCAATCAAAGGCGTGTACTATGTCGCCCCCTTGCGGCTACAATGTCTGAATTGAACTGGAATTAATTGACTAAAAATTGGCGCCACTCAAAAGTATCCAAAGATGTTTTTACACTCATCTGTCAAGACCAAACCAAATGAAAGCAATCATCATCCCTGCTCAACTTGAATTTGCCGTCCACAAGACCTGGTGAGAAGTTTTAAGGTGGAGAGAATTGAAAACTTCTCGGTCTCTGCTGTGCGGGAGCAGTGGTCTATCTGCTGTGCGGGAGCAGTAGTCTATATTCTGTGCGGGAGCAGTAGTCTATCTGTTGTGCGGTAGCAGTAGTCTATGCTGTGCGGGATCAGTGGCCTATCTGATGTGCGGGAGCAGTGGTCTATATGCCGTGCGGGAGCACTGGTCTATCTGCTGTGCGGGAGCAGTGGTCTATATCTGCTGTGCGGGAGCAGTGGTCTATCTGCTGTGCGGGAGCACTGGTCTATCTGCTGTGCGGGAGCAGTGGTCTATATCTGCTGTGCGGGAACAGTGGTCTATCTGCTGTGCGGGAGCAGTGGTCTATCTGCTGTGCGGGAGCAGTAGTCTCTCAGTCGATCCATTGATCCGAACCCTATCCAAATTAATTAGTTAATTAAAGGAGTAACGGGTAATTTGTCCCAAAAAGTCAATGTTTGTTCGATTTTAGTCGGATGTTTTTTTTTGTATTTGTTGGTTGTAACTTCTGATGGAGCCACCTCTGACATGCTGGTATTTATTTTTCTAGCTGAATTCCCCATCTTTGACCATGGATGGCATGAGGACATTTCTAATCCTTGGACTTGTCTTATGCGCGTCTATATCAGGTAAGAATCGAATCTGGATAACACTTTGGATTTATAGCTGAAATATCTGAAAAATAGCTGAAAATTTGCCTTTGATCTTTAGTGCATTCAATTAACTGACTTTTGTGTTTTTTTTCTATCAGTTACATGCGGACGTACGAAACCGGCAATTGTATCAACTGAAGATAGTTTTTTAGTCGAACCACACTCCACCTTCAACATCAGCTGTACCGGCAAGTCGAGCGTCGTCTGGGTCGAGCCCCTACCGGACAATACCTTCGTTATACCCGGGTACCATACGGCCACGCTCTTCATCTACAACGCATCGGTGGAACACACCGGAAATTACGCCTGTATATATGAAGACGATGAAGATGACAATCTGGAAAATATGGCATCAATATTAATTTATGTCAAAGGTAAATATTGTTTCAAAATGAATGGTTGTCTATAGTCGGTCGTCTATACAGAGAAGCTATTAGATAAGGATTTGGGACTATAGGTGGAATTCAAATTAAAGTCAGCTGTTAACACCACGATAACCATCAAGGGAGACTAAAAAAACGAGTTGATATCACTGCATGGAAAAACCTCCCCGGGTAGTTGTCAGAGTCAGTCAGCCTCCAATGGGACTTCATGAGTTTAAGGGAAATCAGTTGGCCATACAGAGGCCTGTAAAGATGATCGACCAGTCATAGTTGACCGTATTGGCTCTTCCCTTCCTGTTGGCCATACAGAGATTGAGGACTTCCATGTGGAGGTGAAGGCCAGCGAGGAGGCAGTGAGACTTGGGGAATCCTTTAACGTCACCTGTGTGGCGCCTAGAGGATCACACTTCCATCAACAGTGGCTCCACCCCCGGAAACAGGCAAGGCACTCATCTGGGTCTGGGTCTTTGTATCCCCGTCCTTGGTGATACTCTCTTTCAATATCGACTGGAACTGTTTCTCTCTGTCATTATTACTCAAAGCTCTCTGTCCCACCTTGTCTCAATGAACACATCCACCCTCTTTTCTCATCCCTGGTCATATCAGGCTTCTCTCCCCAGTCTAGGGACATGGGTTTGTGTGACATTACATTGTAGATAGACTTTGTGGATGGCGGTAGGTGTCACTACGTACAGTAAAATCTCAGTGCCTGGCAGTGCCGTAACCAGGATTTTTCAAATACCGAGGTCAAAAATACCTCCCCCCTTTTTTTTTAATCAAAAGAAAATAAAAGTCTGAGTTTGAATGTTTGCGAAATGCTGCTAACCTACCTGTAATATACATAGTATCAGGGGCGGACTGGCCATCTGTGTGATCTGGTACTCCTTGTTATTTCCCCACTAATCTGTTGCAGTTGTGGTTAGTGCGCACGCCTGTGGATCAGGGCGACGCCGGTTCGATTCCCCTACCAGATGCCACATTATGTCTTTAGATTTTCTGAATTCTAATGTTGACCATGTGTATGATGTATTTAAAACAGATAAACTTCAACATTTTAGCTCTAAAATTCCACATGCAGTAGCTAATATTAAGAAATATGTTGTGCTTTTACGTTTTTAGTCCCAGTCTGTCCCTGGGTAGTATCAGCTGGCTTTTTTAAAGTCCCATTCAATCGAAGTTCACACTAATTCTACAATTCGAAATTCTAGTGAAATGCACCTAGTCGTTATCTAAGGGATTATGTTCACCAAATACTGAATATCATCCCTGGGCCATGTCGGTCTCATTCCGCGCTCACAAGAGTACAAAGGTATAGGGAAAACATGACATGGATTTCAGGAGAAATAACTTTTGTTAATGTCTAAGGCAAGTCAAATGGATTTGTGAAATGGACCGACCGGGATTTTATATTTTCGGTGCTGAAAAGAAAGACGTTATGTTTTAGCAGTCACATCGATATTGCCCGCATAATCATACAGTAGCCTATGATCAATATGGGGTGGACCAATTGTCCTTCTTTGAATATTGGGGGGACGTGTCCCCCTGCCCCCCCATAGGATTACGCCTATGTGTAAAAATATATATTAGACGAGTTAAGTCCTGAAGACAACAACTACAGCCAACTATTTCTGTTTTGACTGACAAGACAAGTAGGCTACGTGTCCGTGACGACGATCCGTAGACTTCTCGACTCGTCGGCTATTTTCCATTCACAATGAAATTACTCAAATAATATATATCACAGAAAAAAATACCGAGGACATGACCTCGGTGTCCTCAATGGTAGTTACGGCACTGGTGCCTGGTTTACTACCAGGGCTGGAGACGAGTGGGTCCATCTTGCCCCATGTAAGGAAGACAGACAGAGGGTGAAGGAGAGTCAGACAGTCAGACAGGCAGACAGACAGGGGGAAGGCAGTAAGACAGGTGTTTTGGTAAAAACGACACGAACGGGTCAAAGGAGGAAGTGGAAAGAGAAAAAGAGCGACGGTGAATCACTTGACCCATGTGACCTCTGAATATGCAGAGCAGATATGCCCCCCCCGTGACCCAGGTGAACCCTAGGACGTGCGTGACCGCTGGCTTTAGTCCCCGTTGGGTTTATGTGAGGTAATACGGGCGTTGACCATTCATGAGTGAGGTCATGCTTCATTCAGTTCATTCAAGTTGACGGTGATGGTGAGGGGTAATTGATGCCATTTTATTTCTGAAGTGGTGTCTGCGTGTGCGTGCGCGCGTGTGTGTGTGCGTCTGTGCAGTAATCCCCGCAACACGTTGTGACAGAGCGTCTGTTTTAGTGGTGGCATTCCTCTAAGCCCTATTCCAGAGACAGGTTGGCTAAGAAGAACGCAGGAATCCTGACTCCTGGTTTAGGTCTCGGTTGCAATTACATGCTTTTAAATGCTCTGTGATCGTGATTTATCGCCTGTGGGCCAGCACGTGTTTTAACCATCAGCTTACTAAGGCCCACAGAGACACTCTCTGACAGAATTAAACTCTGAAGGTGCAGAAAGGTAGAGAAGCAAAGAGACGTTTGATTTCCTAGATACGAGGATCGACAATCTGTAGGGTTGTGTTTCTAAGGTTAAATATCCATCCTCTTGTTTTCTTTATCTAGGCTGTGGATGCAGCTCAGATGAAGCAGACTCTACCTGACAAGGTGGTCTACACACTCCATATCCCAGCAGCCTCCTCTCAGGACAGTGGAGTATACGAGTGCTCCATCGCCAGTGACTTCACTAGAGAGATCAGAGCCAACCAGGTGTCGGTCACAGTATTCGGTATGGACGCACTCACCTCTTTACCCCGAAACCTCTCTTGGAAACATTTACATAAGCAATGTCCGTTGCCGGCCAAAGCAGATGTTCCCTTTCAGGACATTGGCTTTTTTTCAACATTTCTCACTGCTACAAATTCCTTTTAGTAGTGGTTGTGTTCAACAGAGCCGTCGTGGCATTTTTGTGAGACATTCTAATTCGTATACTTTCATTGGGGGGAGGGTGTGAGTCTTTTAAACTAGCGTCCTTGAAATGGCATTAAACGTTACGCTAAATACCTCCTGTCCATCACTGTCTGAGGCACACCTCTGCTTTCGTCATCATCAGACCGAACTCTGTGCGAGATGGCTTCAGCAGATGTGGGCCATTTTTTGTTCCTTCCGTCCTTCTCCTTCTACCACACCTTTTCATTGAGGTACCTCTCCTTTCTCCCCCCCTCCCCCCTCCCCCTCTCCCCCGTTTTGTTCTCCACTTTTTCTCTCCATAGGGGAGAGCTCCTTTGTTAGCTTGGAACACAGGGGGATTAAAGCATTGGAGTTTGTCAGTGAGATGGAGGAGACCAAGTTCACCATTGCTATGGAAGCTTTCCCTGTCCCTAAAGTCACCTGGCTGAAAGACGGCATCGCCGTCACAGAGAACAGCTACCTACTGACTAAGACCAGCCGCCTGGAGGGAAACCGGTAAGATCTCTGTGCCGACGGCACGCGTGTCTGCGTTTGTGGAGCTCGGTGAGCGAGGCTAATCGGCGGGCTCCTCTGTCCGTCTCTCAGGTATCAGAGCACTCTGACTCTTCGGCAGCCCCTAGAGAAGGACAGTGGTAACTACACCGTCAGTGTCATCAGCAGCTATCACGTGGCCCAGTTCTCCTTCGCCGTCAAAGTGAAAGGTGAGCAGACCCAGACGTCAGCATGTGGACGCGTCAGTATCTCTGCGGTGTCATGCCAGATCTAACCGTGTGTGTGTGTGTGTGTGTCTCTCAGCCACAGACTTCAGCCACAGGCTAAACACGTTCCAGCATGGTTCTGCCCCGGTGCTGTTCCCTCAGGAAGAGGAGATGATTGTACCCCTTCACACGCCGTTCACATTGATCTGCCGGGGCGAGGCCGAGCTGATCTGGGACACGCCCGTCTATCTGCACGAACAGAGCGAGGAGGACAACAGCGGCCTGTTCGTCACCACGGTTACCGTGGATAACGCCACGGCGGCCCACACGGGCTTCTACAGCTGCTTCTACAACAGCGAGAACTCCACCGAGGAGGACGAAAGCAGCATCTACATCTACGTGCCAGGTGCGTAGAGAGCAGCCCTTCGGTGTCAGATGAAGTCCGCGGTTCAAAGGTCTGACGCGACGTGCCCTCTCCCCCTCTCCCCCCTTCCCCGCAGATCCAGACGTGCCCTTCGTGACCTCTTCGCTTCCGTTCAACAACCACTTCCTGAGCAGCCGCGACGAGATGGAGATCCCGTGCCGCGTGTCGGACCCCAGCGCCAACGTGACGCTCGTCAACGTGGACACGCAGCAGGTCGTGCCCGTGGACGCATACGACAGCAAGCGGGGCGCGGTGGGGAGCTTCAGTGGCGGAACCTACGTCTGCAAGGCCCTCGTAAATGGCGAGGAGCACGTCAGCGAGGAGTACATCGTCCACGGCTGGGTCGGGATGGACCTGCGCGTGGAGCTGAAGGCCCGGAAGAGCGCCTTGCTCGTGGGAGACGCCATCGTCGTGACCTGTACGGCCCGGGGCGCTGAGATCCTGGAAGATCACTGGAAGTATCCCGGAAAACTGGTTAGCAACGGCGCACAATTACGCTTTCTGGAGAGCTCACGGTTTGTTAGAAACGTCACACCGGTCATTTACGCAATTGATTGTGAACGCGTCCGGTCCTTGTCAGGCGAACCGTGCGCAGAAGTCCGTGCGGGAGAACAGGAAGGACCAGGAGATAGAGTACACCCTGACCATCTCCCACGCCACGGCCAAAGACAGTGGCGTCTACGGCTGCTCCATCACTGACGTCATGAGCAACGACAGCCAGACCAAGGAGATAACCATCAGTGTCTACGGTACGTATATTCATAACCCACAGCGGGATGACAAGGGGGCTTTTGTTCCACTTTTATTATTCTCACTAAGCATATAGCAAAACAATACCTTTAGAAAATAACCAGAAGGGTTATTCAGCGGTCCCGAATTCATACACGGTTCCCATTTCGATAAAACAAAGGTTGTCACGCAACTTCCCAGACATCCTTTAGGGTTCTAGTACATCAGAAAAGTGTAGCTGCTCGCGTGTTTCAACTGGTGGATAGTTCAAACCGGCTGTCATCCGCTGGTGCGCCTGTATATGTATCGTATTCATGGCTCTCTCCATCTCTGCCCGGACAGAGGGGTCGTTCTTGCATCTGCATCCGGCGTTCCTCCCACAGGAGTCGGCGGAGTTGGATGAGGTCAGGGAGTTTCGAGCTGATATCGACTCCTTCCCCGGTGCCCAGGTCACCTGGCTCAAAGATGGCCTCCCTCTCAACGACGTGGCGGCGGAGACAACCAGCAGCATTCGACAGGTCAGCGATACCAGGTGAGAAAGACTTCCCCTGGCAGCACTTAAAACACTGGCCCACTGGCTAATACACGGTCAGGTAAGTGAAGGACAGCATATAGCTCCCACCACCCACACTCTACGGCAAATAACAGGTTCCCAGTTCACAGCTGTGGGCTGTTCAGAGGTCTGTTATTAAGCCATTAGGTCGTTCTGAGTTGTCAAAGAGGAACCGGTCTCCGGTTGCCGAACGCCTGTGAGTTTGTAACTATACGTGGTGTCCGGCAGGTACCAGAGTGTTCTGACCCTGATCCGGGCTAAAGAGGAGGACTCTGGGAACTACACCATCAGTGTGGACAATGGGAACCAGACTCGCAACCACACCTTTAGCCTACAGGTCAAAGGTGAGGCAGACCTATGCTCCAACCCCTCATTTTGGATTTACCTTGATGTTGCCGGTTCCTCCCAGTCACCCCAGGGGTGACCTTTACAGCACGTTGTCTGTGTGTGACCTAAACGTCTCGCCCCCTGTTTCCAGTACCTGCGGTCATTGTGAACCTGAGGGACCTCCACCAAGGCTCAGCCTCGGGTCAGTCTGTAGTGTGTATTGCCGGAGGCATGCCCACTCCTCAGGTGGACTGGTTTATCTGCAAGAACATCAAACAGTAAGGACATGCCCCTCCTCATCCCTACTCCAACACGAGCCGTTATTCTTTGCTTAAATTCTTGAACAAATTAAAATGTTTTCCTGTTAGTTGAGTGCTATTCTTAACGGCGACAGTCTCTGTACCCTTCTTTGTGATCGCGTCCAGGTGTGCCAATGACTCCTCTCAGTGGTCGCCCCTACCGACCAACGACACGGAGATCACCGTGGAGACGCACCTCGACCAAAACAACCAGCTGGAGAGTCAGGTGATCTTCGGGCGACTGGATAACACTCTGGCCGTCCGCTGCCTGGCCCGGAACGAGATGGCCGCCGTCAGCAGGGAGGTCAAGCTGGTGTCAGCGGGTGAGACATTCACATAGTCACTCCTGTCAAAGGTCAACATGGCTACCAGACCTGAGTAGCTTTACAGCATCTATACGGGCCAGTTTGTCTAGCACAGTATTTTACTACCTAATCACTTCTCGTTGTGGCACCTGGAAGTGTAATGGCTGTGCTGGCCTGACAGTACTGAGACTGAGCTGTCACGTAAAGTGCCTGTTGTTGGGACAGCTGATCCTACATTGTCACTGTCCAGGTTTGTTTTACAATGGTACTTTTACTTTGAAAAGTGAATCCCCGTTAGCTTAGGCCATTTGGCCCCGCCAGCTGTGCTTTTCCTGCCCTCCCCAAACCCGCGTCTCCCCTTAATCACTCCAGCACACCTTTCACCCTGGAATAATCTGCTCCCCCACTGGCCGGGCTAATTAGGTGTGAGGCTCCATGCTGTACTCAAATAATGAAATAGGGTCTTTGGATTACAGTGTGTCAATATGTGTGTGGTGGTTCTCATTATTGAGTCCTCATCTCATGGGTGTGCGTGTGTGTGTGGTTCTCATTATCGAGTCCTCATCTCATGCGTGTGTGTGGTTCTCCTGAACAGGCCATGGTTCGGAGCTGACCGTAGCGGCCACTATCCTGATACTGCTGGTCCTTGTCATCATCTCATTCATTGTGCTCGTCATCATCTGGAAACAGGTTAGCGTAGCCGCGCACCTCACACATCTGAAGCCTCTCATGTTCACTCTCTCACCGGCTTACCCGATCAGTCAGCCTCACTCACACACACACCCATTAAACTGACCCTTCACAATCTGTTCTAGATTCGGAGTATTTATCTGTTCGTTGTGCCCTTCGTCTTGCAGAAGCCTCGCTATGAGATCCGCTGGAGGGTGATTGAGTCGGTGAGTCCGGATGGCCACGAGTACATCTACGTGGACCCCATGCAGCTGCCGTACGACTCCAGGTGGGAGTTCTCCCGTGACGGCCTCGTCC
Organism: Dallia pectoralis; assembly: GCA_029465975.1. Taxonomy (NCBI): domain Eukaryota; kingdom Metazoa; phylum Chordata; class Actinopteri; order Esociformes; family Umbridae; genus Dallia; species Dallia pectoralis. The sequence goes on along the minus strand of CM055761.1, from coordinate 5,962,756 downwards.
TTGGTGGGTCCACTGCACTGCTCCCTCTCCTTTTTGCCGTCTCACTGTGGTCGCGTTGCGGTCAGAGAGTCACATCATTGTGGTCGTATTGCAGTTAGGGAGTCACACCGCTGTGGTCGTGTTGCGGTTAGGGTGTCACATCACTGTGGTCGTGTTGTGGTCAGAGAGTCACATCGCTGTGGTCGTGTTGCGGTTAGGAAGTCACATCACTGTGGTTCGGGTTGAGGTCAGAGAGTCACATCACTGTGGTCGTGTTGGGGTCGCGTCGACCACAGTCCGGCGGTCTTGTTGTGCTTGGCCTGCGGTCTGGGTGTCTCCCTGTGGTCTTTAACGATGTGATAAGGCCATCTGGTCGGGCGTGTTGAGTGCTGGGGTGGGCTGCCTGGGCTTGGATGGTGATTCACTGATCAAAGAGGAACTCGCCCACTGAGGATCTTAGAAGTCACAGATGACAGGGCAGAGGCAGACGTGTGAGTGTGCGGATGTCTCTCTCTCTGTGTGTCTTGTGTACTTGTGCTAAGCCTTTATGTTAACTGATGGCTGATTTCTTGTTGTGTCTGCAGGTCGTATCCTGGGTTCCGGGGCCTTTGGGAAGGTGGTGGAGGGGACTGCATATGGACTCAGCCGCTCCCAACCCGTCATGAAAGTGGCTGTGAAGATGCTGAAACGTGAGTTGACCACAGACATGCACGGAAATATATGTCGACAGACAGTTGGAGAGACAGACAGCTATAAAGTTGACCAGGGACAGACATAAAGACAGACATCTCTAGAGACAGACAGTTGTATGGACAGACAGCTAGAAAGGTTACCAGGGACAAACATAAAGACAGACATCTCTAGAGACAGACAGTTGTAGAGACAGACAGCTATAAAGGTTACCAGGGACAAACATAAAGACAGACATCTCTAGAGACAGACAGTTGTAGAGACAGACAGCTATAAAGTTTACCAGGGACAAACACAAAGACAGACATCTCTAGAGACAGACAGTTGTATGGACAGACAGCTATAAAGGTTACCAGGGACAAACATAAAGACAGACATCTCTAGAGACAGACAGTTGTAGAGACAGACAGCTATAAAGGTTACCAGGGACAAACATAAAGACAGACATCTCTAGAGACAGACAGTTGTAGAGACAGACAGCTATAAAGGTTACCAGGGACAAACATAAAGACAGACATCTCTAGAGACAGACAGTTGTAGAGACAGACAGCTATAAAGGTTACCAGGGACAAACATAAAGACAGACATCTCTAGAGACAGACAGTTGTAGAGACAGACAGACAGACAGACAGACAGACAGTGGGATTGTTTGGTTGAGTGATATTCTGGTCCCCTCTCCAGCCACAGCCCGGTCCAGTGAGAAACAGGCCCTGATGTCCGAGCTGAAGATCATGACTCATCTGGGCCCACATCTCAACATTGTCAACCTGCTGGGAGCCTGCACTAAGTCAGGTGACTACACCCACACACACACACACACACACACACTTATGGTTTTAACAGCCAAGTATAATGGTTACCACTCATCTTGGAGCCGATGTTTGCTGTGCTATTTCAGCTGGTGTTTTATGAGAGTGTTACGGCCTCTTGACAGTGCATTTAGCCTTTATGACACGGATAAGATTAGCCCGGAGACTGACGGCTGGTTCTCTATCTCTCTGCTCCGTTACCACTCAGGCCCCACCTACATCATCACTGAGTACTGTTTCTATGGAGACCTGGTCAACTATCTGCACAAGAACCGAGAGAACTTCCTCAGCCTGCACCCGGAGAAGACCAAGAAAGAGCTGGACATCTTTGGCATTAACCCTGCAGACGAGAACAGCAGAAGGTAGAGACTACATTCTGTGTTTGCTTGGGCCAGAATCTCAAATTCTGGCCCAAGCAAAATCAAAATCAAATTTGACATAGTTTAACATCACTTCAGTAAAACGTACGCAGTTTGCAGACTCTGACATGGTTGTTACTGGCTTCTTGTCTCCCTGCAGCTACGTGATCCTGTCCTTTGAGGCCGGCAAAGGGGACTACATGGACATGAAGCAGGCCGACACCACACAGTACGTGCCCATGCTGGAGATTAGTGACGCCTCCAAGTACTCCGACATCCAGAGGTCCGAATATGACCACCCTCCATCACAGAACGGGGGTGAGTACTCTAACATGCAGAGGTCCGAATATGACCACCCTCCGTCACAGAACGGGGGTGAGTACTCTAACATGCAGAGGTCCGAATATGACCACCCTCCGTCACAGAACGGGGGTGAGTACTCTAACATGCAGAGGTCCGAATATGACCACCCTCCGGTCACAGTACGGGGGTGAGTACTCTAACATGCAGAGGTCCGAATATGACCACCCTCCGGTCACAGAAGAAGGTTGAGTACTCCGACTGACAGCCCCCCCTTTCCTTTTCTCTGGCCGCTTGATTTGATTGGCCGAGGAGCAGGGTTTGAGTCAGCGGCGGTAGAGTTGTTCCGGGGTCCTCCCTACTTAGTACAGTATGTCGGAGCCCGACTGTAATTACATACGTAATTGCAGCTCATAATAACACCCCTGCCATTAGAACCCATGTACAGTGGCCAGGGCTATATTTACTTGTATATAAACGTGCAGTACCAAGGCACACCTTTTTTCCATGGAAGCTAAATGTTTGTGCGCGCCTGTGTTTTTTCCCGATCCAGAGAACGAGATGGACAATCTCCTGTCGGACGATGGAAACGAGGGCCTCAGCACCTTGGACCTTCTCAGCTTCACCTACCAGGTGGCCAGAGGCATGGAGTTCCTGTCCTCTAAGAACGTGAGTGACGTCCACGGATGTGATGTTAGTAAACACGATGTTAGCTCAGAAGCAGTAGGCTGGAGATGACAAAAGCAACCTCGTGGAATGCTACCACAAACACCACAGCAGCTGAAATAGACTCGAGACTAGAGACACCAAGATGAGCCTACGATATCATACTTAAATCCGGCATCTCGACTTACCAACTGGCGAAGGAAACGCGGAGGCCCGGTTTTTGTTTTCACGGGCTTAGCAAGCCGGTTCTGTCCTCGCTGTTTTGTGCCCAGGAGGGAGTGGGTCGGTGCCACGTCAACCCTGCCGTCTGTATGTTCTGGGGCTAACCGCGGTAATCATGGCAGGCAGGTTGTGGGCTGCCGTTGTGCTTGATGACAGCTGCAAGCGCCAAGAGGTTGTCTAAATCAGGGGTTGGGTGATAAGCGGCCCTGTGAAGGCTGAGCTCAGTGCTCAGGAGACCGGGCCAGATCTTTATATAGAAACACCCAGTAGGCTGGAATTACACCGAGTAGAAAGCTGCTATGAGCTCCCTATGCAAGCCTCCATCCTAGTCATTATGCAGGAGTGGTCAGCCAAGGCCATGTCTTATAGGCTGGCCTGTTGACATAGGAAATATCTGGAGTCCAGAGAACACGTAGATGTTTTCTTTGTGATGCCGAATGAGTGACTGTTCCTCGGACTGTTCCTCTAACTGTTCCTCTGACTGTCCCTCCGACTGTCCCTCCGACTGTTCCTCCGACTGTTCCTCTGACTGTTCCTCCGACTGTCCCTCGGACTGTCCCTCCGACTGTTCCTCCGACTGTTCCTCCGACTGTTCCTCTGACTGTTCCTCTGACTGTTTCTCTGACTGTTCCTCCGACTATTCCTCCGACTGTTTCTCCGACTGTTCCTCTGACTGTTCCTCCGACTGTCCCTCGGACTGTTCCTCCGACTGTTCCTCCGACTGTTCCTCCGACTGTTCCTCCGACTGTTCCTCCGACTGTTCCTCCGACTGTTCCTCTGACTCTTCCTCCGTGTCGATTTTGTAGTGTGTGCATCGGGACCTGGCAGCCAGGAACGTCCTTCTATCCCAGGGGAAGATTGTAAAGATCTGCGACTTCGGGCTGGCCAGGGACATCATGCACGACAACAACTACGTCTCCAAAGGCAGCGTGAGTATTTCTCTAGGATCACTACGCCGGTTATTTTGTGGGCCACATGTATGTCTGTATAGCGGGAACACGCCCTGGGTTGTATGTGCTTTCGGCTGTGTGTTATGGAGGCGTCGTGTTTGACCAGTTGTGCCGTGCATCTCGTCCCATAGACCTTCCTGCCGGTTAAATGGATGGCGCCTGAGAGTATCTTCGATAACATGTACACCTCCCTCAGTGACGTCTGGTCGTACGGCATCCTCCTCTGGGAGATCTTCTCTCTAGGTGAGACTGACGTCTGACCTGTGAACAGCACCATGTTAGGAGACTGCTGACCCCAGACCTGTGAACAGCACCATGTTAGGAGACTGCTGACCCCAGACCTGTGAACAGCACCATGTTAGGAGACAACTGACCCCAGACCTGTGTTGAGCAGGTTGTTACGAGACGACTGACCCCAGACCTGTGTTCAGCAGGTTGTTACGAGACATCTGACCCCAGATCTGTGTTGAGCAGGTTTTTAGAAGACCTACTAGCGTGTAAACGGATGAACAGCTGTACTGATTGCAGTGTGTGTATCATTAGGTGGGACCCCGTACCCAGGGATGGTCGTTGACTCCAGCTTCTACAACAAGATCAAAAGTGGCTACAGGATGGCCAAACCAGAGCACGCCCCGGCTGATGTGTAAGTACACGAGTGTGTCGCGGTGCGTTGTCATGGAGAACAATCTGGTGGCAGGAGAGTTTGCAGTCACGAGCGCCGTCATTTTTCATACCTGACACTGAATCCGGACGTACTGCTGCTATGAGCAGCTAACGCACGCGGCGACAAAACTGGGACATGAAATACCATGACATGACAGTACTAATTCACAAAGCAGTTTTCTTCATGCCGTTTCTCGAGGATGCCGAAGTATTTTCTGTTTACCGTTGACGTGCTGACGGGTTTATAGTAGCAACTAGGGACTTCAGTGGCGTATGGTCAATATATTATGGCTAATGCCTTGTTTAACGGGCGTATGTTGTCTCTTCCAGGTATGACATGATGATGAAATGCTGGCACAGTGAGCCCGAGAAGAGGCCCTGCTTTTACGGTCTGAGTGAGAGCATCGCGTCCCTGCTGCCCTCCGGCTATAAGAGAGTATGTTTTGACCCCATCACCTTTGACCTCTCCCAGGGCTCCTCACACCTGCTTTCTAACGTCCCGTCTCTTTTTCGTTTTGTGACCTCCAACCTGCGATGTCTGGAACCTCTCCCTCTAAAACTAATCCCGGTTGTCTAATACTTCGGTTTCTCACAGTAGCCAGTTATAGCTGCCTTAGTTCATCTACAAACATTAACCACTTCCACTTATCTCTGCCAGGCTGTGTGTGTGTGTGTTTGTTTCTGTGGGCTCTGCCAGGCTGTTTGTGTGTGTGTGTTTCTGTGGGCTCTGCCGGCTGTGTGTGTGTGTGTGTTTTTGAGGGTGTTTCTGCGGGCACTGAGAGCTGTGCATTTCCGCTGTGTAGAAACCCAGCCCAGGCAGTGATTAGAGGGCTAATGTTTCAGCTGGCGGTCACAGTGGCCAGACCCAGCCGAGGTGGCGACGCATCCACAGGTCCCCCCAGACAGGCGACCCATAAAAGGCTAACCGTAATAAGGCTATTAAAGAGTGCAACACATGGCACATCAAACCTCATGCCCACGCGGCACTAATAGGCTTTAATAGGCCAGGTGAGAGGAAGAGCTGGCCACCTTATCGACACCTCGGTTTGGCCTTCACCAGGGCGTACAGAACAACAACACATTTTCCAGAGGTTCAGCTGACACATTTGAGTGCTTCAAGTGATATATCAATTGTCGGGTTTCAACGGACACATGTTACGTGATTATATAGTTTTGGAGAGATGTAGAAAAGGCGCCAGAACACTAAAAAAAACATAGTACAGGCAAAAAGCATTTCCTTTACAGCTGCTCTGGAGTTGTGGTTTCACACGGACCTGTTTGGTGTACATTCTGCTCTAATACATCGGAATAGTTTTTTATTTTTCTTAATTGTCTCTTATCTTTTTCTCTTTTCCCCCCTTACCGCTCTGTTCTGCAGTGCTTTGAAAGGGTGAACCGTGAGTTCTTGAAGAGTGACCACCCGGCCGTGACGCGTGTTCAGGTGGAGAGTGACGACGCCTACATCGGCATCACGTATAAGAACCAGGGCAAGTCCAAGGACCGGGAGAGTGGCTTCGATGAGCAGCGCCTCAGCTCGGACAGTGGTTACATCATCCCCCTCCCCGACCTTGACCCGCTGTCTGATGACGAGTATGGCAAGAGGAACCGCCACAGGTGGGCTAGCCCTTCAATCACACACACACACGCGCACACACACACACACACGTCAATCACACACACACACACATCAATCACACACACACACACACATCAAGCACACACACGCACACACACGTCAATCCCACACGCGTCAAACACACATACGCCAATCAGACACACGCGTCAATCACACACACGTCAAACACACATACGCCAATCAGACACACGTCAAACACACACACACATCAATCACACACACACACGTCAATCACACACACACACACATCAATCACACACACACGTCAATCACACACACACACACATCAATCACACACACATCAATCACACCCGCGTCAAACACACATACGCCAATCAGACACACACGTCAATCACACACACATCAATCGCACACACATCAATCACACACACCTGTCAATCACACACCTTCGCCGATATTGTCAGACTCATTTACATGGTACAGATGGATCGGGACGTTTAACAATGTGGCAGTCACTCTTAAAAAGGAAATGTCCACTCCAATTAGCCGTTCAGTAACCTGACGCGTTCCCCTGTCTTGTCTAGCTCCCAGACGTCCGAGGAGAGTGCCATAGAGACAGGCTCCAGCTCCACGTTTGCCAAGAGGGAAGGAGAGACCCTGGAGGACATCACGTTATTGGATGAGATGTGTCTGGACTCAGAGCTGGTGGAGGACAGCTTTCTGTGACGACGAGAAGACTTAAACATGCCCCAGAGATGTGGATTGTTAAGGTGGAGTGGGGGGTGAGCAGAAACTCTCAGTACAACCAGAGACAACGACCGCGCCCCTATCCCCCCTGGCACCACCCACCCCCCGCCCATCTCAGTCTTCCTCCCGCACCCGCCAATATAACTCCCCTTGGATGGGGACAGAGCAAAACCACTCACTGCTTGGACGAGTCTGTGGCCAAATTATGGTACGTAAGCCTGCCGTTCCCTCCCTCGGACAGACGGCGCCCCCCTGGGGGCACGGGGGTACAGGCGGCACGGGTAGTTGGCATGCCGGGGACTCGCCACTTTAGGCTGCGCGGGGCCTTTCCGGAACATTCCAGTGCTGGATGGGACTAACTGGACATGAATACGGGGGAAGATTACGTTGGACATATGAACCTGATCCCGATGGGCATTCCGAAAACAGCAACATAAGCAAGGACAGATGGAGGGATCGGAATAGATCCGGAACGACCAGATGTTTATCTCAGCCGCGCTGAACCACTCCAACCAGACCCACTATTTAAAGCCCGTCACACCTGTACTGGCTAACAGCGGGCTTTACTATACCCCCCCCCGTATCTGCAGCTCACAACAAACACGGTACATCTGATGCTGGCACAATCGGTAGCTACACTTAGATTAAAACAAACACGGTACATCTGATGCTGGCACAATCAGTAGCTACACTTAGATGAAAACGCACCGTCTGGACTTTGCATGTTTTTATACATGACCATATGACACGCGGTGAAACAACTCTAAGCTAAATAAGTGCCGCGGTCGAAATATATTTTTGTACTTTTTATTCTTTTATCCCGTACAGTATTTCTGAAGACGTTTAATTCCTGATACTGGGTTGAGAAGGTGGCGATACAGGTTTTTAGTAGGATCCTAACGAAGATCGCATGCAGCTTTGCGACATCGGCGAACTCCAAAGACGAGATGTTCATGCTGACACGTTTCCTTTGTCGTTTCCTGTGTCGTCTCCATGGCGATATGTATAGGAACAGCCCCTGTGTGTGATTGTAATGTAAATAGGTGGTAGAGTTTTTATATATAAGAGAGAATAACTGGTACGGTAAAATGCCAGTATCATATGCAACGCCAATTGAACCTGTGAAACCAATTTTTTTGTAATTATAGACTCCTTTTCTGTAACCATCACAATATACACAAATAACCGTAGAGCGTAATCCATTGCATATTGAATCTGTAACTTGTGTATGTTGTGAAATGAGACTTTTTTTTATTCACATTGTAAAATGAACTGAAGTCTGAACGACGTCGGACGTGTGCGTAAGTACATGTGCGTGTGTGCATCTGCACAGCGCGCGAGAAGATGTGTCGTTGTCAAGCCATTGAATACCATAGCAATAATACCCTTAAAATGACATGAATTATAAGAGCAGGAAAAAAACACCAAAACCATTTCACCTGAGGCTAATGCAGTCTTAAGGTTTCTAAAAGCCAAAGAACTGACAGAAGTTCATCATCCAAATCGCAATCGTGTTTTTGGTGATTGAACTGACGTCATATCTCCAGCCAACCCGCTGTCCCGCAGAGTGACGCAGGTACGGGCGTTGCGTCATAATGTACAATACACTAGTTCACTAGACGGAACGTGATGACGTATGCTATTAAACGTATATGCATCCTTCAGTATTTCATAGCAGCTATCTTCACTGCCTCCCTGTCCCTACTGTCAACTGTGTGGTTCTCGAACATCACACTGAGACTGTTGCACTTTTTCCCTTTAGTTCTCCTTGTATATGATGTGAGAAATGACTGGGCTTTTCATTTGAGAGAATAGCTCACCTGGCTCCGGAAGGTTTTGTCTTTGTCAATGTTAACCGCATTTTGAATGTGGAGAAGAAGAAAACGGGGAAAGGGTGATGAAGTATAATCTATGGTACAGTATCTTTCTTAATAGGTATATTATCCCCAATGCCTGGAAGTAATCCTCAAGTTTCGTTATGCATTATGTACATTCAGATGATTTATATTTCAATAAAAGATTTAATAGTGCCTCTTCTCTGGTATGTCTCTTTGTTCATTTGTTTTTCTTTTTCTCTCTTCTACAGTCTATGAACTCATCCACTGTGACTATGACTGAATTGAGGTATAAACATTTTAACGAGGGCCCTTTATAATTATGGTTTGGTAGATGAGAGAAGTCAAGTAATTTAACCTGGCTGACTTCCCTTCTTATTTTCTTGCGACGTTCCAGTTGTACTAAGTCAGAGGATTTCACCACACTGGTCTGTCTTTCTGAGCAAAATAATGTTTAATTTTATTTTCAAACGCATTTCAAACCCCCATTGCACTTAGCCTGTAACACAAACAATTGCATGCACGTGAGACTCTCCTTCCCTGGTGTTAAACATTTTACTGATTAAACTTTAAACATTATTATTTTTAAATGGTTGCATATTTTTCTACTCTGGGAAAACACACTTTGACTTGCCAGATAGCAGATACATAGTCTTATTATTGTGCCAGCACCTAGAGCAACTGTATCTTCCAATTACAAAATGAACTCACAGACTGGTCTTAGGTACTGTCAAAAGCAAATGAAAATGCAACAGACAATAAGTTGACCCATCACAGATATGATTTAAAATGTTACACGAGAAGAAATGTTCTTAAAAAAGCTCTGGGTGAACATTGGAGAGCTTGGAGATCTCCTAGTGAACTTGCCTCTCCCTCCCCTTTAACAAACCGTCATGATCCATTTAGAATAACATCATTGAATGCAGTCTCAGAGGTCGCCACTAGGGAGCGTGATAGATCCATGCTCCAGAATTATACACAAATATAATAACGCGCTTAAAAGTAGGCCTAAATGACCTCACTGTTATTATTTAAACTCATCAACAAAAATATTTTCAGACATCAGTATAACTGTCAGAATATTGCTCAAAAGAAACTATGTAGAGCTGCTTCCTACAAATCTGATGGCGTTTCAGGAGATGGCCAAGTGCGGATGATGAGCTGTTGCAGTTGTGGTACACGTATGCTGTTGTTTGCTCTCACCATATTCACTTTTTGTCAAGTACACACTCACCACCAGAGGCCGCTATTACATAGCTTGTTCTTAGATACAAACGGGCTACACTAGTTTAGTGCCTAAGAACCGTTGAAACGTTGATTTTGAAAGACATTTCTAGAGAATTATCTTTCAAAAGACCAAAACTATTTAGAAAATGTCTTGTGCTTATTTGCGTGGTATTTTTGGGGATCAGAAACATTTTGTTTTTAACTCTTGAATACACCGATGACCCAAAACCTTATAACCACTCAAAGGTGAAGCGAACAATAATAATGTTCTCCTAACAAGGGCACATGGTAAGGCCTGGGAAAATTATATGGTGAGCAAACAAGCAGTGCTAGTAAGGCCTGGGAAAATTATATGGTGAGCAAACAAACAGGTCTCGTAGTCAATTTGTTGAATGCAGGAGAAAGATCCTGGTGAAAAGGGCTAAATCGCTGTGGCCCAGATGACTGGATCAGAGCATCTCAACGAGAAGAACCTTTTGGGGTGCTCTCGGTCAGCAGTGGTGAGTACGTTATGTGGACGGCTGTGTTCGTGTGCGCAATTCACCTGAAATTCACCTGCCGGTGGAGAGAATGTGATGCTTTGGAGAGATTCTCCTGGGAAAACTCGAGGCCGGACATTCATGTGTGAGGTCGTTTTGACACGTGCCACCCACCTAAACATTATTTCAGACCAGGTACATGGCAATGGTATACCCTGATGACAGCGGCCTCTTTCGGCGGGATAATTTGCCCTTCCAAACTGCGTTTACGTGTGTGTGTGTGTGTGTGTGTGTGTGTGTGTGTGTGTGTGTGTGTGTGTGAGAGAGAGAGAGGGAGAGAGAGAATGGGTTTCGTCTCTGGTTACGTATGTAACCTTAGTTCCCTGAGGGGAACGAGACGCTGCGTGAAAACGCTATGGGAACGCTCTGCGTGAGTGCGTCATGAAGCACATGTGTAATCAGTCCAATGGCGTGACGGAACGTCACAGACGGGTGACGTCGCGACCAGGAAGTCATAAAAGCACACCTAATTACCGGCACCTTCAGTTTCTGATGGGCTGAAGCAAGTGCCAAGGGCATGCTGGGAGTATGGCACAGACACGCAGCGTCTCGTTCCCCTCAGGGAACTAAGGTTACATACGTAACCAGAGACGTTCCCTATCAGGGAACTTCGAGCTGCGTGAAAACGCTATGGGAACACCACTACCCACTTCGCCATACGAGCAAGTGTCCGCCATGTGAAGTCAGAGCGCACATTCGGACGAAAGCACCTGCGCCCCTGGCGTGGAGCTAAAGTCAAGCTGGTAAAATCTCACGAACGTGTGCGGTGAGGACCAGCCTGCCGCAACACAGACGTCATGTAGAGACACTTTACCTGACAAAAGGGCTTTTGAAGCCGCCATACTCCTGGTCGAGTGGGCTCGAACAGCCAAGGGTGAAGGCTGACCAGCCGACTCGTAAGCAAGTGAGATGGCCTCAACCACCCACTTGCTCATCCTCTGCTTGGACACAGGACCCCCTCTCTTGGGTGGTCCAAAGCACACGAACAGCTGTTCGGACAGCCTCCACAGGGCAGTTCTGTGGACGTAGGCGTCTAAGGCCCTCACCGGGCAGAGGAGGTTATGCTTCTTCTGGTCCGACGTCAAAAAAGGAGGAGGGCAGAAGGCTTGCAGTACAATAGGCCCAACGATGTTAGTTGGGACCTTGGGGACATACCCGGGTGAAGGTAGTAGAAACGCCTTGACCATACCGGGTGAGAAGTCCAAGCAAGAGGGCGCCACCGACAGCGCTTGCATATCACCAATCCTCTTCAAAGAAGAGATGGCAAGTAAGAAGACCGTCTTGAGGGTCACGAACTTGTCAGGGACCTCCTCAATGGGCTCAAACGGAGCACGGGAGAGGCCTTCTAGAACAATAGCCAGGTCCCAGGATGGCACCCTCATGCCGACTGCTGGCCTCAGCCTCCGGGCGCCACGAAGGAAGCGTGATACCAGTGGGTGTCTCCCCAGAGAAACCCCATTTAGAGGGACATGGCATGCGGACAAAGCCGCCACATACACCTTCAGTGTGGATGGGGATAGACCTGTAGAGAAGCGATGCTGCAGGAACTCCAGTACTGCAAACACTGGGCAGTTAACTGGGTCTACCTGCCGTTCTCTACACCACGAGGTGAACAGTTTCCACCTGGCGGCATACGCCTTCCTTGTGGCTGGAGCTCTGGAGTGAAGGATGGTCTCAACGACCTCAGTCGAGAGACCTGAAACTAAGAGGCGGGCCCCCTCAGAGGCCAGGCCCATAGTTTCCACAGCTCCGGGCGGGGGTGAAGGATGACCCCATGCGCCTGGGAAAGCAGGTCCCTCCTGATCGGAATCTCCAGCGGAGAGCCGACGAGGAGAGATATTAGGTCCGCAAACCATACTTGGGCCGGCCAGTACGGTGCTACAAGCAGTAGACTGACCCGCTCCTGACGGATCCTCTCCAGAACTCCTGGGAGCAGAGCAACCGGGGGGAAAGCGTACAGGCGTGACCTCGGCCATGCCTGCACCATGGCATCCAGCCCCAGTGGGGCTGGATGAGTCAGCGAAAACCACAGAGGACAGTGTGACGTCTCTCTGGACGCAAATAGGTCCACTTCGGCCCGACCGAAGTGCGACCAAAGGAGCTCCACCACCTCGGGATGGAGTCTCCACTCCCCGGGCCTCGGCCCCTGTCTCGACAGGGTGTCTGCCCCCTGATTTAGGTACCCAGGGATAAAAATGGCCCTTAAAGAAAGGAGCTTCCCGTGGGACCACAGAAGGACCTGGCGGGCCAGATTGTAAAGTGGGCGTGAGCGCAGACCCCCCTGGTGGTTGATGTAAAAAACCACCGATGTGTTGTCCGACCGGACAAGAACATGATGACCCCTTAGGTCTGGGAGGAAGTGCTTCAGAGCCTGGTAAACTGCCAGCATCTCTAGCCAATTTATGTGCCATGATAGCTGATGGCCCCGCCAGAGCCCTTGAGCTGGGCGACCACTCATGATCGCCCCCCAGCCGGTGAGGGAGGCATCCGTCGTTAGTGTAACACGACGACACGGAGCTCCCAACACGGGACCCTGGGTTAGGAACCAAGGCTTCCTCCACATGACCAGCGTGCGGAGACAACGCCGCGTAGCAGTGATCGTGCGGAACTGGTTTCCCCTCGGGGAGAACCCCTTGGTTCTGAGCCACCACTGTAACGGTCTCATGAACAGCAGGCCGCAAGGAATAACGTTGGACGCTGCTGCCAGCAGACCCAACAGTCTCTGAAACTGTTTCACAGTGAGTGACTGGCCTAGCCTCACCTGCTCGACGGCAGCAAGGATCGACGCCACACGTGCAGGAGACAGATGTGCCCGCATCGTGGTCGAATCCCAGACTACGCCCAGGAAAGTGGTCACCTGTACCGGCGACAGCACACTCTTCCCAGCATTGAGCCTCAACCCCAGTTTGTTGATGTGAGCCAGAACGACATCTCGATGCCGAACCGCTAGATGCTCCGACGGAGCCAGAATCAACCAATCGTCGATGTAATTGAGGATGCGTATGCCCTGGAGGCGCAACGGCGCCAGGGCAGCGTCTATACATCTCGTGAACGTACGGGGAGAGAGTGCTAGGCCAAACGGAAGAACCCGATACTGGTACGCTTCGCCCCCAAAGCGAACCTCAGGAACTTCCTGTGTTGTGGAAGGATGGAGATGTGAAAATAGGCGTCCTTCAGATCTATCGTGACAAACCAGTCCTCGGACCTGATCTGTGATACGATCTGTTTGAGAGTGAGCATTTTGAAGCTGAGTCTCCCGACCGTCTGATTCAACAGACGTAGGTCTAAAATAGGACGCAACCCCCATCCTTCTTGGGAACAACGAAGTACCGGCTGTACCAGCCCGACTCCCTGCTGAGAGGAAGAACTCGTTCTATAGCCCCTTTTAGCAGGAGAGTCTGTACCTCCTGCTCCAGTACCAGAGCCTGCTCTGGGCCCACTACTGTGGGCAGGACCCCATTGAAACGAGGCGGATGCGTCCTGAACTGGATGGCATACCCGCTCTCGATTATCCGCAGGACCCACTGAGATATATTCGGCAGGGTCTTCCACTCTGCCAGAAAATCTACTAGGGGTACCAGCCTCTCGAGGCTGGCCTCTGGAGTAACAGGTACTGCAGACACAGTGCCCTGTAACAGCGCACTGGCAGGGAACAACTGGTCCGACAGTTCTGGGCCCCTCCTCGGAGGAGGCGAGCGCCCCTCGGGAAAACGCTCGCCCAGGCCACCCGCTGAGGGCACCAGGAGGAGCTCACTACTCCCTGGTGGGGACCACCCCCAGCGGTTTGACCCCCCTGTCAGGGTCTCTTAGACAAAGCCTTCTTGGATGTAGCGACAGGCCTCGGAACTGTCCTACCCCTCAAAGGCCCCGCCTGTGAGCGTCGCCCCCCGGCCCACTCATCGTGTGGGGGCGCCCGAGTAGCGACACTCACTCTCTGCTGCGCCCGGTGTGCCGTGCTCGGCGCCGGGCGGGGCTGCCCCCGTCCGACAGCCCCCGCGACGCGGCTACGACGGGGGAGAAATTTCTGGAAGGCAGCCGCCTGCCTTCTCTCCTCCTGAAACCTCTCGACGACCGAGCCAATAGCAGGGCCAAAGAGGCCGTCGGGGGAAAGAGGCGCGTCCAGGAGGAAGGCTTTCTCCCTATCTCTCATATCAGAGAGGCTCAGCCAGAGATGCCTCTCCGTAGCCACCAAGGCTGCCATAGCACGGCCCACTGATTTGGCCGTCTCCTTAGTGGCACGAAGAGACAAATCCGCCGCCTGACGAAGTTCTCGAACCTCATCAGGACTTACAGTCTCCCCCTGAGCCCCGTCGCTAAGCAGCTCTGCCTGATATGCCTGTAGAATAGACATAGTATGGAGGCAGGAAGCTGCCTGACCCGCCGCCGAATAAGCTTTGCCCACCAGCGCCGAAGTAGTCTTCAACGCCTTGGAGGGCAATGCCGGTGTCCTCAGAGACGATGCCGCGGGAGATAAATGGCTCGCCAGTATCTCCTCCGCGACCGGCATCGGTCCGTACCCATGAACATTAGCCTCAGCAACATTCGAATACATATGAGTCCGCGGATTAAACACCCGGGACGACACCGGCTTCTTCCAGGACCTCGACACCTCAGTGTGGAGGTCCGGGAAGAAAGGCAAACACCGGCGAGGAGGTAAAGCACGGGAGGGCAAGAATCGTTCATTCAACTTACTAGTTGAAGCAGACTCCTGCCTGTCAGCCGGCCACTCGATGTTGAGCTTTCCCACAGCTCGGGTGAGTACCTCCAGCAGCTCCTCGTTCGCAGGTGACTGAACCAACAATTCAGCCTCCGCCTCGAGGTTTTCAACCTCCATTTCCTCAGAACTGGACGGCTGAGAAAAAGGTGCCTCACCCAGGGCGGAAGAAACCCGCACGGGTGCTTCCGAACCCCGAGCCGAGGCACTGGCTCTAGCAGACGAGGACCGAGAAAATGCAGAAGCCGTCTCGGAACCGCATGCTAGATCCGCTTGCGAACCCCACGACGTCAGTCGGCGCCGTGCCTCGGCAGCGGCGGGACCTGAACCGCGGGGAACGCGAACCGAGCCGCTTTCCTGAAAAAGCGCCAGGCGAGAGCGAAGTGTGCGGATGGCGAGACGGTCGCAATGCTTACAGCTAGCCTCTTCCAAGGCTAGCTGGGCATGCTCCTCTCCCAAACAAACTACGCACAGAACATGTGTGTCCCGGCCCGTGAGAAAGCGGTTGCAGGGAGAAGCACACTGTCTGAAACGCCGCTCGGTTGCCATAATCGCGGTGAGCTCTTGTACATAAATGCAAAGAAAATTTCTGAATTAACAAAGTAATAGCAGAAACCCGCGAGGACTGTCACAACATGCACTTGCTGAAGCAACAAAAAACTGAAGGTGCCGGTAATTAGGTGTGCTTTTATGACTTCCTGGTCGCGACGTCACCCGTCTGTGACGTTCCGTCACGCCATTGGACTGATTACACATGTGCTTCATGACGCACTCACGCAGAGCGTTCCCATAGCGTTTTCACGCAGCTCGAAGTTCCCTGATAGGGAACCCCGATTATCTGAACAGTATATCGATCACCTGGGTCCTCCCATGTCCAACAGTTTGGAGGTTTACAAGTAGTCCATTGTTCACAGTCACAATAGCAGTTTGGGTTGTATATCTTAACCATTATGAACAAGATTAGGCTGCAGCTGATTTCTAGGGAATGAGCCCAGAGAAAAAAGCGGTCTGAGCCAGGAGTGCCCGTTAATGTGTCTGTGTTTTTCTCATGAACTATGCAAAGCGCTCTGCCCGGGAGACGAGACACGACGCACCTCTTCCAAACAGCTTATTGCTAGAGGGTGTGTATTAGTGCTGGAGTTACAACAAGAAAACACGATTGACCCACCTTTTTATATTCCGTGAACGATTACGCACATTTGGCGGAACAAAAAAATGCATTGAAAGCATTGAGAGCTTAATGTCTCCTTAACACGATTCTGTCTAGACTCGACAAAATAGGAGGCAATTATCGTGCAGATGAGGGTAGTGTTAGTATGAGATGACAGATTGGTATTTAGGTGCTGTTCTTCTGTCAGACACGCCACTAGATGAATAATAGTCTGAGAATACAAACACATTATATCAGCCACCGTCCCTGCTGTGCAACTTTATTTTTTTCCGATGAGGTGGCAGCAAAACATAATTTCACACCGCGCTGTCAATGAAACAAAACCAAATGCAAACAAATAAACCAGAATACACCGGTGTCATTTCTTTAATGTTCACCATGCATCGAATTGATATTGGATCAAATTCAAAATGAGAAATATGGATCCGTTTTAACGGTAAGCCGAGCAATAACTCAACTGGCCAAGTGGGAAAGAAAAAAAGGCAAATTTAATTGTGATGTTTTACTTTATTAGAGTGAGCGAGAATCAGATTTTGATGTATTTGGCCACATGAGCGAGTGCGAGACAATTAGATTAGTAATCTCTTTGGCTTGTTTGATATGTAACATCAGTCTCTTTTCTGAAACCTGATGCCAGGCGGCTGAGTAAACGGCTGTGGTCGAGCTCCACCGTTTGGACTCCTCTGCTGCTGCAGGAGGGATTCGTCTCTTGGCCCCAGAAGATCCCAAAGGTGCATATCCAGTTTCCAGTGTGTCTCCATGGACTGGTGCTTTGCCAGGC
This sequence comes from Dallia pectoralis, assembly GCA_029465975.1. Taxonomy (NCBI): domain Eukaryota; kingdom Metazoa; phylum Chordata; class Actinopteri; order Esociformes; family Umbridae; genus Dallia; species Dallia pectoralis. The sequence goes on along the minus strand of CM055761.1, from coordinate 5,945,507 downwards.
TTTTGTTTAACCGAGGCAACACGTCCAGATTAAAACACAATTTCTGTAAGTGATACTTCCATTTATCCATCACTTAGATCAGAGCCACTGCCACAACAATGTACAAAACCATTATTGCAATGTACAAATAACAACCATTTTACAGGAGCCTTTTTCCCAGCCTATTTTCATAGAGTAAATGTCTGGGACGCTTCTAAATTCCAAATGAGTATGATTTACAACCACTAGAGGAAGTGTTGAGCGCGTACAGATGGACAGTTTTGGTCAATTTCTAAAGAGACTTTAATTAAATGCCTCAATTAATGCTTATTTGCTCAGTTGGGAATGTTTTTTGCAATCTGAAAGTGTCACTATAGGCAACACGTTTTTTTTTACTGACTCGATGCTGATCACATTCTAGTCATTGGCACAAAATGTAGGCTATACAAAATCATTTTACCTTTCTTTTTGAGTTTCACTTTGTTTTTTTGGCATATATTTTTTTCTTTCTGAAACTGAAACAGCAGCTGTTATACTGACATCTTCCGAATGCAACATGCTCACAGTAGCTTTACTAATCTCTTATCTGTTCCCTCTATCCAGACGTTATTTGGCAACAACCCCTGTATTTGGAGCTCATACACCGATCAGCCACGACATTACGACCACTGACAGGTGAAGTGAATGACAATGATTATTACCTTGTTATCAGGACACCTGTCAGTGGGTGGGAAATATTATGCAGCAAGTGAACATTTTGTCCTCAGAGAGTTGATGTGTTAGAGGTTTGGGGAGATGGACCGGCAGAAGGATCTGAGGGACTTTGACAAGGGCAGGATTGTGATAGATGATTGGGTCAAAGCATCTCCAACACTGCAGCTTCTGTGGGGTGTTCCCGGTCGTCAGTGGTCAGTACCAAATCAAAAGGAAGGAGTAGAAAAAAAATGGCAAAACACAACACACAATTTACCTTCACAACTGAAATCTCTTGGTTTTACTTACCAGCGCTACGCTCAATTCACAATGTATCGGTGTAATTCTTCTCATGTACAAACATGAATTGTGTCAATTGTCTCTTTACAAACATACCTTAAGTGTCTATAAAAAGGTGATTACTACTGTGTTCTGCGAACAATATGGGAATAAATTGGCAGAGAAAAGTAGAGGTGGAGATGTTGAGCAATTTAGAATTATTACACGTAATGGCATGCTGTCAGTCAAGGTCTTTCTAGGCAGCATGGTTCTTTCAACGGTCCAACTGTGGTATCAAATGGAAGACTATTCAAGAATGACAATAGGTAAGTCCCAATGCTAGACCACACTATGTACATTACATGATATGTGTAATAAACATCTTTAAAAATGGCTTCTGTGCTTCCGGTGATTGAAATGGTACGCTTCAAAAACCAGCGACTGACATTTATCACATTATATGTATTTAGCATGTAATCAAGCATGTAATGGGGGTTTCTCGATGTCCTGTATGCGCTGGAACAGAACATTCATTTTTCACATTCATTTTTCACATTCATTTTTCACAAAGATAATTGTTCCTTCACAAAATTAAATCAAAAGTTTTTAATGGAGAAGAGCAATCTAACCAGACGCGGATCACGCTACCCCGAGCCCTGCCCTCCCTGCGTGAGAGATTTGTGAGTAGAGAGACGGCACAACAATTAAGTTACACCATTTATGAACTTGGACAAAGAGTAGATATATGTCGATGTTTCCCTTTAAGACTCTCAAGGAGAAATGCTCACAACAGCGCACTTTTAGCCCCATTTGGACTCCTGACATCCTGAAACTGATCAGGACAGAACCTCCCCTGCTTTAGTGGCAAGTTGAAAGTAATTTAACTGTTTAAAAAAACATTTTTTTTTAAATTGTATTTATAAGTGCTGGTGTATATGCTTTGATGTGAATAAACAAGCACCAGCATGGGGCAGCTTTTAAAGTCATGTCTTGACTGTAAAACATAATGACTGGACGTGTCTGTGCCACATTACAAGGTAACAGTAGAAGTTAAGAGAAATACGCCTAGGCCTGCCAGCTTTATATTGAGGGTATTTAAATCTATGAACCTTAAACACATTTTTGTTTCCGGGAATTGTTGCGTTGACAGTCAGTGAAATGCATGCTTACTTGCATTCAGGCCAGTTTATTTACTTGGTCAATCAAAAACATTCTCTTTTAGTCGTATATTTGGGCTCAGTACCTTAATGCAAAGTGAACTGCCGCCCACTGAGGAGTTGTTTCTGTGCACTCCAGAATAAATGCAACCGCTGCTGTCAACGGTTCCATCATCAATGAAGACAAGTGAGCATCTCCCAGTGGCGGAACAGAACACCCCACCACTGTATTTCACAAATAAGTTAGTACGCCAGTTCTTTTTCCCTGCATGCTTTCCTCTTGCTGTCACGCTGGCATGCATCCTGTTGGCCGACGATGTTGGCTACAACCGTGGCACAAACGTGGGCTAACTTGAGGATGGCGTTGGCGTCGTGCGGAGCCACACAGTCATGTGTGAACAGGAGGAAGAGAGCTTTGGACTTATCCCAGCACCCTGGGCTCGATGACTGGTTGTGAGGGAACAATAGCGTTAAAAGCTTAATGACTGACAATAAAAGGCATTGCCACCTAACAGTACTTTGCATTTGGCCACGCATATTCATTCAAGGGAACAATTTTTTCTTTAGATTAACTTTTTCCACATTGTAAAATAATAGAAGACAAGTCCAACTACATTCAATATTACGGATTCTTAAAATTAGCCACCCATTGCCTCGATGACTGCTTTGCAAACCTTTGTGGCATTCTCACAACTTACTTTAATATAAAATATCATTAGTGTATGATGAAATAACTTTTGTTACAATTCCAGTTGAAAAAAGGCTGATAAAAAAGAGGTGCCATCACTAGTCCTTGCCATTTTCTACATGAATGCAAGCACTCATCGTCTAAGTTGATTTACAAATGCAATTATGATTACGTGCTTAATGGCACAATGACAGATGATTAGTTATGTTATAGGTCGTTTTCAGGTACTGCCAAACTAACCCTAACCTTTACACCCACACCTAACATAAACACATTTGACATACACACACGACAATCTTATTATGCCTGTTTTTAACTTATTGTCAACGAACTAGTCCGTTGTTCACAAAGCTCAATTGATGTGAACTGTGTGATGATGTTTGTGTGCAATACGTTTTTTTTACTAGCTTTCAAATTTCCCGTTTCAGGGAGACTATACTGTCTTTCTAAATTCCATTCTATGGAATGCGTATATTACCAGATAAATAGTATACACTTTATAGAAATAGTCCCAAAATGTTTTAATTAATTAATTATTCATTTAATATAATTGATTTAGTACTAGTCTCTAAGTGAGTGACCTCCACACCTCACAGTGACCCAGATAACATTATGGTTCAACGCCTGGAGTTATACTGCATGGTTGTCTTCATATTACAGGTAGTATTTAATATTATCAGGAGAGGGAGAGAGCGCTAATCTTATGATAAGTGTAAGACCCATGTGAGACCTGCTTCTGGGCAGGACCGTTCGGGAATCAGACAAAGTCCTGTATTGTACTTATATAAGCCATATTGGCCATACCGCCTCTTTCATCTTCAAAACAAATTAATTTGGCATAGCGTCAGTTAATCAGTTGATCAGTTCTGATATCTTTGTTTGTAGTTTCTATTTTTAAGACAGATACACAATTAATTGGAGCAAATACATAAAAAAATCATTTGGAACAAGCTACTCTAGAAGTGCATTTTTACAGTTGTTTAGAACTGCCATCACACTATAACTCTACATTGGTGAACATCATACACAAAACCTTTTTGCTCTGGGTTCCGTTCACGCATTTTAGCAAAAATCTACACACAATTAACTTTGTGAGAGCACAAATTAACTTCTTACCAGAGGACTGGTAAGAATTATCGAAGGTGGACAAGGGAAACGAGCCAGAATAACTGTCTCTAAATCTCTAATGAGATTTGGGACACTTAACTCGACCATGATCTTTTACATGGAATGACAATGAGCGATGCAACCAAACATCAGCTATTTTACCTTGGTGTGAACGGATCCAGACCTAGAAAAAAGAAGGGTAATGTGTAATTTACAAAAATGGATCTGACTGCTGTGCCGACCACTCTGTTTTCTTTACTCTAAATCTGCATGCAGGGAAGCATTAAAACACTATAAATTCATGTTCCTTTTCTTGAATTACCATGCATAAATTCTGAGGCACAATAAGGAATAATTGGCAAGAAGTGTCTCAAAAACAACAGTATATGACAAAAAAAATTAATCACAAAATAATTTTAGGCCAAGGGATTCATAATGAAGAACTTCTCAAAACATGGCCTGAGAAGTAAGTGAACGTGTCTGGTCCAGGTTAGAGACAGGATGGTGAAGCTAAGGAAGAACAGACATGTATTTCTATTTGACTTTAACCATATATACCTGTGTATATTACCTTCGCAAATATTGATTTTGTACAATTTATATTTTGTCTTGGGAGAATGCTATTAGACATTATAACATACCGGTAATTGTTCATTTTGTGTGACGTTTTGCATTGTAGAACACAAACACTTGAAATTTAGCAAGACAAGGAATGAGGGAAGACTACAGCGAAACGAATGCAATTTTAGACAGGTACAATAAACAAATAAATGATTTATAAGAATTATGTATTATCTGTATACCTAAAAAAGCACATTTCCTTGAATGATTATTCTCGACTTATATATTTTAAACAACCACGTACATAATGGCATTTTCTCTGGCCTTAGGGGTACTTTTCCTGTACTGTTCTGTGTGTGGTAATGCATTTAGATTCATTATCCTGGATGGTGAGCTCAGTAGTTAAATAAGTTAAAAGTAACTCACATTTTTATACTTCAAAACGTTTGGACAATTGATACAAAAATGTGTATACATTGCTCATTGACACGCAAATGCAAGATCTCTCTCAACTTTGCTATTAAATCTGTCCAGTTGTAGAGATCTTTAACTCTGCAGCAATTGTGCTTTACATTAAGTTGTTTGTAGAGTTCAGGAAGATTGTGAGATTTGGGTGAAAACAGGCTTTTTAAACTGAAAGGGACTCCGAATGAGCAAAACTGGAAAACAGCTCAACACAACCACAGGTGTAGGTGTTCCGGACTCTTCCTTTTGTTGGGCACGGTGCTTATGGTTAAGAAAAAGTTTCTCATAGCTGAATGCCAGAAGAACCTTGATCTGGATCCTTTTGTTTGCTTGGAGCAAGACATATATCCCTTCCCATGGTTGTGTGTGTGTGTGTGTGTTTGTTTTTTACGTGTTTTTGTGCGCATGACTGGGTCATTAGTCATGTGCTGTCTCCGAGTTGATCTGTAGCCGGGAGATGTAACCGCTCTGCTCATGTGATCATTGCGGGGTGGGGAAGGCCAAAGTGTTGGAGGCTGAGGGTGGATGCATGATGCAAAAAATAAAATAAATGTTCCACACCATAGAAGATGCGGTAAAACCGAAATATAGCAAGTGATAGAACAAGGTTCATGCTGTAAAACATTTTGCAAATGGGGCGTCGAGAGCGTCGGCGTGGAGTTGGAGTTCTATGTGTACACACACACCCAAGCCGTTTGGCTTCTCACCAGAGTCCTCACTCAACAAAAAGGTGTTCATTATCGTCTTTGTATGCAACGATCCGCACTGATGAGCCAAAACATAATGCGTAATATGCGGTCTGTCCCCCGCGTGACGCCAACACAGGGCCAACTCACCGGGGCATGTACTTTACAAGACCCCTGAAAGTGGTATCTGGCACCAAGACATTTACAGCAGATTCTTCGGGTAATGTAAGTGGCGAAGTGGAGTCACTGTGGAACATCCAATACAATCAGGAAATACCATAGTTATGACGGTGTACCTGGTCTGTAATGGTGTTTAGGTCGGTGGCACGCATGTTAAATTGACGTCCACACGAATGCTCCGACTCTTTTCCAAGACTTTGCCCGGAGCATCACATTCCTCCAACGGCTAGTTGTCTTCACACAGTGCCAGAGATGTTCACAAGATCGAACTAGAGTCCAAGTCAAGTCTCAAGTCTTTAAGCTAGAGTCCAAGTCTCAAGTCTCGTGGTAATAATGAGTGTTCTATCGTCTGTTGCGTTCCATCCAGGCCAGGGTGCTACAACACTACATTGCTATATATAAGGAATATAAATCATGTAATATGTTATAATGACTCCTTTGTCTATTAGGATAGAGTATCAGCTTTGATTTGTTGTTTGGTATATATAAGAGTGTAAACAGGCTATTGCAATACGACAAAAAAACACCAAGAATGCTTTACTTTAAAGTAGCTTTGTAACATGAATATACAGTACAGACCAAACATTGAGGTACTAAAGAATAAACGACTCGCTTGTCTGTTGCTGAATCATAATGACAGACTTTTCCTCCTATTGTGACGGCTCCGAGGACAAATACAAGACATGTTATACGTCACAGTGCCATAATTAACATCCATCCAATTAGTGCAAACTGCAAAACAACCCAAATGATAAATGCTAAATGCTACAATGTTAAAAAACTATTGTTCACTACCAAATGATTAAGAATCATCAATTATTTGTTATTTACTTAGTGGCTGGATTGCACAACTATGTAATGTACACTGCGTCTACTAAAAATGACAGCTAATAAAATACAACACATACCCCGTACTCTCAAGCCCAGTGTAACGTTAAATAAAAACGGTAGCGTAGCAAACAAACGCTCATTCGTCTTTTGATAATATCCAGCAAACAACCATCATAGTTAATCTCCCGATGTTTATAGCTAAAGCAAGTAGCAAGCTAACCTTTGATGGCCAATGCTGCGCTAAACATGTTTGCTAACCATTCAGAGTCTGTCTGCAGATGCCTGAACAAAATAAATGTGGTTAAATGTGGTTTATCTTGATAGCACATATTTCAGCACTTCTTTTGTATAACGTTTTAAAGCTACATCTCATGACAAAAAGAAAAGGCTGCATGTTTGTTGTCCTCTGTCACGTGTCGCCTCGCGCAGCAGATCCGTTAAGTATTACGTAGAATGTTCTAGGTTACGGAGGGAGCGGAATAACAATGAGCTCACCAGACGTTTCCTACAAATGAAGATGGTTCACGGCGAGTCCCCCACCTGAAACCCGAGTAAAGTCTGTAGTGTTTTGAGGACGAGTCTCAAACTCGAGTTCCCATCTGGGCAGTTCTGACACTTGCATGCATGTTGAAGGTACTTTTGACAACAGACAGGGATCATTAGGGAATAGCCTTCATAGCCCTCACGTATCAATGAGCCTTGGGCACCTAAGTAGGTAGAGTAGGTACTCACCACTGCTGACCAGGACCACTGTCTGTAGGTACTCACCACCACAGCTGACCAGGAGCAACCCACAGGCCTTGCCGTTTCAGAGATCAAACCTTGTCAAAGTTGCCTGACCTGCCACATCACAGGTGCCCGATCCTTCCAGATCAATGGCGCACAATCTGCCACAACACTGGCGCAATTGGTACGAAGAATGTATCTCATTATGGCCTAAGTGACAAAAATGTGCTCTTCCCCTTTCACAATATTTGTCTCAAATCTTCCCCAGACTGCTGAATGTAGGTTAAGACAGAGATTTTTCAATTCAAGTCTCAAAGTAAAGTGTCTCGATGACAGTGAAGGATTACACGAAACGTGACAGAACTTCTCTTCAATCTTTGTTTTTTTGTATCAAAAATATAATAGCATAATCTTTTATTTCTCTGTCAATACAGGGTGACGTGTGACTACGGAGGACAGTGTGAGCAGTCATCTGTTGTTATGTTCCATTTGGGGAAGGAGGAACTAGTGACCTGGCAGAGGATGCTGGTACCTTTTCAGCTGAAAATGTTAAGCTTTTAATATCACACAACATTGAAGAAACATGCTTTAATTAGCATGTCAATATTCCTTATATTTTTAAATAATAATGTCTCATATTTCACCGGTTGGTGTACAAGCTAAATAATATCACGCCATATCAATAGTCAAAAAAAAAAATTTGTATAAAGATTGTGACAACTTCCAATAGACTTTTTACTTTGATGTTGCTTTTTAAACTGGAACCACATGCAGTATTTCCAGGGGGCAGGGAAACATATCTGTCATTACAAGTGACCAAATCCAATCGATATGTCCCAATACAGCGAGTCGTCTCGGATGTTGCACGCATCAAATCGTAGTAGCCACATCGCGTTTTCCGGTAAGGGTTTATTGGAACACGTCGAAACTACAAGGCCAAGCATTTTATGAGATGAACGGAAATGGTTCAGAAATGAATTACACTCATGCATTACACTGGAAGTTGTTGGTGCTGCTTTTAATCGGGTTTGTTCTACCAATAATGTTTTAACCAACAGAACCGAGCTTAAATAGTTATGTTGTCAAACGAAATAAGAGATAGAGCAGGGCCCATTGTGAGCTCTTATGGATTGGCCATTATTTTCAGAGAGCCCAATGACAGTTTTACTACTGCACATCCAGTGTCTGTGTGTCTGTGTGTGTGTGTGTGTGTGTGTGTGTGTGTGTGTGTGCGTGTGTGTGCGTGTGTGTGCGTGTGTGTGCGTGTGTGTGCGTAGCACGTTTAATTTAAATGTCATGCATACTTTCATGCCGTCTGGGTTCTTACGTACAAGGATGTAGTTCTTAACCGAAAGGCTTGTAAATAATAACGTGACCCTAGACAAATAAGGATTGCACTTTCTCACTGACAATAACCACAAAGAGGAAGAATGAATTGCATCCATTTGAGGCCAATCCAGCTCCATCAATGTGAAGTGGTTAAGCACAAGCACAGGCTGTATATAGATATGATTTTAGGACAGGACTACACAAGTAAAAACCGAGAGACAGTTTTCAGCGCTGCGATCTCTCCTTCCAACGATTAGAATAACATTTCACCACACCTGTGTTATTGGATAAACAGGAGAAATCTATGTAGAAACCAAGGATCCCAGTTTTACTTGACAAAAGTGAGAGAGACGTGAGCGAAATAGCAACAGGAGGCGACGGGGGAGAGATTAAGGTAAAGACGTAGGAGTGTGTGTGAGCCTGGGTTGTGTGTTGTTTTTCTGCCGGCCATCCGGTTTGACGGAGTCGTAGATCCGTACGCAGCCACTCTTCAGCACGAAGTCCCTCCAACCAACCAACCGAGCAGGAAATACTCCTCGTGTCCTCCACCTGATGACTACCATGAGCAAACACACCCACCCCACCCCACCATCGAGCTCCACACTGTAGCTTTTTCCCAAACGCTTAACCAATTCATCCAAACACAATATAAGCACAGCCAATAACGAATAATGCTGTATGCTAAGGGAGGCAGCTATAGCTTGCAGAACGTTTCTGTCACGGGTGCTGAACATTAGGTTCCCACTCCAGGTTTTTTTTAGCAGGGTGCACGCTTTATTTCCGGTGGTTTTGTTTTTATTTAGGTGATTAGCTTCGGTATTTTGTTCTCTGGGGTATAGTGCACTTTGGTAAGCATTGCTCGTTATTTGAAGTTACGGTCGTTATTGGTGAGTGTTTGTGGATGTCGCCGTTTTAATATAGTTTGTAAGTTGCTTACGTGGCGCAGTTTGATTTAATTCAGTGTATGTATTTATGTCGTTCGTTGCTTGTTTTATTTCAATAAAATATCAACAGCGTTATATCGAGCTCTGCATCAAGCTTTTATCCGCACTACACCCATGGAGGGTTTGGATGACCAGCCCTCTATGGGTGTCTGGAAGGTGGTGGAGAGCATGGCTGGCGTGCCAGAGCCGGTCTAAAAAACTAAAGGCGCCTCCATGGCGGAGACCCCCAGCAGAACCACCTCCTTGGCGGGTCTCAGAACTGAACGTCTGGCCTGTCTGGGAGCCAGAGAGGGGGATACTGTCACGAGTGGTAAACATTTGGTTCCCACTCGGGGGCTTTTAGTGGGGTTCATGCCTAATTTCCGGTGGTTTTGTTTTCATTAAGCACAACTGGTATAATTAAGGTGATTAGCTTTGCTCTTTAGTTCCCTGGGGTTTAGTGCACTTTGCTTAGCACTGCTTGTTATTGAGCTCTGCATCTGGCTACTACACCCAAGGATACCGTGACAGTTTCAGTATTCTGTTCTGTTACAACCTGACAGTTATTATGCAGAACATATTAGGCAGTCAAGGCGTTATGAATGCATGTCTTTGATTTGTCTAACGCAGAGGTTTATCTGGCGGATAATGATCCTACTGAGTTCATTCTAGCAGCCATTTCGGAAGTGTCGACAGTTAAACTGCCGCCATGATACACTCATCAGTTTCACAGCTGTGGCGAGTTAAGGATACAGATTCCTGATAGACGAGACAGTTGGATGCCTTCAGGGCAGATATGCAGGGTACTTGGTCTTAATGTAAAAAAACAAACACAAAACCGACATATTTGGAAAATAAATAAAACTGAGTTTGTGCTGCTTATACCACAGTATCCATCGAACAGCAACGTAAACATATTGTATGAATTACTAGGAATTATTTTGTGTTTATATTAAGATTTAACATTTTGTTCCGGGAATTTCTGATTTCTCATCTTTAAGTTGCCACAGATGCAATCCAGTCATTGATCCTATTAGCTGTTTATTTAGAGACGCTGTTAAGTCATTCGTTAGATAACTATTCCGACCAGTAAAATTTTTCACCTCTTCCTAGATATCACAAGGGACAATATTATTGATTATTAGACCTAGACAGCTTGAACAACAACGATCTTGGATATAAAGAGGCATAACTGAGAATCTGTCATTTATATTTGTAAATGGTTGCTCATATAAATAAGAAGGCATATAATTATATAGATAATAGTATATTTTTATACAATGCCTACATCTTAATTTTCTCCACTTTTTGTTGTGTTACAGACTCTGCCATCATTCTACACACAATATCCCCCAATGACAAAGCAAAAACTTGTTTTTAGAAACATGTGCCGCTAAATTCCAACCGTATTCAGACCGTTTCTCAGTGCCTTGTTGACGTTCATGCTTTGGCTTGGTCACTTAAGGACCTTTCAAGACTTAAAATCAACTCCAGCATTGTCCTGGCTGCGTGCTTTGCGATGTCGTGCTGACAGATTAATCTTCACCTCAGTCTGAGGTCCTTTGCCCTATTCATTCTTCTCTCAATCCTGACCAATATCCCAGCCCCAACTGCTGAAAAGTATCCCCATTGTTTAACACTTACCCCACCATTCTTCATGCTAGCTACGGCTTTTCCCCATTTCATCCAGGATGAGCGGAACTTTGCTTTTGCCAGGCGTAGCACTTATGGTTTGAATTTGGTTTCATCACATCAGTGAATATTCTTTCTCATCCTCTAAGACGCCATTTGCTGGAAAATCTTATGCCAGGAGTAGTTCCATAGAAGCTTGATTGATGGAGTGCTGATGAGGTGGTTATCCTTCTGGCAGGATCTCTCATCTCTGCAGTGCTTTGTCACCTCCCTGACCAAGGTCCTTGTCCTGATGACCAGATAACCATAAGGCCATCTCAAAGAAGTGTCTTAGGGGTTCCAAACTTCCTCCATCTCACATGGAACTCACTGTCATTAAAACCCACCATAAGCTGTTGACACTGTAACTTTTCCAGTGTTAAATACATCCCATTCCCGAAATACCTCCGCCCAAAACCTGGGAAAGATTGGTGGAACACTTTGACTAGAGTGGCGATAGAGGTGGGCTCACTCTACCGACCAATCTTCTCCCACAACACGTTACCTCATGAATTTTATGCATATGAGTACCATGTGCTACATTATAACGGTTGTGGGACTTTTGTGTGTGCAGACAGAGCATCCTAGCTGTCTCGCCAGCACTGTGTTCGCTCGCATAACAAGGCAATTCTTGTTTCGTTCAAACCTGTTCATCTGGATGAAGTGTTACAGGCTATTAGCTGATGCTATGTGGTAGTGCTAGTAACCGTCTGGTCCAGTCTGTTTACACGGTCCAACGTCAGATTTCGTTCTTATACATTCCATGCCACACTTCGCTTGATAATTTAGGGATTTCATTCATTCAGTCAAAAAAATACCTCACATTCCAAAATGGCTGATGTGGTCGGTCATCTTTGTATGGTATGTGTGTGGCTCACGCCCTGTGAACATCAGGCTGGGAACAAGGTTAGTGTTGACTCGTTGACGATGACAACGTTGAACTCAAAGTTTTTAGTATTTAAGAGAAAATAACAAATATTCCACAAAACATTATTAGGTCTCAGTGGTGCCGTTAATATCTAATCGGACTGGGGAAATGTCACATTTACAATTGATGGTACAATAGATGGTACCCGGATGATACTTGAAACAACATCAAAATGGAGAGTTGTTGAGATCAGACAGAAACAGTTGCCTTTCTCTACTAGACAGGAGTAGTTTGCATTTAAATAAAAAAATGATTAGAAGCATATTGTTTAAATCTTTGCGAGTTTTTGTTTAAATCTTAGCAAGTTTATTTACTGAATCCACACTATTAACTGAGATAAAACACCAATGGGTGCCAGTAGACAGACTACGGTTCGTCCTGCTATAGTTTCACCAGAGTGTGTGTGAACTAAAGATTGACTGTGTGTTGAAAAAGAAACGCAATAACCAGAACAATTAATAGGATTTAAATAACGAAATCACACTGGTACATACATCTAAAGGCATCATCACCATTACTGCTTTGAGGTAAAAAAGCAACCAGAACAACATAAAACTGGCTTCTCTTTCAATATCCTTTTAAACACCATAAACGACTTACTGAGCCAGCTAAAAATTGCCTGGCTGGGAAAGTAATGTTCTGACCTCTTATCATATCAGCTGTAATGATGTCTATCAGAGGTCACATTCACTGTGGCACACAGTGTAGCAGCACAGGGGCAGATCTCACTCCTACTAGCTTCCTGTCTCTCATGCCAGTCAGACGTGTTAATTACTACTCATTAGACCCACGTTGAAGGGTTTACAGCAGATCGCAAACAATTTATTCTGTTCGGCAGAACGATTGTGACCAGATCCTGTGGGTTTTGCACAACCAGGGGAAATGCAGAGGAAACAATCCTCACTGTTTTAGCGGCAACTTTAGAGAAATAATTGGAATTTATCCTTGTTTTTTTGTTTTAAGGCCCACAATGAATGCTGTGACCGTAGCTAGCTAGCTAGCAAGAAATGTAACATTGCACCAATGTGACTGGTCACTCCTCTACTCCACAGAAAGGTATGTGGAAATTCAGAGATTTTATTGACTTAAATATCGCTGTCCCGTCGTTGATATTTTCATGTTATTTAGCATTTTGAGTGACCAAAACATCATTCATAAATTTGTCTTCAAATGTATTTAGTTCTCAACGTTATTTGGCCATACCATTTCATACTGGCATTCCTTCAAATTCCAGAGCCGTAAAAATCTCAAGAAATTGTGGGGAAACTAGAGAGCAGCAACCCTGCTGACTGTCACACTTTCCTCTACACTGGAACACCATTCTCATTAAAAATGTAGATTAAAAAAAACGATAGTAAAATAAAGTGAGTACCACCATGGACAGCCCAGAGACCAGTGCATGTGTTGTTGAATATCACCGCCTGGGTCTTATCGTAACACATTCATCTGTGCACTTCCGGTTGGACGGCTAACGTAACACCATGTTGTAGTGGCCCCTATTAGCAGTTATGTATACCGTGTGATTCCCAGACGTTTACTTGATGTTAAGTTACTACTAACAGTAGACAACATATGAGAGAACACACATGACCTAATCAATGGTGAAAAAAATCCAAACACTCTGCAAAAAGATGTGATCATATACAGTGTATTTACAGTTTCATCTAGGCAGTATACTGTATTATTCAGGGAATCAATTAGCTCAGCTGTGAAGTTAACAGTCAGGGAGTTGCTTAACGATGGAATTATAGTCTTTTCGCTTTCTCTGTAGGCAGATGGATGGTTACAGCCTTGGGAAGACAAAGTCAGGTTGTCATTTCAGATCATAAATTCCCTCGCTATACTGCCTGGATATGGGAGTATATGTTCTGGAACACCTGAGAGGAATCAACAGGCATGTGTTGATGGCATACATTCTAGCCCTGGTGTCACGTTGGGTATTGATGGAGGCCAGACGTCAGACGATCACTCTCTCTGTGAGCGTAAAGCCGTTCACCTCGGCACCGGAGCGATTCAAATCAGTAACCAGACTGAAGTGGCCCCTGTCAACTTGAGGACACTGACAGATGCATTACTTGAAGTGCCGTCGTTTGTGCGGAGCGAAGAGAATGGATGAAAGCGCACGTTCGCACAGGAGCTCTGGTGCTGGGTCCAAAACGTGCTGCATCCTGTTGTCAGGAATTCAGTGGACTGATTCAGCGGCCAAACGTCAACGCCGTCCAGAGACTCGGCACGTCAGTGGTTCTCCGAAGACACGTTGGAGAACGTAGAGTCAGACCACGGGGATCGTCCAGAGGACCTTCGGCTCCGTGGGCAAATCTGCCGTGGGTGAAGGAGGGAGGTGGTCATGTCATGATGTGAGCGCTACAGGTCTGTAGTCGTTCAGGAAGGACACTATGTTTTGGGAAATTGGTGCAACAATGGATAAAGGGACATGTGACCTGAATATGTCTGTAGGTCAAGGCATCACAAAAACCCACCTATTTCTGTTCTGAGGACAGAGAACCAAACATTTATACGGTTAAAAGTTACCCGTTGATATGCAACAATTATTTGCATCCACATTAAATTATTCAATGAAAAAATTATTAAATGATTTATTTAAATGGTTAATTATTGGAGGTAGATTGCCATTTTGCAAGCAATGACAACTTATTGTACTGTTTCGACTAATATAATATGACAGATATATCACTAAAATCATAACCGGTTCTCAAATAACCTAATAAAAGCGAATGAACAGTTATGTTCACAGCAACCTTCTGTCCTCCTCTTTACATTTTCTCTGTGGTCTGTAAAGTTTTGAGAGACAGTGTGGAACACAAACATCACTAATAGTGTTTCGACAAGCAGGAGGAACAAAGAGGAATTGTTAACCCAGGACAGACGGGATAGGACGCTCCTCGAGAGATTTGGCTCCAGAACATCACATGCACACGCTATAACAAGATCCAACACCCAACGCAACTCTATCCTCTCACCTTCAGACCTGGAGGACCAGCATTGAGTTTGTGAGCACAAGTGACGTATGTGGACGTCTATTTTAACTGGTATTCATAATGCGCGGACTCAGTATTACTTGGTTGAATTGTAACAGCATGGATTTTCTTCTGTTACCCTACCATTTTCCTACCATCTCGAACCAAACGCACACACACACACACACACGCACACGCACACATGATGCATTCATTCAGGCTGTGGAGACTGGACGGTCATGTGAGAGAGGGCGTTATCATTATTTAAAAATACTTTTTCTTTTCTTTGGGCCCTGTGGACAAGTATCTAATGAATAAGCCACAGTAGAGGTTCTGTTTCCTGGGGTGATGGAACGGGTTATGGGCCAACATTGAAAGGACATTGATTCCAGCCAACAAAAGGGTTAGAACAAATGACTGCAGCTTGGATCTAGCAATTTATCAAGAACCCTTTTTTTGAAGTACAACAAGTCATAATTTTACAGTCAAAGTGGTCAAATTGGTCACAAAATGGCATATTATGCTCTCAGAGTTTCTTGATAACGATTATAATTTTAATGAGATCAAGTACAAGATATCATCAGAAAACTAGATGCAATAGCCTCATACATGAACTTGTCCTTCAGGGTGAGACAACCGGCTGGCGCAGTGTTGAACTGTTGTTTCTTTTGGTCGTCTACCATTGTCCAGGCTGACTTGCCTCGGACCGGCTTGTTATGTAAATAACTAAATATTATGGCCACTCTCAGGTGTTTCCAACGCTCTTTCACTGACACCCGATTTTTCGTTCATTATTGCCCGCACTTGTTTCCCGCGTCAGGGACCTTATTTAAGTTCCTTGTGTGCCCTGTGGATCTTTGCCTGGTCACGCCCATGAGTTATGTTGATTTGTTCTGTCTCGTGATCTAGCTTGAGATCTGTCATGTTCTTCTTCTGTCCTTAAATGTCCTCCGTTCCCTCGGCGCACAGGTAGAGCCTCCATGTGACTTTCCTACAGGAAGAACTCTGCCTCGAAGGCATCCCAGAATTGCCTATTCACTGTTGATGGGAAGAATGTTGTTTTGCAGGTAGTATGTAATAACGCTGCCAGTTGAGGACCTGTGGGGCATCTGTTTGTAAGGACAGTGATTAGGCTGTCCTCATGTCAATCCTGCCTTGCCAGGACGTGACAGTACGCCCCACCCCCCCCCTAAAGGCGAGGCTCCAGCTGCACGACAACGAATCGAACGGAATTTGGGAGAAGCTATCCACCTGTCACCAGCTCTTTCTCCGGGGTCTGTTCACCAAACGCATCCTTAGAATTGCCAGTCTTTCTGTAACAGATGTGTAGATTGGAGACAAGCGCAAGGCGAATAAAGCATTATCATTAACGCTGCAAAATAACGCCATTTTAAAGTTTGCAAATTTGCAGTATTTTATTGTAGCATTATGTTATGGAGATGCTACCCAGTGACTGCAAATGGGAGACTACTCAGAATTCAAGAAATTATGCGCACAGGACCTCAGACTTAAGCAAATATTCCTGTTTAAACCCAACAACCACCCAAAGCATACAGCCGAGAGAACACTGACTGGTATGGTTTTGTGACTAGTCTGTTAATACAGAGGCCATACCTCCATCCAATAGTGATTTTGTGTTAAAGCCATTATGATTTAATGTTGTAAAAATAAAATTGGGAAAAGTCCAAGGCGGCTGAATCATTTTGGAACATATCAGTCTTAACAAATTGTATTGTGGCCTTTCATGGCTTCTTGTTTTACTGGGGTATATAAATGAGGTAACGCAGTTGTAAAATCAATTCCCATGCATCAATTCAAAAATAAAATCCATTTCTGACCGTGCGCACCAGGAGTGGGTTTTACCACGGTCGCCCGTCGCTCAATAGTGGTTGTATGATTTCAATCATAGACTTAATAGTAACATAGTTAATATTATTTTGGAATGTTGGCCTATTTACGTATGATTTTCACGGTTTTGAGTCCATAAAAATGTGGACTCAAACTATGCACATCATTAGGTCTAGTCTGAGCTCAAACCTGGCATTCTGTCTTGCAAAAAAGAGTGTTCATAAAAACAAAACTCTCTCCAAAGGTCTGTTCACTGTTTTGAACCGTTTCCTTATTTGAAACATTAACTTAACACATTCCCTGTAAATTGGCCCCCGAATTTTTTTATATAAACGGCCCCAATAACGGATTTTAATTGAACGCTTATTCAGACAGGCGTCTTTTCTTTCGTTGTACTGGTCCACATGGGACCAAAACCCACACAGCATGTGTCCTCAGGAGATAGGACAACCAAATCCCTCACCACGACCAGTCACTATCATTTCCTCTAATACTGTTTTACAACACGTGCAAGGACACCACATTTGCGTTAAAGATTTTTCACCAAATTTATTGAAGTTTTCATAATTTATTAAAGTTATTGAAAACTGTATCGTATATCTATATATAGTATATATAGTCACAATTTTATGTCTGTTCCATATGTGACCAGTTCTGCGGTACCATTCGAGGACCTACTAGGGAATTCCGTTGTGCACACATAGTAAAAGCAGCCTTTTTCTAAAGGGCCGGTGCGAATTTGATTAAGACACCTGTTGACATTGATTAGGCTGTTATTAGGATTTGTCAGGGCAAATCAATGCAGGGCGATATAACCATTCATCTGGAGGGCTCTAAGAGGTTTGGCTAATTGTATGAGACGGTCCGACTGAGACGTTAACAGTGGTCAGGTTTCCATGTTAGTCACCCTACCCGGAAATAACGGTCCGCTCTCAAGTCATCGGAGCTGAGGTGAAGTGTTAGGTTGTAAGTAGCGTTGTAAGAAATGTGAACCGCATAGATTCCCCCACACTCTGATAGCCCTAACTAGGCTTGAATCATCGATTCTCTGAATGACAGACACATCGGAAGCCCTTACTTGACCAATGGTAACCACAAACAGAGCCTTCAGAAAGGTAGAACAGATGTTCTAAACTCACTGCGTGAGTTTTCTGCATGCCATTATGTCTTTTAGACACACCCTGTTTAAACTAGCTACAGAGCGAAGTCCCCGCAGACTTGGAGCTAAGGCCAACTGCTTTTCCGGGTCACCGAACAATGTTGCTTGGGTAGGGTCACATCACACAGGCGTTGTCCCACATGGAGCCATGGTATTAAACTGTCTGGTTCAAGCCCTGTCTTGGAATGACTCATAAAAGTGCACTAGACAGTTGCAATGTGCTCATTGCAGATTCATTGGGTGGCAGATGTCGCCATTATTACATAAACTCTACTTTCAAAGATAAGTATGGACGTATGCATCCATTTATGGATAAGCATTTGACATGGATAAGTAGATGTGCAAGTGTGCAGTTTAGCAATCAAGCAAAGTGCAGAGGGCAGTAAAAGCAGAATGCATTTGTGCAAGTGGCAAATGGGGAGTACAAACAGTCTGCATTGTGGCAAATGTAAAAAATGAGACAGCAGTGTGCAGTGCACAACGTAGAGAAGGAGGTAAGTCTAGCTTCGGGTTTCAGAGTTCAGCAGCTGTGAAGGAACTGTTCCTAAGCCTGCTGGTGCGGGTTTGCAGAGACCTGTACCGCTTGCCTGGAGGCAGGGGCACAAACACTTTATTATTTATAGTTGTTGGTTTGAGTGTGAGGGGTCCCCGATAATACTACACACTCTCCGCAGACAGTGCTTGTGCTGAAGGTTGGCAGAGACACCAATGATGCCCTGGGCGGATTTCACCACCCGCTGCAGGGACTTTCGGTCGGCACAGTTGGTCAGAATGCTCTTGGCTGTGCAGGGCTAAAAGTTTACCAGGACATTGGCGGATAGGCGAGTCTTCTTTAACTTGACCAGGGTTGTGTTGTTGAAGGACCAGGAGGGGTCATTGGAAATGTGAACACCCAGGAATTTTGAAGCTGCCCACACTTTCCACTGTGGTCTCATCAACGAAAACTATGTATACAGCTTATTGTCTTCCTGTAATCCATGATCAGTTCTTTGGTTTTCTTGGCATTGTTGTCCAGGTTGTTATCTGCGCACCAAGCCACTAGGTGCTTGACCTCCTCTCTGTAGGCTGCCTCGTTGTTGTCCCAGATCAGACCAACCACCGTGGAGTCATCTGCGAACTTGACGATGGTGTTGGAGCTGTGTACAGGGACGCAATCATGGGTGAAGAGTACAAGAGTGGGCTAAGCACTCTAAGAATATTTAAAAAAACCTAGCATTAGAATTTAACAAAAGCTTAACCCTCTATACATCGGGTGTACTTTTGTTACAATGGAGACTCCCTCCCTAAAAACACAAAAAACAAAATTTATTACTATATTCATTCAATGTGTTGGATGAATATAGTTTAAGAGTTCGGTCGTCTTTTATTTGTTTTTTTAGGAGGGAGGAGCACGAGCTTGCAAGAGTGTAACTGACACTCAGTAAAGTTCAGCTGTGTTTGTAGGACATTTATGAGCCTGACAGAGATCATATTCAATCCATTGGCATTGACAGAGTTAACAGGCTAACCAACTTGGGTAACACATGATCAGATCAGTTTAGGGAGATGTTTAGTCAAACCAACTCAGGTGATCACTAAACCAACACTGCCTCATCTAGAGGTTACAAAATATTTAAATTGTTATTATATTACCAAAGATTCCACACAAACGCAACATTAGTTCTTGTTGATTTTAGCGACCTCTTGCTCGTATCAGAGATGTCGGAACTCGGAGTCAAGTGCATTATCAATAAAAGGCATTTCGATGTTGGTGAACAAAATTTCTTAAAAAATCTTTACTAATGACCTTGACTGGTGTCACAAACTTGGGTGTGTAATGTGGAGGCAGGAACCAATTACGCAGAGCATATTTCTGGTTAGATTTTATAAAAGCAAACAACGAACGGCAAACAACAACTAAACTTAAAAAATAAAATGTGCTTCCTAAAGCGACTTATTACATATAACAGCGACACGGAACAACAAACACTCACTGACAGCAGTATGAAACATGGAACAGGTGAAAATGATAATTTCTAGACAAGACTAAAGGCGTTGTGTGGTGTGAAAACAGACTATACGAAATGGACGACTAGGCCTTCTAGTCATCAACAACACAACATCAAAGGGAGGACGACTAGCCCTTTTTGTCGTCAACCACACAACAAGAAATGGAGGACGACTAGCCCTTCTAGTCGGCAAACACACAATTCGAAATGGAGACCTGAAATAGATGATGACTAGCCCTTCTAGTCATCACAACTGGCAGTCTGCTATAGCAGTAGCAAATTTTGCACAAGACCATTTAAACAGTGATTTCAGCTTGATATAAAAGAATACAAATGAGTGACAGACACAACACCTGATTTACTTCTGACATATCTGATTATTAAATAAATGTTACAAAGCCAGAAAACAGCTTCAATTTTTTCCACTAGCAAACTTGACAACAATCCAGAAGCAGAAATACACTGGAAGGATAATATCTGACTGCTATATACATACACTATCGCATTGTAATAGGAATCTGACCAAAACTGTAAAAGCCAGAAAGAACAGCAACTCCTCGTCACTGCCACAACATAAAATGTTGGAGTCAGAACCAATTAGTGCTAAAAAATGAAATAGTTGATGCCTCAAATGATTACTTTTCTGCATGCAAACATCTTGAGAAAAGACAGTTGAAACAAAAATTGCATCTATACATTTTTTGCTATTTTTTTTAGGAAGGAACACCCTTTTATGAATGGATAAGTTTTGACGCCAAGTAAATTCACAGAACAGTTAAATTAACTATTGACAGAGTATCCAACAGCGACAAAGTTTTCCACTCTCTGCTAATTATTGATGCACAGTTAATCTATGGAGCTCTAAAGCGTATTTTTAATCTAACACAAAATTCTGAGGTCATTCCTAAAGCAATGAAAACGGAGAATGTACTGCCATTTCGTAAGGGTGAGAATGCTAGTGACTGTGACATCTCTAAATGACAAGAACAGGGGATGTGTTCATTATGGTGAAAACCGGGAAACACCGGGTATAAAACAGAGTGTGTTCTGACATTTTTCCTGGACATTGGTGTTAACACCAAAACTCTTACGAAGATCTTCAGTCACCATTAAGAGACAGTGACACATCTGAAAGAGGGCATCATAGACACTGTGAATTGATCTATATACAAGAATAAACAGTATAAAAAAACCTATTGACCCTCCAACACAACTTCCAGCAGCATCTCCCACCAGGGGTCTGACCAGGGTGAAATGCTGCTTGGCTGGGTTGGTTTGTGTGTGTAGTTTGGGGTTAGGGTGCTGGGCTCTTCATCTGAGAAGTAAAAGAGCGTTGATCAGGGAGAATGGGGAATTATGTATGTTTTAGAGGGAAGGGGAGGATTCGGGGTTGATTAGGAGAAAGATGTGGCGAAGTGAGATGTGGGGTAGCTTTTCATTTCTGTTTTTTGTTTACACTTCTTCAAATTACATAATTTAATTTGGCCCCAGATGTTCTCTAGTAACCTTTAATGCTGTGGTAATGCACAAAAACACGAAGTTCAGGTAAATCCTCCCCCTGAACTCTGGCCACCTTCAAACAATAACACCACAGTTGATTCTAATTGGCTACACGCACACGCACACACGCAACACCACGCTTGCACTGTCCCTTTAAGGAATGCAGGCGCTTGTATAGAGCCACACTCAACTCAGTAGTAATTCACAGCATTTACCAGTCTGAGCACTTCAGAGAGTAGACGCAGGCACGACGCATCGCACTATTGATGGAATTATAATTATGGATTACCACTGGGTACTGTTTTCTGTTTTGTTGCAGTTAAGCATTCAAACAGGTAAGCCAGGTAATGGCCAGCCATGCATTTATTCCTACTGTTATATAGGCTATTTGTTACATATAAGTTTAATTTAAACCAATATTTCACGCTTAAATTGCACCAGCAATACATTGACGTTTCCACTGGTTCTGTTATTGTTTTGTTAGTTCTGTGCAAATAATTTATATTAATTTATTAGTTGCTTTGTAGACTAGAGACCTATATGAGTCCATGGTCTGCGCATTTTCAGCAGGTTATATCCTAGGTTTGATGATGCAGTAAACTATGTGGATTTGTTTATAAGGTGGATATATACCTATTACCCCTGTGGGTCGAACTTGACATGTTTAATAGTCCTGAGTCCCTGAAACCCAATGAGCCAATGGGATATTTGCGCTCAGCATCAGGTTGCGTGCCTCTCAATTATTCATCTATAGGCGGAAAGAAGACTTCACGTAGGCATAAAATAGAGTAGTAGTAAATAATAGTTATATGGTAAATAATAGTAAATAAACTTAGTAATTTACATAGACCTATTGGGGAATGCTTGTTAAATATTTTTATAATAATGAAACTTTATTTTGTTATCTATTTTCTCCAAATAGCATTACATACATCACGGGTTCCCAAAGTCTTCCATGACAATGCTCCCCAAATACCACCAGGTTTTGGCCAAGGCCCCCCTTTTGCAGGATGTGTTATTGAACCCATAGATAGACAAAAATACGGTGTTTGATACCGGCCAATCAGAAAGATTAGCATTAAAAGTATAATTTTCACATATGCGACAAATTATTATCAAGCTATTTCATAACAATACTCATAATCTAAAGATATGATCTTTTAAAAAAACTTGCTGCGGCCCCCACTTTGAAAACCACTGCATACACTATAGCCTGCAGGTAGTTAGATGTTTTCCAAGTTCCTCGAGTCTGTGCTGGTTAGGAGCTGTTGTCCATAGTCAAATATACTCCGGGACGCTGCTGATAACTGTAGGCAAAATAAAACCTCCTCCACTAGGATAATTCATTGAAAGTATAGGCAAATGCACAGAGACAGTAACCTTTTACTTGTTTCGGTTAGTGGCCTATATATTCTGGGCATGTGGTCAATCTTTTGTTTAAAATAGGCTATATTATACTCAATACATTTTTGGGTTGTGTCATCCAAATAACTGCGATTTATCGATATTAACATTATTTTCGTCCTATATGCCATGAATGTTTTTCTTTTAAGTCAGGGATTTAGGTATATAAACGTATATCCGACTTGACCTTATCTGTGATTGAATGCCTGTGTTGATGTGTGAGTGTTATCATTGCATGTAATTGATTAAATCGTTGAATATACATTCAAACAGCACCCACATATTAATATATAACAAGCAAATGCAGATGAATAATGTCAGACAGTTAGTTAGGTGGTGCTTTTTGAAAAACACCATTCTATAGAGTTGAGGGCAGGAAAGGAAATGTCATCTGCCTGGTGTGTTTTAGTGTTATAGGTTCTGTGGAAGCAGAGCACTGTGCGTTTAGTCTGGCGTTATATTAAACTGGGAAGACATTGCAAAAATTGAAAGATACAACATTCCTGTAAGACTAATTTCGTATACACTGATGACCGGAAACCTTATGACCACCCGCCAAATCTGGCACCCCTTGGCTGCGTTGCAAGGGGGGCGCCAGCTACAATCTTGCCTAGGGCACCATATTGGTCAGGGCAGGTCCTGTTGGCACCAAGTCATTAGCAGTCATGGGAGCTGCGGTGGATCTGACTGGTTGGTCCAGCACATCCCACAGATGCCCAATTGGAGTGTGTTCTGAGAAATTTGAAGGCCACGGCAACACTTTGAACTCTTGATCATGTTACTCAAACCATTCCTGAACAATGTGTGCGGTTTGGAATGGGGCATTATCCTGTAGAAAGAGACCACTGCCATCAGGAATACCATCGCCCTGAATGGGTGTACCTGGTCTGCATCAATGTTAAGGCAGATGGCACGTGCCAAGTTGACATCCACATGAATGCCCAGACCCGGGGTCTCCCACCAGTACATTGCCCAGGGCATCACACTTCCTTCACGGGCTTGTCGTCCTCCCACAATGCATCCTGGTGCCATCACCACCCAAGGTAAACGGTGCACTCCTCCCGTAACCATCAACGATGTGTTCTGCTACAGTACCTTGTGTCCGTTCAGACCAGACCAGATAGCCCTCGTTGCCCTTTCCTGCCAATTTGTCTCGCATCCAACACGTCGACTATGAGATCTGATTGTTCGCTCACCATCTTACCTAGCCAGACCTCTACGTGTGTCCTTGTTTTGAGATGAACCATGTTACGCGCTCGGCCAGTGAGTGAGTCATAATGTTTTGCCTCAGCAGTTGAAAATAAATATTGATTTGGTGTTATTGCTGTTATTAGAACTTTTTCCTCATATATCTCCAAACCCTTATTATTTTGTTCATATACTCCTCACCCCTAACTAGAGAAACCCCCAGTGTACAACCGTTATAAACACCTATCCAAATAGCACTTATATGGAAGTCTTACGCTGTCCACAGATCATCTTGATGATCTTGCCGTACCTCCTTTTTACAATTTTGTCTTTCTGTGGACTCTGTATAAATATACTCCCCCCCCCCCGGTATTAACATAAGGCACACGACCACATTTTAAATAGTCACTGACTTTACCCAAAAATGTGTGCAAAAGATTTAAGAGATTTCTGGACTCCAGACTACTGATGGACCGATTCAGTAGAGATCATCTGTGGGTTGAGTATTGTTTTATTTCCACTGTTTGGTTTTTGACTAGTTTACTGTACGCGGCAAGTAAATGTATTTTAGTTGGATGTAGAGCGTGGAGCACCAACAGGGAACGGTTTTGGCTCGACCCTGGTTGGTCTTCAAAGCAAAATCAATACGACACACCTTGTGTGCCTCGGGTAGATCTAATTCAGGATTTCTGGATGCTTCTGATCAGATCTTCGACGAAGTGAAAAGTCACCCGTCGTGTTTCCTTGATGAAGTTTTGTAAATATTCGGCTTGGTGTGTCGTCGTGGTATGAAAATTCATGCAAAACAACTGTCAAGGCTCTGATAAACGCATCTGCACAAAACGTCTAGCCTGCTACAACCAGCGGCGTTCTCGAACCTGTTGGGACGGGATATTCCTGGGGAAGGTTGGGTACTGTAATTACGTGTACATAGACAAAAGACCACATGTCCTGTTTTAATACTTCCTGTATTTGTCAGGTCGTTGAGAATTTGTAGGCCACCTACCTGAACTCTTCACCATTCGGACATTTAACTATGTGTGCAGTCAGACATGCCCAATACACAATAATACCACGTTTCTGGTTTCCTCCCTGATAATCAGTTTTTGTGTATCTTTACTGTACTGTCTTTAAGCATAACACATAGTAATTTATCCAAATTCCTTGTAATGGTTGAACTGTAAGTGCACAGGAGACAATAGCCCTATTTTTTTCTCTTGTCGAGACCAGAAAGTATAAAGAAATGCAGCATTTTCTTCTCTGCTGCGTACTAAACTGGCCATTGTAAAGACACAGAATATAGGTCTGATTTGAAGACCTATGAATTTGCCATTTAAAGAAGGTTTTTCAATGAGATCTACTGTACTGAAGATGTGAATGTACTTCAAATGAAGATAACTAACAACTATAGATACATTTTCAAAATGTCTTGTTGGCATGTAAAACCACACACTCCAGTCTAGTTTGTTGCGTCTGCTTTGCAATTATCCGAAAAACTACCAATGCAATTCCTTAGGATTTAAAACGCCGCTACTCGTCTTGGTAATGGACAAAAGTTGAATTCACGTCGCAGGCTCTTTCAGTGTAACACTGAAAACCAGAGGGTCCGGTTTTGCGGATCTGCACTGAAGTTGGGTGTAACGGAAACTGGGAAAAAACGACCGTCTGGGTTAATAATGACGTTTGGCAGAAATACAGGTGCTGTAAGAGCTGGTCTAAAAATAGTGTTATTATGAACTCTGCTCTGTCAAGTACTACCTCTCGTCCTAACCCCTGACCCGTTTCAACACAACAAAGAGTTAAAAGTAGACTTGGAGATATGACACAGGTGCAGAAGTCAATTTCCAAAACAACTTAAAGCTTGGGACGTCGAAGCTCGATGCCTTCATCGTCGGGGGTTACCGTGCTGTAACATCACAAAGGGTTTTCGGTGCATGTGTCCAAATACTGTCTGTTTCTGTATGACAGCTTCAGCCTGCATCACGCTACGACCAACTTCTGCACTCCTGCTCATTCCGGCGTTATCTCGCAGAGTCTACCTTTAGAGACTCGCTTATGAAACAGAATTGTCATTAGCCTCCAGAAGCAGGTTGAGGTCCATTGGGACTGTTATGATGTCACAGCTTCAGCCTGTACACAATGTGCCTTGAGTAAGAACTGTGTAGCTCTGAGTTAGCCCTGTGTAGCTCTGTGTAAGCTCTCTGCAAGGTCTGTGTAGCTCTGAGTAAGCTCTGTGTAGCTCTGTGCAAGGCCTGTGTAGCTCTGTGCAAAGACAGTGTAGCTCTGTGCAAAGACAGTGTAGCTCTGTGTAAGCGCTGTGCAGCTCTGTGCAAAGACAGTGTAGCTCTGAGTAAGCTCTGTGCAGCTCTGTGCAAAGACAGTGTAGCTCTGTGCAAGCCCTGTGCTAAGACAGTGCAGCTCTGAGTAAGCTCTGTGTAACTCTGAGTAAGCCCTGTGTAACTCTGAGTAAGCCCTGTGTAACTCTGAGTAAGCCCTGTGTAGCTCTGAGTAAGCCCTGTGTAACTCTGAGTAAGCCCTGTGTAGCTCTGAGTAAGCCCTGTGTAACTCTGAGTAAGCCCTGTGTAGCTCTGAGTAAGCCCTGTGTAGCTCTGAGTAAGCCCTGTGTAACTCTGAGTAAGCCCTGTGTAGCTCTGAGTAAGCCCTGTGTAGCTCTGAGTAAGCCCTGTGTAGCTCTGAGTAAGCCTGTGTAACTCTGAGTAAGCCCTGTGTAACTCTGAGTAAGCCCTGTGTAACTCTGAGTAAGCCCTTTGGCATATTATGCTTAGGTCCCCAGTGAGTCTGTTTATGATATCCAGAGCCTGTTGGACGTACACTGTAATGACCATCCTCATCGTGTCACCGCAGGCAGGTCCAGACCCGCCATCACCCCCGGCAACCCCCACCTGGTCATCCCAATGAACGCTCCCTTAACCCTGAGTTGCCGGGGTGACCGGGTGGTGCGGTGGCTACGGGAGGACCGTCGAAAGCTGCGGGGTGAGGTGCAGAGTAATGGCCTGGTCGAGCTGAAAATACCCAGGGCTATACCTGCCCACATGGGTCGATACATCTGCCTAGAGGAGAGCACTGGACAGCAGAACTCTGTCTACGTCTATGTCAAAGGTGTGTGTGCGCGTGTGTGTGTGTGTGTGTGCATCTGTGGGTGCGTGCATGCTTGACAGATCGTTTCTAGCTCTGGGCGCCAGCACGGTTATGCATTTGAGATAATCCGTAGATATATAGCGGGCGATTGACTGGAAGGGGGCGTACGAACGTGCGCACGACAGCAAGGTTTCTGTTCTTTGATCTCGGATAGTTTTTTGAGCGTTTCTTGAGACAGAACAGGTGGGAAACCTTTTTTCTCGCTGGGGCTTTGTGTGTGTGTGTGTGTGTGTGTGTGTGTGTGTGTGTGTGTGTGTGTGGGTGTGTTTGCGCACAAAGGTGTTTGCTATTGTTTGCTGGATTGTTATGTTTTTGGAACTGTCTTTGGTACTTCAAGGCAGTGGCTAGTGCCAAGAACCAAGATTACATCTGGGTAGAACTGCTTGTTGGAAGATGCCTGCAGTGGGTTTCGGTGTGTGTATATATCTGTGTGTCAGTGATTGATTATTGCCTGAAGAGCAGTCTCAAAGTTTAGTCGAAACAATTAGCAGCACTTTCCTAATCTCTTTTCCCACTGCCGGCCATGTAAAGTGAACACACATTTCTGTCGCCGTAGCCAGTTTAACGCCACACTGTTTGCTTGATTTTATGACTTGTTTCGGCAGATCCCGATAATCCCTTTAGAAAGACGATAGTGTTCAGCCTCCTGGCTCGCGTGGGTGACAGCGCCACCATCCCCTGCCTGGCCACCGACCCAGCCATGATCAACTTGCGCCTGGAGCCGTGTAACGGTGGGGCCCTCCCTGCCGATCTCCAGTACACGGCCAGCCTGGAGCGTGGCATCGTTATTGACGGCACCGTGAAGGCCTTCGCGGGCTGTTATATCTGCAGCGGCACACTGGACGGCGTCCTCGTCAAGTCGCACCGCTACGATCTGGCCGTGCGTCTAGGTAAAAACAACGCTGTTTATGAGTACGTCTGGCGTCAACACAATCATCCCTGTGTTTCTGTCCTGTGATCTGAAGCACTGTATCTAGATCATCTTCATCTGATATGCTTGTTCTCAGTCCCGGACACGCCCCCTGTGATTGAGGTGCGGGGACCCAAACAGGTCATTCTGACACGAGGCCAGGCTCTTGTTCTGGTTTGCAGTACCACCAATGTCAACGGAGAAATGGAGCTAAAGTGGATTTCTCCACCCGGCACGGTAATTAACCCTGTGTCCTCTCTCTCCCTCTCTCATTCCCTCTCTCCTCTCTCTCTCTCTCTCTCTCTCTCTCTCTCTCTGTGTGGTCAGCCAAGGATGTATCTGGTGAAAGAAGGGATCGCACTGATTGCAGTCTGAAATTCAGTTGGCTGTTTGTGTACAATATGGTTACTGAGATACTGAGTCCTCGTGATGAGGCATCCTGCTCATGTGTGGGTGGGGGGGGAGTGGGTGGGTGCTGGGTGGGTGGGGGAGTTGGTGGGTGGGGGAGTGGGCGGGTGCTGGGTGGGTGGGCGTGGCCTGAAGGAAACACCTTATTTTGAAAGCATTAGACAGGATTTGTTTGTATATATACTACAATTTCATGTAAGTATATTTTAGTATTTCCAAATGCCTGGCATTGTGCCAGGACTTTACACAATTTATTAATTGAATCATTAAACCTCTAAGAGTTATTTTTAAAGTATTTCCTAGCAATCCCCTGAATAGCGTTGCACTCAGTTCTGGTGTATACATTGTTCTGGTGTCTGCATTTGTTTTGGGTTTGAGTAGTATTATCTAGCTGTTAACCTCTCACATTAACATAATTCTAACTCAGTTTCTGTTTGTTCTTTTGCAACCTCACATGCACCCATCTCATAACGACACGCATCCAAAAACCCAGAACTTTAATGACCAGCGCCGACCACATTACTACAGTCGGGCACCAGGACCCACAAGCTGGGACAAATACATTAGTCTGTGGATCTGTGGTACCAGACTCAAGGCGGGACATTAGTCTGCTTAAATGAGACTTTAACTTACTTCCCTTAGCTATCACGGGCGTGTGTGTGCGTCTGTTCGTATTTATAGTACGTATGGGCGTGTGTTTGTGTGTAAGTAAGGTACACACAAACACACGCCCCCACACACACACACACACACACACACACACACACACACACACACACACACACTCACGGGGTGGAAGGAACACAGCCCAGACCAGAATCCTCTGGACATTGATTGACAGGATGCAATGTGGGCTTTGTGTTCACAGCAACCGACAGTGGAGAACTCCTCACAAATCCAGACCGAACCCCTCACGTACATCTGGACCAGCAGACTCCTGGTCAAATCTGTCAATAAACGGCATTCTGGGAAATATAGTTGTGAGGGACAGAATGAGAGGGGGGTCAGCACCGAGTCAGTCTGGCTGGATGTCTACGGTACGGCGGCGTGGTGAATTATTGGAACCTACTAGTGATATTCATAGCAATTAATTTAGTCTAAAACCTGAGTGCAAATGTCGAGTTTTCAAACGGAGCGCCTGTGTCTGTTGTTGTAACTGTTAACGTGTGAGTGGTTGGTTGTGTTCCAGAGAGAGGTTTTATCAACTTGACTCCAGCTGACAACAGGACCGTGCGTGTTCGCGCTGGGGAGTCTCTGACCCTGAAGGTGGAGATGGAGGCCTACCCCAAACTACACACGGTCACATGGAGCTTCACAGGCCAGCGTCTCAAAAACACCTCGGACCATGTGATCACCACCCAGGCTCATGAACACAGGTACACACACGCGCACGAATTATACACACACGCACACATTATACACACACACAATATACACCTCACACATTATACACACACGTACACATTATACACACACGTACACATTACACACACACACACACATACACATTATACACACACACACGTACACATTATACACACACGCACAAATTATACACACACACACACATTGTACACACACACACACATGCATTATACACACACACACGCACACAGTGTACACACACACTCATATATTTAAAAGAAACACACTGGGAAAATATATGACCTTGTCCTGCGAACTAATTGGCATGGACTTAGCAAGTGATGAATGTTTTCAATTACACCCTCTCACAGAAATGTAACACCTTTGTTGTCTAACTGGCCCCGGCTCAGTGAGAGGCCGTTACACCTTCATGCAACAACCAGCCGTCCCCTGGTTCTGCCGTAGCTCCACACTTAAGGCTTGAGGAGATATCCACAGCATATTCGTTAGCTGGGGGAAGGGGGGAGAATACTTTTCCCCCCGGCTGGTTACCATGAGACGGTGCACGGTGTGGGTCATGTGATGGCTTCTGAAAGAAATCTTAAAAGAAAAACTGTGTCAGCTGCCAATGGCGTGAGCGTTCCCCGTAATGCCGTCTCTGCTGTTGGTTAAATCACCAGGTACATCAGTGTGCTGAGGCTGGTACGTCTGAAAATGTCCGAAAGTGGCGTGTACACGTTTCATTCCTCCAACGGCGATGCGTCCGCCAACCAGTCATTTTCCGTCTACGTTATCAGTAAGTCGTTTTTCGAATCGCCGAAGGTTTGTTACTACTGGAGCCTTGTTTATTTATGTTAATTTCTTCACGCTGTCAACGCTAATCGTTTATCATTAAGGATCTGGTATTTGTATAACCTTCTACAGTTTGACAGTTGATTTACAGGCCCATAATTACTCCCAACTAGGGATATTTGCTTTCCACTGTAGCAGTCGTTTTATGCTAATAAATCACACTTGGCGTCATATTTAACGTGGCATTTCTCCCATCAGGTAAACCGGAGATTGTATCTCACGAGGGCCCGGTTGACGGACAGGTACGGTGTGTCGCCAAGGGATACCCCGCCCCTCAGATCACATGGTACTACTGTGAGCAGCCCTATTTACGGTAAGACCAACGAAGCAACACATACCCAATGGCTATGATCAGTGCTGCACACACGTCTAAATCAATCCCCGGAAACAGTCATAGTCAGAGGTGATTGGCTAACGATTATCCAATCACGTTTAATTATCCCCAAATCCATTTAGAGAGCTGTCCAACACAAACAAACAGGATTTTAGTTACCCGTCACATGTCTGTTTGACTTATTTACAAAAGGCACAATGTAATCACATGTAAGGATTTTTTTTAACGCCTCACTGACTACAAATAAGCACAGACGGTTATTTTAATACACACGTAGATACTAACCCCAACCCCTAATCCCCAACCTGTAACCATTAACAACAACAGCACTGATATGTACTACAAGTGTGATGTTGTGGTTCCTGTGGCCTGTCAGTAAGTGGAAAAGCGTTAAGGTATTGTGACATATAGAGCCTCGAGGCATTCTTGTCTCCTTCCAATCATTTGGCTCATCTTTTATCGTAGAACATAGAAATCCTGCACCTTTTTTCCCTCTTTGGGGGAATTTTGTTTGTTGTCTTTTTCTGACGACATTCCAGCCGGCACACTAATGTAATTGAACAATACTGACGACATACTGTGTTCACTCTGTGCCTCTAAGGTGTTGTTATAGCTGATGCTGAGGTGAAGGCTATATGTTCTTATCGCTCAATCTAGAAGTCTGGAATTTAGGGAATGGATTGATTTTGGCATGTTAGAAGGTATAAAGGAATACGTGATGCCCCAGTTTTGTGACCCGGCTGGGATTTTAAAGGCAAACAGGATTGGAGAAAAGGGAATGGTTGTCTCTAGAGTACCTGCGCCTTAATCAACAGTTCTTACCTTCAATGGAAGAACATAAGAGACATCGAGTGTGACTTCACAAAGAACACGTGTGACTTCACAAAGAACACGTGTGACTTTACTACCAACACGTGTGACTTTACTACCAACACGTGTGACTTTACTACCAACACGTGTGACTTTACTACCAACACGTGTGACTTTACTACCAACACGTGTGACTTTACTACCAACACGTGTGACTTTACTACCAACATGTGTGACTTTACCACCAACATGTGTGACCTTACTACCAACACGTGTGACTTTACTATCAACACATGTGACTTTACTACCAACACGTCTGACTTTACTACCAACACGTGTGACTTTACTACCAACACGTGTGACTTTACTACCAACACATGTGACTTTACTACCAACACGTCTGACTTTACTACCAACACGTGTGACTTTACCACCAACATGTGTGACTTTACTACCAACACGTGTGACTTTACTACCAACACGTGTGACTTTACTACCAACACGTGTGACTTTACTACCAACACGTGTGACTTTACTTCCAACACATGTGACTTTACTACCAACACGTGTGACTTTACTACCAACACGTGTGACTTTACTACCAACACGTGTGACTTTACTACCAACACGTGTGACTTTACTTCCAACACATGTGACTTTACTACCAACACGTGTGACTTTACTACCAACACGTGTGACTTTACTACCAACACGTGTGACTTTACTACCAACATGCGTGACTTTACCACCAACACGTGTGACTTTACTACCAACACGTGTGACTTTACTACCAACACGTGTGATTTTACCACCAACACGTGTGACTCTACTACCAACATGTGTGACTTTACCACCAACAGGTGTGACTTTACTTCCAACACATGTGACTTTACTACCAACACGTGTGACTTTACTACCAACACGTGTGACTTTACTACCAACACGTGTGATTTTACCACCAACACGTGTGACTTAACCACCAACAGGTGTGACTTTACTACCAACACATGTGACTTTACCACCAACACGTGTGACTTTACTACCAACACGTGTGACTTTACTACCAACACGTGTGACTTTACTACCAACACGTGTGACTTTACTACCAACATGTGTGACTTTACTACCAACACGTGTGACTTTACTACCAACACGTGTGACTTTACTACCAAAACGTGTGACTTTACTACTAACATGTGTGACTTTACTACCAACACGTGTGACTTTACTACCAAAACGTGTGACTTTACTACCAACACGTGTGACTATACTACCAACACGTGTGACTTTACCACCAACACATGTGATCGCTCCAGTTTGTCTGACAGTGTGTCCCGTTAATCCTTTCAGATGCTCCCATCAGTTGAACGCCACACAGGAGGAGCAGGACATCGTCACGGTAACGTTGCTGAGTCCCTCTTTTGGGAAGACGGAGGTGGAGAGCAGGCTAAACGTCACCACAGGAAGATTCAACACGCTGGAGTGTGTGGCCACAGTGGAAGGAGAGCAGGCCTACACACTGTTCTCTATAAGTGGTAATCACTGGCGACACACGCACACACGCACGCGCAGCACGCGCACACGCACACACAGGAGAACTGGACCAACATGTTTACACTTCAATAGCAAAATTACTCGGAGAACTAGCACTCATTATGAGAAATGCTTTTACTTTGGTAAATGTTATCGCAACGACAGACCGGACTGTTATTTCCTTACTTGTTCATGACATTTTCAATTGGCAACACTTTTAATCTGGCGCGGGCAAGCCAATGCATGTTATTCTTCGATGTTATCTGAAACATGAACATCTGTATTCTGTGTTTAACCTCAACAGTCGGCAATAACACACGTTAATAAACTCTAACTCTATACCCGCCCACAGTAATACATTCAAGTATGTGTTGCAGTTTGCATATATGTGTAATAAACACCTATTGAAAAGTTGTGGATGGTTAATGCAATAAAACACGGTCGTAGGTTGACTGTCACAGGACTGCTCATGTCAGGCAGCCTTTGCTCTGACAGGATGCTATTATTTCCAACCTGAGGTGAAGCGTTTCAGCTGTTACTCTTTATTTCAATTAGGTCACCGTCAACACGCCTCTATTCCAAGGTTTTGTTTTAGCGGAATGTTTATGAATATACTGGGTTTTGACATAGATCTTACCCATCGATAGAGCTGCAATATTAAACAGTGATGCGTGGTTAGATTGAGTGTGTGTTATGTAAACACAGAAAGCGGGACACAGAGAACGCGCACGCTTGTGTGTGTGTGCGCGCATTAAAAATACGGGATGTATTCTTGCACGCTTACGGAACAGGACGGGGTCCCGCTGTATTAAACGTGGACGCTTAATTAGAACTAAACGTTCTAGAACAGTCTGTCAGCTTGGGACCGAGTATGAGATTGGAGAGGTGTCCAATGAGGGTTTGTTGTCTGGCCACAGCGGGGCATGTGGGTGGATGTGGAGTGTGTATCCTGGTCAGGACAGGCCGATGGAAGCCTCTGGTCGAGCATTAGTGCTCAGAGGAGCAAGGCAGATGAGACATGCAGAAAAGTCCGGACCGCAGTGGGAGTTCTGGCCGCGCCGTGGGTTTAGCCACCGGGACTTTTGGACTCGGCCAGAATCGGAATGGAGGAACCGTTTTAACTGCCACGGACGGGTTTACTGAGGATTAGTTCCTGCAGACTCTGCATTCTCGGATGATCTGACATGGAGAGAAAGGCTCTTAGGACTAATGAGCTTATAACACCCCAGTGTACCGAGCTAGCAGAACAACAACAACACAAACAGCTGTACAATGGAACAGAACAATCATTACACAGCGATTATACACATCAGCAACAGCAGTACTGCCTCATGCTTCACAGGGCTGCAAATCACTGCAAATCCGTAGTGGATATTAAGTCATTAGGAAAGGCAGCACAAGTGCCACTGTTTAACGCCTAGGTCATAAGCTCTCTTCTCAGGGACCCCTGGAAATTACGCAATGTTGTTGTCCACTTTGAATTGCCTTGTAATGTGAAAGGACGTGACTTCACTCTGGTCCTTTCTACTTCATTTTAAAATGTGATTCCCTGTGTGAAACCGTTCCCCAACCAATCATCATTGATGTGTGTTTCCCTGTAGAGAGAACAGTGGCCAATGAGCTCTTCACCCCTCTGCTGATCGGCTTCGTGTCGGCAGCTTGCCTGCTATGCTTCATCCTGGCTGTGCTCTTCTACAAGTACCTGCAGGTAACTGTCCCAGCTCACCTGTCCTCATCCAAACAGCTGGAACATGACACTCACACAGTCAATAACGCTCTAGGGTCATCTGTGTTTACCTGGAACATGACACTCACACAGTCAATAACGCTCTAGGGTCATCTGTGTTTACCTGGAACATGACACTCACACAGTCCATGATGCTCTAGGGTCATCTGTGTCTACCTGGAACATGACACTCACACAGTCCATGATGCTCTAGGGTCATCTGTGTTTACCTGGAACATGACACTCACACAGTCAATAACGCTCTAGGGTCATCTGTGAAAACCTCTGATTCCATAAATGAACCCTACTACAGTGCCCCTCGGTATTCATAACGAAACTATGGCATTCCTACAGAAACCAAAGTACCAGGTCCAGTGGAAGGTTATCGAAGGTATCCACGGAAACAGCTATGTGTACATTGACCCCACCCAGCTCCCGTATGACAGCCAGCGGGAGTTCCCCCGAGACAAACTGCGATTTGGTGAGTTATCTCATCCCACTCAGGAATAACAAGTTTGATCGCCGTGCCAGGAAGTTGCCACAGACACCCCTCACAGTAAACCGGTCATGCATAACCTGTGTTGATGTGCAGTCGGTTGCGATCGTTCTACAGGTCTATTTGTGAAGTCTCATATCAGGGCCAATTATGCAGGTGTTGAAATCCAACTGTATTCATTAAGTCAGCCGGGGAATTTATGCGATGATATGATGGATGTAGACATTATTAACCAACCGTTTTTAATTCTGTATTATTATTGGCGGTGATTATGTCTTAACTGAACGGTGGATATGGTGTGGCAACAAGTCTCCGGGAACAGAACAGAAACGCTCTCCCTCTAAGCAAACGTTCTGTTGACTTTTTAAGCCGTTTCTCAAACACCCTAAACAGGATCCTGCGTGTCCTGGTGTCTGCTTGCCCCGCCCTATCTGGGTAAACCCAAGTGACATGATTATATTCCCTGGGCAAGAGGCGGAGCCGGGATGTGGAACGGGAAGCACGACGGATTACCATTGGTCTGTTTGTGTTCTGTGTTCCGTGTTCTGTGTTCCATGTTCTGTGTTCTATGTCTGTCTGCAGGAAAAACTCTGGGCTCCGGAGCTTTTGGGAAGGTGGTGGAGGCAACCGCTTATGGGATGTCAAAAGCAGACACCGTGATGACGGTGGCAGTGAAAATGCTCAAGCGTAAGAAATAAGTCGTAAAATACAGTCATAATCATTCTTATCGTCGACTAGGGTAGCGTGATCACACGTGCTAGAGGTTCTCTCGGTTTCAGAACAAGGTGTTTTGATATAATAGACAAAGACTCAGGCCACATCCTCATGTTTATCATCTTGTTGATCGGAAGGGTTCGCAGGCATGTGAGTGGGGGAGGGGAATGTGCACGTAAACGAACACAGGCACAAAAAGTTGTTTTTTACCTGACAAAAGGAGGCGAAATGGCGATGGAAATATATTTAATAAATGATGCGGCATATTTCAAGATGTTTCGTTAAATCCTAGACCAAACAATAATGCACACCTGTAGCACCCACACTGTTCGGCTATCTAATCACTATGCATGCACACGGCTGCCTTTCCTGCACCGATGGTGTACCGTTGTTCGGATTTCCCTTTGAACCGTTTTTTCCGTTGGTGTGTCCACAGCCAGTGCCCATGCCACAGAGAAAGAGGCTCTGATGTCCGAGCTCAAAGTCCTGAGTTACCTGGGAAACCACATGAACATAGTGAACCTGCTGGGAGCCTGTACTGTTGGAGGTAAGAAAGGGCCTGTCAGTGTGGTTGATTGTACCAGCCATTGTGGTTCAATAAGGCGCCATCATCTGAGGTTAATGCAGAACCGCCTACGGTTTGTGAATTCTCGTTTGTCCTCTTTGCTATGGCTCTTTGGTCACCTGAAATGTGAAATATGTTCCGTGGCGTAACAGCTGGTATCCTGAACGCTGCTGTGCTTGTATTGGTGTGTCGACGCGCGCGCGTGTGTGTTTTATGTGTTGACTCTCGTGGAGTTCGTTGACATTTTGAATTGTTTGTCCTGCTGCTTTCAGGTCCAACCCTGGTGATCACAGAGTACTGCTGCTTCGGTGACCTTCTCAACTTTCTGAGGAGGAAGAGAGAGATGTTCTTCTGCTCGAAGCTGGGGGACGACTGCTACTACAAGAATGTCGTGTTGCAGGGAGATACGGTGGCGATGGAGTCAACTGGGTCAGTGTGAGAGCTGATCATGTTGACATTGTTATAGAAGTCCTTCCTATCACCAACGCTCACCACTCATATGTTATCACTTGGCTTCAACCTTCCTATATCTGCCTTTGGTTCATTTATTTTCTACAATGTTTTTTCCTTTCCTGTTTTGATTTCACTCTTTCCTTATCAACTCCTACTCGCAAAGAAAGTATTGCACTTGATCGAATCTGTACTAGATGCCGGCTGTCGGCTAATCGCGTCAGTCAACCGTTCCAGTCGCCTGACCACTTCTTTGTCTCGTTCTTTCTCTCTCCTCTTCACTGCTCTCTCCTCAATCCTATCATTTCTTGCATCTCCATATCTCCAGAGTCTGCCTTTTCCACCCTACTCACTTTCCAAGTCCTATGACTCCCACAGTCTCACAGATGAACATAAATAGAGGAAAACAATACCTCAGGGTGACCTAGCAACCTCCCAATCCCTTTCTGCTACCTTGTCTTCGCTATTTCCTGCTAAAGCCACCTTCTATCACTCACATTTCACGGCGTCTTTCTATAACCCCAGCAAATCTGTATCCCCCTCCTCTGTTCACACTCTCCTTGATGTATCGGCTACCGTGACCCTGTTAGCCATAGCATCCAACTTTTCACCCTCTCTGATTTTGGCATCTCAGGCAGACCGCACCTACCAGGGCAACGTGGAGAGGATTGTTTCTGCCATGCTGCCTCTTACTACTGGGGTTCCCCAAGGCTCGGTTCCTGGCCCTCTCCTTTATTTTTCTATACAGCAAATCTCATGGTCATATCCTCGTATGGTCTGTCTGGTCACTGCTGTACAGATGAAGCTCAGAATCTTTTCTCCTTCCTCCCTTGGATCTTTTGTTCACTATATGGCCTGTTCCAGAGCATGTCCGTCAGTATCTTGAGTGCAAAGGTCCTTGGCGTGACCCTTTGCAACACACTGACGTTCTCTTCTAACATCACAGCAGTGACTTGCTTCTGCAGTTACTGTCCAGCCAATTGTCATTTCACTTCTGGCGTTACTGCAACTCGATGGGGCTCCCGGTGTGGTCAACTAAACCCCTGCAACACGTTCAGAACGTAAAAGCAAAAATCTGCTTACGGAGCAGCAAGAGGAGCATATTCTATTCTCAAGATATGAGCATCTACTAAATGACTTTACATGGGAAACCCGGTTTCATATTTCTCCTTTTTTTAACATCTCTCAGGAACGTTTTGACAAATTGCAACCAGGCTTTCTTATGTCTCCGTCTAAGGATTGGGCCTCCGTTTCCCCGAGCCAGCAGACGGCCCGATGGTGCAATAACGTACGGTGTATCTGAGCATTAATTTGTGTAGCAGTCGATCAATATTTCTCTATCATTCGAACCGTCTTCCGTTAAGTTTTCTGTTTCAGCCACATCCTGGAAGGTTGGCTTGTGTGGCAACGATACATACCTTTGGTAACTGGATGACTGGGCTATTTTTAAACGGAAAAGCTATGATTCAGTACTTCAGTCAAAACCAAAGAAATACACACCTGGGTATTATTCGATTTTTCATGATAGAACAGTTTTATGCAATTTGTGCATTATTTCTTTCTAAATGAACATTGCCCCGATTGAACAAAACATGCACTACATTCATGGTATTAAAAGGCTAAATCTATGCTTGGTTGTTACTAAGAAAACATGTAGTGAAATCTATTTAGTGTTTCGTAGTTAAAGTGAGTATTGCACGTGTCGTGTTTTAATGACAGCTGAACTGGCTGCTTATTTCCGCCTCACAGAGACAGCAGGAATGGCTACATGGACATGAGACCGTCTGCTGCTGGCGTCGTACCCAATGGCTTCTCCTCGGAGAAACAGCGCTCGATACGCAACGCAGGCATGACACCCACGCTGATGTTCATTAATAATCGTCACATTGAGATAATTATTCGGTACAACTACTGTATTTGTATTGTCTGGTTCACCTCTATGATTCCGTTGTCTTCCTCAGGCGGATCCAGCAGTGAGCCAGATGTGGCGAGGGAAATGCTCCAGGAGGACGGTCTCTCTCTGAACACAGAGGATCTGCTTAGCTTCTCCTACCAAGTGGCTAAAGGCATGGACTTCCTGGCTTCGAAAAACGTAAGCCTTTCATTTCCTCACAGAAATGTGTTTTTCCTCATGGCTTCTCACTAGCTAATCTAAAACTGCAGCTCTTTCTTCTCTGTCATTGGGGCCATATGGAAGATAAACTGGACTACTACTGGAATCATAAATGACAGAAGCCGTTTGCAGTTCGCGTTTTCAGCGAACGTTTCAAATAATTTGACCACAACATCTTTGAATGCTCCTGAGATACTCCCGATCGAAACCTTCTCGTCAATCCATCTGTTGGTTCGCATTGACGCTCTGGACACCCTCAGGATTTTCTAGAATCAATACTAGGAATGTGAACAATAAATAGGCTAGCTACTGCTTATAGACACATTTGCAGTATTTAATCAGGCCTGTCTCTAAAAAACTGCCCCATTAAATTGAACTGACAGCATTTCAACTAATAATAGATGTTATATGACATTCGTTTGTGGTATTTCTGGCAATGGAGGTATTAAGTAGTGAGCCATATTTAGATATTGTTGGCAGAACATATTCATGCAATTCAATAACTAATAAGCAGTTACTAAAAGATTCCAAAGCTTGGTTTAAGACAAACTGCAACCTCGGAAAAAACAGAGGATCCGAGAACCAGGGTTGAGTTGTGATCTCATCACTTCAAATCCAGGGCCTTCAATTAGCTCCGGCCTTAATTGGCCATTAAGACATGATTATACGGGTCATTCAAGACTGAATACTCTATATGTGTAATACTGGAAGAACTGACTGAAAGGAAAGCATTCTTTCCACTGCTATTGTTAGTTCAACGTATCAGGTTAAATATAGACACCCGCTAAGTCACACACAGTCGGCTTCAACCTCTTTAGTGCCACACAATACCAGGATCAGGTTCCCATGGCTGGTCAACAGGTCCGGAACGCGTGTTAGAACGTGCTGCTGAAAAATGGATAAGCCATTAATGCAAGCGGACTCCAGACTACAGACAGAGCCTGTATCGGTGTCCGGGTGTCTGCAGAACTGATTTCAGGAAAGGACGTGAATTTACGACGTATTCACGACGTATTCACAACGTATTCACATTCACAATGTATTGAGTGTTCTATTGGCAATAAATGATGTGTTCCGTTTCCTAATCTTATCACTGCGCAAAATGTTTCATTATTTATGTGTGTGTGTTTGTGTGTGTGTGTGCTGGTGTGTGTGTGTGTGTGTGCTGGTATGTGTGTGTGTGTGTGTGTGTGTGTTCAGTGTATCCACAGAGACCTTGCTGCCCGGAACATTCTGCTGACACAAGGAAGAGTGGCGAAGATCTGTGACTTCGGCCTGGCGCGTGACATCACCACTGACTCCAACTACGTAGTCAAAGGAAACGTAAGTCTGCCTCTTCAATTGCCGGAGATCTCGATATCATTATTGCGTTGCCATGGAGAAACCCAGTAAACTGGTGACATTGTGATGACATTCACGGAGACAATCATGTAACGCACAAAATCTCCAGAGACGCCCAAACCACATTTGCTTTTGCAAGGCTGCCAGGGATATTTTGCTTTTAAAACTGTCAACAATACAGCCAAGTTCAGACAGACAGTGTTGATGCAAAGAATTTCTCAACCATCCTCAGTTTGTGTCTAAAAGAGTATATCACACATAAGTGTTTTTGGCAGATGTATGTCAAGGAAGGCATTTAAATGTGCAGTGTGGTGGACCAACCTGTCTAAAGTGATCAGTAAAAAAAACAAAGACCCAGAGAAAGATTCCCCTGTCATTGTTACTACATGGTATGGTCATTCCACTAAAGCCAAGTTTGGTTGGGTGCACTGTGGGTAATATCTTGGGGACACGGTTACTTGTAGGGGCCTACCAGTTTGAAGTGTCATCTCCTTAGGGGAGTGTTTGCCCAGTGAACTGAGGACATTCCAATCCTACCATATATAGGCTTGAACAAGTAAGATGCTGGGCATTTTCTCTCAATCCTCCACACCTGTAGACGGCTGACAATGAAAAGAGAAAATGTCAGTAGATGACGAAAGACGAGAGATTTGAGTTTATCTCGTTCATCTGGTTGTGGGGGTTTGGTTATCTCACTGCTAACGTTTTATAGACAGCTAGGCGTCGTGCAATGAGTCTACCACACGTTGAGTTCTGGAGTGGAAAGTCTTAATTCACTTTACAGGGTGAGGGGTAACGCATCCGAAATAGGTGGATAGATGTGGAGAGGGGCTTTTTGATAGAATGCAATTGGTTTGGATTTACGATATGAGCTGGTGATACTTTAAAATGAGAACAGGAAGAAAACAAGCACAGAACAATTTGTTGTTCCCATAGATACCACGATAATTAAATGATTATCATGTTGTTTCGTGGGTGGTGTCATTCACAAATACAATTTAAGTTGTTGTGCACATCCTCATATTATGCAGAGTTTTTTTCTTCTCTAAGGGCATATACAAAATTGATCCCAAATTAGGTGGGCATACGTAAATTGGCCTCCAATTTTGCTGGACGTGTGGCCTCAATAACCTGGCTGGTTTCTGTACCTCACAGGCTCGCCTGCCGGTCAAGTGGATGTCACCAGAGAGCATATTTGAATGTGTGTACACGTTTGAGAGCGACGTCTGGTCCTATGGCATCTTGCTCTGGGAGATCTTCTCACTCGGTACGTACGTCCACATCGCCATCTATATCCATGCGTGTGTGTGTGTGTGCTTGTTAACGTTTTCTCTTTTGTTTTGATGTTTCCTATATGGGCTGTAGGAAGCAGTCCATATCCTGGGATGTCTGTGGACTCAAAGTTCTATAAAATGATTAAAGAAGGATACCGAATGGATGCACCAGACTTTGCTCCAACTGAAATGTGAGTGTGTGTGTGTGTCTGTGTCTGTGTCTGTGTCTGTGTCTGTGTCTGTGTGTGTGTGTGTGTGTGTGTGTGTGTGTGTGTGTGTGTGTGTGTGTGTGTGTGTGTGTGTGTGTGTGTGTGTGTGTGTGTGTGTGTGTGTGTGTGCGTGCGTGCGTGCGTGTGTGTGATCCTGGGTTTATTATACACAAGGACAAAGACTCTTTTATTTAGCCAGACACCACAAGAAAAAAGCCTATGTCTGGCTTAAGAATTCGGTTTGGGTTAATACGCACAATTCCTGTTTGTGTTAGAATCAGGGTTGGTTTTATGTCCAGGCGTTAGATTTTAGTACCAGAGTTGGGCATTAGGGAGAATTAGGGAGTAAATACTGTGTATAAATACAATACCAGTGTGTGTTTGTAAAAAGTAAGTAAATAAATGATAGTACGATGGTTTTGTGTGTAGGAGTACTACAGGCACGGGTGTGACTGTGTGGGATCACAGCAGATGGCACGTTTTATTAATTATCTCCCCGAAAAAATACATTTTAAAGGCGATCACTCTTGTCGCACATTTTCAGAATGAGCGGGGCGAACAGAATTGGGTGATAAATAGTGCACGTGCCGGTGCCAAACCCGTGTGCTAATTACGTGTTACGTCGTTAGGTTTCAGATAATGAGGTCCTGCTGGGACCCGGACCCGTTCAACAGAC
Source organism: Dallia pectoralis (assembly GCA_029465975.1). Classification (NCBI taxonomy): domain Eukaryota; kingdom Metazoa; phylum Chordata; class Actinopteri; order Esociformes; family Umbridae; genus Dallia; species Dallia pectoralis. Next base: position 5,902,304 of record CM055761.1, on the reverse strand, counting down.
CCAACTTCAACAAGGTGGTGGAACGGATTGAACAACTGCTGTCTGACACAACCAAACACGTAGGTCACGCTCCTCAAAACCTGACACACATGTTGACAGAACATGTATTTTAAACCAGTTTAACATCGTGACGCCCTCCCGGAAAGTCGGGAGTACGATGGTTGCTTTGTTTACCGGTTGGTGTTGACCTCTCCGAGACCCCTCGGAGCAAACAAAGAGAATGCATGTGAGCCCAGTCACCCTGAGGTCACCCCGAGGTCACCCCAAGGTCAACCTGAGCCACGAGTTACCATACAGCAGGCTAGTCAGCCATCATGGCCGACGGCCATTAACACACACAACGCTAACGCACATGCCATATGTGTTACACACACACGCACAGTACCCACTGAAAATCACATGAGATTTTGAGAAAGGGAAGAATCTGACTGTTCCTCTGTGCCATAATTACCGATTCTGTCTCCTGGTGGAAGTGGCGCGGGTGTGAGGTCAAACCTCCCTTAAACTTCAGTTCACTTGTGAAACTAATGAGATGTCCCGGAGTGTCTGAGCGTGGAGTGTCTGAACACGGAGTGTCTGAGCCTGGAGTGTCTGAACACGGAGTGTCTGAACACAGATTGGCTGAACACAGATTGACTGAACACAGATTGGCTGAACACAGATTGGCTGAACACAGATTGGCTGAACACAGATTGACTGAACACAGATTGGCTGAACCCAGATTGGCTGAACACAGATTGGCTGAAAACAAATGGGCTGAACACGTCTGAGCTTCTCATCTCACACGCCTCTTCCACCTCATCCATTAGTGTTGCTTTGTCATCTGTTTTCCTCACTAATCTCAATGTTTATCTCCGTTAAGTTGTGATGTGAAAACGCCCATCCAGCACTACAGACAATTTCCTCTCTGTTGCTTTTGTTCTCTCTACAGATCTATCTGAACTTCAGCTCCAGGTTTCCAATGACAACGGGGTCCCCTGCTACCAAGACGGACCAGGGGACCCAAAACACCAACTTCCTGCGTCTCAACCCGGTAGGCAGCGGCAACGCCCATACTCAACCCCTATTGGCCGGCGCCAGCGACGATGTCTGCCTGGAGGAGACGGCCACAGGGCTCATGATCCACAGAGTCTAGGCTCCCCACTCTAAATGGGCTCTTTATGAAATGCCTGTTTCGTGCTTCCCCAAACAACCCAGTACACCCTAACCCCCTTTACACTCCCGCCGTTAGCGTTCGCCCTTCAGAAGGAGGCCTAACAGCAGCTGATAGACAGAACATTCTTTAAACCTTTGCTTCGGGCCCCCTTAGCGTGCGTTTCTGTTGTCTGTGGATTTTTTCTTGTTTTTCAGCATTCATAATGGTTAAAGGGCATAACTGTCGGAAGGCACTCGAAATGTATTTCAGAGATCATGGGATGGGAAGTTTTTTCAGTCAATCTTTTTTTTCCGTTGTCTTTCAAGAGTCAATATCAGTATTACTCCAAAAACTCAGTTTTGGTTATTATGTGAAGAAGAGATATTTAGTCGGGACATTTCCGCGGCGGAGGGTCGAAATTGTCCGCTGATGCTGTCGTCTCAATCTAACCATCCCAGAAGTATGGTACTAGTTCCAGTCAAGTGGACGTTCCTGTGAATATGTGTATAGGTTCATTGTGCGTATGACTAGCGATGGGTGTGACCAGTAGTATCACCTTCCGCTCACCCGAGAATCTTTGTAAATATGTAAATATGTTTCTTGTGTCTCCACCGCTTCTGTCCCTGGTACAGAACTCTTGTTTACATTCGTCATCACACAGGTACTGCCCTATGGCCGTGGTGTAACAAACTGTCCTTGGTAACAAACTGTCACCGACAATTTGGGAAGGTCCAAAACGTGTCGGGCTATGATGACCGTAATGTAAAGGAAACAAATACGAATAACAAATACGAATAAGCAAAACACAAAAGCGACAATTTGAAATATATTTCATTGATTTAACGGACATTTTTCGTCCATGAGAATCGTTGTAATTTGTTCGTTGACACAAATAAGTGAAGTCTTGAAACTAGTGAGAGAAATGTGAAAGGAAAAAAAACGTTGTGTGTGCATGGATTATTCCTGGGATCTGTGTATGTTGGCAAACGGAACACGGGATCGGCACTATATTTTAGTTTTTGGTAAATTAAAGTAATTGGCAGTGAAATCTTCCTGTTTGGCGTTAAAGCCGACGTGGTGCTTGTAGTATAGACGTGCAACTACTAAGCCTATGGGGCGGCAGGCTATTGGGGGGGATCCCATTTCGGTAGCCCGTTTTCCCGGACCGTCCCTCTGCCCTTTGTGTCCAGCTGCTTCCTCTGACGGAAGGGTCACTTCCACCCGCTCTCTGCCGGCCCTCCGTATCACTTCAGACTCTCATCACTAGCACTTCCCTCTTCCCACACAGGAATATTGTTATGAAGAACACCTGGAATATGCTCCCGGACTGACTGAAAGTGTGCATCGGTGTGTGTGTGTGTGCATCTGTGTGAGTGTGTGCGCGTGCGTGTATCTGTGTGTTAGCTATATGCGAGTGCCACGGTATGACGCGTTACAGTTTGCCCGTTATCAGACTGCTGAATCCTGTCTCCTGCCCGGCCACTGGTTCTTTGTAAATGTGTGTGAATACAGTGTAAAGTGGACGCAGTCTCGTTTTGTGTTTATTTTCTATTGACATGGTACATTTCTTGCACAAGTTTGATATGTTGTAGTTCGATTTCTGCCCTAACATGAATATATACGCACAGAGGCATGTACTTCCATGTGGTTGTAGTGCAATGTTCTTTTGTTCTGCTATGATATTGCTGTAAACACGCCTGTACGTCACCTTTGTTTTTGGCATTTCTGTAGCGTTTGCTCACCTGGTGTCATTTTCCAAATCTTGGTTTGGCACTAACCATCGCTCGTTGTCTCTACATGCTTTTTAAACGCTGCTGCACAGCTTTGCCTTACAAATGAAAATGATTTTAGACCAAAAACATAACCTTGTTATGTCACGGCAAATGCAAAAATTGTTTGATTTTGGCTTATATACAGGTCAATAACTATCGGTTTCGTTTTCTAGTTTTGTTTTGCATTAGAGATGTCAGCGTACGCCGTTTAACCGTTCTGAGTTAGTAGTTACATGATTTTAAAACAGTTACAGCATAGTAGTTAAATGTAAATAAACCGTTATAACCTAGTAGTGAATAGCCACAGCTAGACAATGACGCTTGTTTTAGAGCTTCAAGGAAGTTTGTATTTTCCCCTATACAAAGAGAAGCTTATTTTGTGCATTTTGTGGTATATTTATTTCCGAAGAATCAAGAGTTTTTTGTTGTGAATATGCTCAATGTGTGGTTCTCTTGTGTTACTGTAATACGAATAAAATGCATATAAAAACGGTTAATTGTGATTTGTGTTACACATTTGTGCCTCTTTCTTGGTCTAATGATTTACGACACTGAGGTAACTTCTTTGTAATCCCTATTAGATAGTGGAACGTACTGTCAGTCATCTGTGTCCAGCCTCAGAGTATCTCAGGTTTCTGCTCGTCTCCTTCCCATGGTTGCAGACAGTCGTGCACTATATGTGTTTTTATAATCAGGTTCCCTGGTCCAGAACGGTCAATCTTTTTTGGCCGGGGTTCAACAAGAGACATCTGTCTCCAGGAGAACACTGGACGGACAGTGACTTGTCCCGTAGGCAATGACCGGCACACCGGCATAAGGATAGAAAACCCCATTGGTTGTGTCACTCGACGTGGGCTCAGTCCATTGTTCTAGCGTCTATCTGATAAGAGGGACAGGAAATCCCACCATTGAAGCAGATTAGTTGACGTAGTGTGGTCGCTTGAAAAAAGAGCGCCTGAAAGAGCCGGGAAAGTCTTTTTAAGTTTAGAGACTGGACCTTGACAGCCAAGCACTCACCGATTCAGCTACTGTACCCCATCGGCCTGTTCTGTATATACATATTTCTATATTTCCCCAATTAAGAGGTTAATATGTTTGTACACTCTCCCAATACAGTGCAGTTGGGCTTTCTGTATAGCAACCTTTAAAGGAGGACCTTGACTCCCTGTGGTCTCGCAAGAAGTGTCAGTTTAGATGAAACCTCTGGTCATCTCAGTCATAGGACATGATAACAACCACTGTAAGATGTACAGTACAGAACACGCGTTTATGACCACACGGTTGGTAATAAACCAGCGGACGCGGCCTGTGATTGGCCGACCCCAGTCACCTGACTTAGATAAGGCAACTCTAACAACCTGGCCTGGCAGCGAACATTTTAACGGACAGTTTTAAACCCATTGGGGGAAGGGAAAGTGCAGGAGCGAGTCAGGGTCACAAAGTTTTGTCTTTGTTTTGCAGGGCTCAGAAAAAGAGAAGGGTTGAGAGAGAGAGAGAGAGAGAGATGGGTTGAAATAGAAAGATAGAACGAGGTTGAGAGAGAGAGAGGCAGATAGGGGCTCGGAGTGGGAGGGAGGGTTGGGAGATGTTTTTTTTCTCTCCCTTTGTCTTTCTGTCTCTCAGTAAGGGTAGAATTCGAGCCTTCATTCCAGCACAATAGTCTAATTTGTTTTCTAATTGCGTCTGGTAAAATATAGTTCTGTCCAAGACGGACAAACCAACAACCAATTGTAGAGTGGCAGTTTTATTGTTCAATCCATAGAATGACTTAGAATGCATAGTACACATGATATGAGAGTTATTTGTGTGTGTGTGTGTGTGTGTGTGTGTCTGTGTGTGTGTGTGTGTGTGTGTGTGTGTGTGTGTGTGTGTGTGTGTGTGTGTGTGTGTGTGTGTGTGTGTGTGTTTGTGTGTGTGAGTGTGTGTGAGTGTGTGTGTGAGTGTGTGTGGTTCCTGAATGTAGTGTTTTGTGTGCATATTTGGACTTCCCAGAATGTTAAACTGTGACGATATTTATTTACACGTTAATGGAGACATTGAGCCATGGGGTTCAATTAGCCAAACCCCTTTTCTAGGAAACAAAACACAAAATGGGAATTTTTTATCAAATATGGTCAAGGAAGAATCCACATTGTTAAATTACATTAAAAAAAATACATTCTTGTTAAGAGGTTTAATTCAGTTTTTATTCTTTTAAATAGTAGTTTATTTTATGATCGTTCAACAGTATACATCACCTGGCCGATATATACGTTATAATATTAGGTATTAAACAAAGTGTAAAAGAATCCTAGTAGTTGTACGACATAATATAAAATATGTGCCTAGAGGTAAAATGAACAGCAGCTTCGATCCACAGAGGCATGGACCTGAAGGTGTCCTGTGGTATCTGGCACCTGGACATCAGTGAAGGTGTCATGTGGTATCTGGCACCTGGACATTAGTGAAGGTGTCCTGTGGTATCTGGCACCTGGACATCAGTGAAGGTGTCCTGTGGTATCTGGCACCTGGACACAAGTGAAGGTATCCTGTGGTTTCTGGCACCTGGACATTAGTGAAGGTGTCCTGTGGTATCTGGCACCTGGACACAAGTGAAGGTGTCCTGTGGTATCTGGTACCAAGACATTAGTGAAGGTGTCCTGTGGTATCTGGCACCTGGACATTACTGAAGGTGTCCTGTGGTATCTGGCACCTGGACATCAACAGCAGATCCTTCAAGTCTGGTAAATTACAGGGCTAACCCTCCGTGGACAGACTTGTTGGTCCAGTACAGCCCACACACGTTCAATCACATTAAGATCTGGGGAATTTGGAGGCCAGGGCAACGTGCTTGAACTCTTCATCGTGTTCCTCAAGCCATTACCGAACGATGTGTGCAGAGCTGCAGGGCATATTATCCTGCTGAGAGAGACCACGGTAGAGTCCACGCTTCAGTGGTTTGGCGCTGTTTTGGAGGCACGTGGAGGACCAGCAACATACCAGGCAGGTGGCCATGTGTTCATCCGTGAATAGTGAGGTGAATATCCTGTTGCTAGTATTAGTAATGAATACTATTATATTATTATGATGTACTGAACACACCCAGTGGAGGCAGCTGATCCACACATCTCACATGTGTCAGATTTGAACAGTTCATTGTACTGTAAATATCAATTAAAGGAAATAAAGACAAAATGGTCACCTACAGTGGTCTTTTTCTCAGATCGGACTGTCTTCGGCTGTTGACGTCACGTGACTCTCTCTAAACAACGTGCGTGGACTGTTTTGAGATGTTTTGTTGTTGTACTGCCAACGTCCACAGGATGCCCAGCATTGGGACAATGACAACAGGACCACCTCACCTGTAAACACCTTAAGGTTTCACCCAAATGACGTTTACCTTCGGTTACAGCCGGCATTCGGGGGATAAGGGTAAAGTCAATATTTCCCTATCGTGACATTTTTATGACATTCTCTTTTTGCTAAACTTACCCTCTCACACAGGCTTTAGCGTTGTGTTAGTAAAAGCTCTGGTGACGGTCGGCCCGTGGTGGGTTGTGGCTGTTTCTCAACCACACGGTGCAGCTCGATGTAGTTACATTATATGAGCGTCACCTTCCTGTGGTGACTGTGGCAGTTTGATCTGAAATAAGGGGCCACAGATAGAGGAGGGGACGGGGGGAAGGTGTTATGCAGCTAAACGTTGGCTTGAGAGGAGAGGTAGGGGAGCAATAGAGAGATACAGAGGAGGAGGCAGAGAGGAGAAGGTAGAGAGAGTGGGGGAGTGAGAGTGTGAGAGTACCAGAGAAGTGAGGTGGAATCAGTCCTGAAGGCGTTCCAGTGTTGGAATGAAATTTAATCGAATTACGTTCCTCTCGTAATACTCCACGTATGACACTGGAAGTCGTGAGGGCCTGCTCGACGCTCACGTTCTGTAAGGTTCCCAACGGTGTCACACTCGAGACGTGTCGAGGAACACTCCCGATCGCATTCAAAACTGCTCGGACAGTATCACTGTATCAGAACGATGTTCCAAAACACTTCTGGTCACGTGTGTCAAAACACAACTGTTCAAAGTCAGCCTGGTAAGTCACATAACTAAACAAAAATTTTAAGCGTTTGTTGTGAAGTGCTGATTTATACAACAGGTAAAGTACAGGCTCCTACGTCTTATGAAAGCTTTTTTTAACCACACCTTTGTGTCTTCCAAAACATTATAATGGATGAATTTTTAAATAAAAAGCAAGATGCAAAAGCACAAGAAATGTGGGATTCTAATTCCCCTTTTCAATTTGCTCACACACCAAACTGTCGCGCCCGAAGACCTGTCCAAGAATATGAGAAAATATGTTTAAAAACCTGAGAATTATATCCAAGCTGCAGATGCCACTCTCAAGTAAATCTTTCTAGCGTTTCATAAATCCTCGACACAAATGTGACACAAAAATCCTCGACACAAATTGTCTTAGCGTTTCAGAAAGTCTAGCGGTTCGCTAACTGAACGTGTCGTTCAATCCTGGAAGCATCTGTTTACCACCTGCAAACCACTACAAACCATCTTTTAGAGGCACATTAAGTCAACACGAGAGCAGTGTTACAGGAGGATTGATTGCTTCAAAACAAAGGTCAGCAACATCTCTTTCTGTCATCAACCCTCCACCAATTACACCCCAACATCTCCTCAGTCACCTGGGGAGGGGCGCCGAGAACAAACGTAATGAATTCCTCCTCCTCCACCCGGGGTCCGGTTTCTACAGCCGTCTCAGATGGTTCCCGGCACTCAGTCCTCTGATTACCTGAGATTGTTAACAGCTCCCATCAATCTGGGTGTGCAGCACCTGCAATTAACTGCCCTGGGATCAGCCCACGCACTCAGGAACCCACTGTCGACCAGCCCATGTCAACTGTGTGAATGAAAGAGTTAACTCATTTCTTCCGGTTCCAAAGAGTAACATTTAAATGACTTTCATGGGGCATGTCATTTTCAAATGATGTTTTATTGATAGTTATTTATCATTTACAGTTCCCAAATTAAATTTTGCTCAAACTCACCTACCATTAGTCCATGTGACATGTTTTAGACAATATACAAAGCCACAATTATCTGCTGGTAAATTTACAAATCTTAACATGTAATCCACCTCTAAAATGATTGCGACACATTAAAACACAGACTCCAATTCACCGTCTGATCCACCATTTCTTTATCATTACGGACGCACTGTTGATTTGAGAAATCCCAGGTGTGATCGTACACCCAGAGCCCTCCGTGTGTTAACGTGTGCTAGCCAATTGGATCGGTCTGTGTGACCACAGGAGGAAGTGCCATGCACCTCCGATAAATCACCCCCCCCCCTCGTCCCTCTAATGTTACCCTCTTAACAGTCTCCATATCTCAGAGCCTCTGGCTGGCAGTCCTCTGGTTCACCCCCAGGTCACCCCGAGCCCATCGGCCGTCTTTCTGCTGTCCCCACACCCGCAGTGGCACATGTTTCCTGAGCAGCTGGGTAAATGTGGGAAGTGGCGGTGACCCGCAAGCGCGCCCCCCCGATTCCACACCTTCCGCCTCTCCACGACTCACCGTTAAACTGATCGAATTCAAAATGGGCCTGACGAAACACACAAGAAGACCCGCGTGACACGCGTACGCACAGTGGAAGCAGGTTACGTCGGCGAAGACGCGGATGGGAGGGAATTATGTACCTCGTCCTGTCATGCAATGGAGGACCGGTTCTTTTTCGTAGGCCTAGCCACAGAAACCCAGAAGAAACACAGTTAATAACAAGCATTTCAACAGTAAGGGGCTGGAGGGTTTTTGTTGACTTCCAGAAGCAGTGATGCTAACTGATGTCGTCAGTTTGTTGTGATAAGGTTGATCGACCCTAGCTATTTGACCGTTGACCTCTCGCCCGAGGACTGATGACTGGGTGTTCCTTTGTAACCTGATCCAGTCATCATGGCAGCTACAACTAACAGCCGGTTAATTGTCCTGGACCCAAACGAAATGCTCGAAATTGGATTTAAGGGGAATTGAATTTGCAAGATGAGGTTGACAGCGATTGTGTTGAAAGGCAGAGTCAACACGAGAAACACTGTGTTCCCACGTTTTACATCTGTTTGCCAAAGGTATATCCGTGTTGCTTACCAAGGATGCCACACCGGGTGCTACTATTTTAAGTCCCGACTAGTTTGATATGTTAGCATTGGTGTGTGACTGAGCCCGTCCCAAGAAAACATGTTTGTTCATTTCATTTTACGGACACACACGTCCAGTAATCCTCCTCTGTGTGTTGTTACACTGCCATTAAAAACATCTTGACCCACTGTTGACCATGTGTGTTTCCTGTAAACAACAACGTAGTCAACTGACCGAGTCCAACGCTGAATGCACAGGTCTGTTTCGCAGTGAGAGTCGGGCGAACAGCCTCTACATCAAACTAACATCAGGGGTTGTAAGGCAGCTGATTTCGTGTCATCTGTCTACAAAGTTGTTTGTTATTTTTTCATGGCTCGTATGAAATGTGTTTTTCTACAGAGCTGCTTCCAAGTGAATGGAGATGGACCTATACATGTTGCATAACATCCATCTGGATGTGTGTGTGTGTGTGTGTGTGTGTGTGTGTGTGTGTGTGTGTGTGTGTGTGTGTGTGTGTGTGTGTGTGTGTGTGTGTGTGTGTGTGTGTGTGTGTGTGTGTGTGTGTGTGTGTGTGTGTGTGTGTGTGTGTGTGTGTGTGTGTGCAGGCTGGAGACTGCTGTATTACATTATATTCGGAAAACAGCATTCACATTATCTGAAGGGTTGTCACTCTCGTCTGGATCGTATCCCAGAGGCAGCAGGGTGAAAAATCTGTTGTTTCCACCCGGAGCAGGAAAGATAACCACACCTGTCCCAGGTGTTGCTGTAAATGAGTGTTTAACCGCTTGCTAATCGTGATATTATAATATATTATAAAGAACACTAAACACACGAGTTGGAACAAATCCCTCACATCCACCTAAACCTTACCTAGATCTAATATTGAATAATTTAAACTAAAAGCAAGTCAAAGACACTAAACTACTAGGCGTGGACCTTGATAGCAAGCTGTCAGAACTGGACTGGTTCCAGGTTATATGGTCATGTGCCATATTGCCGTTGTGCACGGAACATAGTACCAGATCCACACAAATAACTAGCAGCATAAAAATTACCATTCCATAAATACCACCAGAAAACGAAACCATTAAGACATAGTGTTAACACATATAAAAAGAAGAAAACACATATCACGGGAATACTCAATAACAAAATAATAATTCTGAATGCCACAGCACATGTACCACAGAAATATCTGACTGTTTTCATTTTCACAAGGCATGTCTGTAAGGCAGGACATCACAATACGTATTACATTTTTATAGTGTCTTTTATGAAGAAGCTTCGCTGTTGTTTTTATCTATTTATGTATTCGATTATTTACTGTGTTCTGATATCTGTTTGGACCCAGAATGCTTTGCGACTGCCTCGGTCAACGGGCAGCCTAACAACATCCAAGTACAGTTTTATTGTTTGAGAGTTTATCTTCATCTTACAGATTTTTCTAAAGCCCGCAGCCGTAACCAGAGGTTTTATAGGTCTGCTACCGTCATACTGTACGACAGCTGATGAAACGCACACTGTAAAAAAGATTGAAATAAAGATCAAAAGCAATGTACTTAAGTGTTAGTCGTTAATTATTTTGTATTTTCCCCCTCAAAGATTTCCGTTTGTCTTTCGATTGAGTTGTTCACATTATAGGTCACATTAAAGGTGGAAAAAGTTCTGACACGATTTGTCTTTGTCTCATTTTTCCGCATCACAAAAACCTGCCGGGTTTTTGTGATATTTAATACTTTTAAATAAGACTATATGAATATTATTGATATGCAGGAATATATCAACTTGATTTGTACAGGACTAAATGAGTATGTCCAATGTGAACCTTGGATTAGAGTATCTGCTTTTGGATCAACCCTTTACACTGCGTTAAATACAAAATGCTATTTGACATAACTTTTTCCAAACACATTTCCACTATGTCAAAGTGCTGTGAATTGGTGTCACCAACATGTGTTTTTTCACAGTGAAACGGCTCCGATATTGAATGCACTGGCCTGTGGAATTTAAACAGCCTGTTACTGGCGCGCCCTCTGCCCTTCCACATATGATGCTAATGAGAGCAGACGCAGAGAGCATGCCTGACCGGACAGTCAGGGGTTAAAGGAAACCTCATGGTCTTGTCCTGGCTGAGAAGCTAGAACAGTCCCACATAGGCCTGAATGATGAGTTAGATCTGATGTAATTTGAAAACATTATGGACTTAAACCCATTGTGATCTATAATCTAGCGATATAAACTCACGTAGGCCGTTCCAATCGTTAGTCCCGTCATTTCTTTTGTAATCTTTCATTTCTTCGAAGCGCGCATAAAAGGACAGGATGGGGGAAAGCGATATGTCATGTGTCGCGATTCACCCAAGGACATGGCGATGCGCAGTCAGTCAGACAGCTGATTACTCCATCCACGTTCTGTTTAGATTAGTGAGTGCGTGCTGTCAAGAAAGAGATAAAATGGGCTCAAACATGTATGCGACATTCTGGTGTTGATAGGATTTGTTTGTACGTGACACTAGAGTTCTGATTGATGCCAGTGAAATTAGGGAACCGGTGAGTAGAACTGAGCGTCTGTCGGCTCCTGACATGTTAAGCTAGCTATTTACGGGGAATTGCTTTTGTTTTGTTAAAAATGTGGTGACCACACAGAAAGTCAGTCGGCCTGTGCATACTTGGGCTAGATAACAATGGAGTTGTTCCGGGACAAGTCTGTGAATGTCTTGAATCTGATATGTCGGACATTTGTGAGGAGATCACAGAAACCTTCAATGGCACTCCCTTTACAGGCAGAAAAAGCTTGATAGGATCTACAACAAAAGCGAAAGAAACTGCTCAAATCCGGGTGCGCAAAGTTAGTAGAGGCTTACCTAAGGCAGATTCAAATCTTTTTAATTGCTAAAATACTGACAAAAAGGTCTGAATATTACCGTAGGTTAGACGTTTCAGTTTTTAATTTTCAATAATTTGGCGCACATTTCTCAAAACGTGTGTCTTTTTGTCATTATGGGGTGTAGCGTCAAAAATATGTGGAAAGACAAAAGCATGCATAATGCATATTCAATTGTAAATACATTCTTTGAAACGACAAAATGTAGAGAAAGTGAAAGAGTCTGAATACTCAGCTGTGTGGCCATCGTCGCTAACGCCATCATTGGTGTTGCCTCCTGCAGTCAATGCTGTGTTTTTCTCTGGTTATGCCCTGCCAGGCCTGTGCTGCTCTCATCTGTTTTGAGGTATTTTTGCCTTAAATCTAATCTTTGGCAAATGAAAGGCATATTCAATTCGATTTAAATCTCGATATTCACTTGGCAAATTTGCATTTTTGCTCTCAGGAGCTCGCTAGTTTCTATGGCAGTATGTTCGGTGTCGTTGTGTTGCTGTACAATAAAACTGTCCTGTGAAGAACAGTTTTGAGTTTCTCTGCAGTTCAGTGTGTTCACTCAAATAGTCCTCTTTAAAAGAACATATCTGAGTTCAATTTTAAGTGACTAAGTACCGTAGTCTTCGTACTCACGCTGCCCTTGCCTAAAAACGAGGACTCATCTTTGTTTGTTTGTCTACAAAGGTTCAAAATGGGATCAGTGCAGTTGTCACTCCAAATAAACCAGAAGAGCTTTGTGTTCACATATCTCTAAAGGAAGTGTACGGCATAGTACAGGTCCTGTCCTGCAAGCCAACTGAACTCAGACCACCAAAAATAATCTGAAAGGAACCATGTGTGGAAACACCGTTTCAAGAGGCAGGTGAAACTGTTCCTTTTGCAGTCATGCCCCCAAGTCATAACGCACATTGCAGCATATCTCACAGAATAGGTTTTACGCTGTAAGACTTTACACCACATTTACCGTTTGAGTACATATTCACCTGTCCACAAACCCTTGGTGCGGAACTTCTTAGGTTCTTTTAGGCGTTGTAATCTTGTTTGTAAAGCTAACAAGTTGTTTGCACCTTGCGGTGGATAGCCATTCTATTTCTGCCCGCCGATGTCTTCTGCGATTCTTAAGGCTAACACATCCACGCCTACCTCATGGACAGTGTTCCTGCTCCAGACAGTTATTTGTTGTTCTTATGGTAGATGTGCTTTAGTCATATATGGGACAGAGTTGAAAACACAGCACCGGTTTCACTCTCCCAATAAACATAACAGAGGCTTACTCCTCCAAATCATGTCTGATGCCCGCGTAGGAGTACAGGTTTAAGAAATACGACATATTTTCATTAACTCCACTTTCTGTAATTTATCACCAAAAGGCAGACGTTTTTTGAGGGGGATAACATAATTAAAGAGGGATATGTTTCCCTATCTGAGCAAAAGCCAGCAAAATGTCCTGACTTTATTGCCAGGAGGTTTGGATGGCTCACAATAGAAGACATGGGGAAGTTAAGCATGAGAAAACAGCCAGGTCATCTGTTCAGAGTGTGTGCGAGACCGTTTGTCTGTTACGCCTGCACCTTCGCTCTAGGCTGTAACCGGACATGTGCACGAGTCTCGTAGACCCGGCTAGTTATATGGAAATCGGCATATTCATATCTGATGTCTATGTTTCCAATTTAGATGTTGACCCGGACAATGGCGGAGTGTTAATAAATGCCCTTGTGGCTTATTTGCTTACAGCGAAAGTAAATATTGAACTTCAGTTAAAAGCCAATGGGTCATGAGACAAACCGTACTTGTGCTGTTTCAACGCCAGGGACCCATTGGCTTGTTCAAAAACAGACACGTCCTTTGTCCTGTTTCTGCCTGATATTTATCCGGGGGTTTGAGTGTCACACAATACAACATATTATGAACTGAATCGGTAACAGCAATTATCCTTCCATGTGGTCTCATGTTAAAAAATGTGTTCCTTTTGTTATTTTAGTTTGTGTTGGTCTTTTGCTCTTATCTTCGTTTAAGACACACCGTTTCTTCTGTATTTGTACTTTGAGACAAGGAAGGCCGGAGCTCGTGCAGATTAACGATAAAGGAGCCAAAAAGGTCCTACGTGAATATGTTTGGCTTTAAAAGAGGAATTGGATGTGTGGACGCTTCAAATGATTAAATTAACTTTTGTACTTGTGTGAGCATGTACGCATATGTGTGATTGTACTGTACCTCTTTTAATCTAATCAGGATCAAGCAAACATCCTGTCGTCAATATTCTTATTATAAGTTGCGGAATCGCCACTCAAACCTACATTATTTTTGGTCGTACCGGACAGACAAACACAAAACACGACCCCACTTCACATGAATTCCTTATATGGAAGTGATGCTTTCTCTGTCTGTACAGTGCTTTAACAGCTGGTGATTTTGAGATGTGGCCCGAACTGAGTGTTATTGATCGGCCAACGTGCACGTGCCCGTTCACTGTGTAGTGTCATGCGTCATCCTCACAGGCAGACAGTCAACGCACGCTCGTCAAAATATAGATTTTATTTCCCAAAATCCCGCTGCAACGGGCGTGCGCGTGGTTGGTCTGGTTTCGATGGGTTAGTGGTTGACGTTGATACTAATGTGGTCTGTCTGGGGGTTCATCCACTGTGGCTCTGTCTCTGTCCTTGTCTCTGTCCTTGTCTCTGTCCTTGTCTCTGTCCTTGTCTCTGTCCTTGTACCGGGACATTTGCAGCAGTGCTGGGAGGAGAGTGACATCCATGTTTCTGGTGAGAATCCTGAGAGAACCTGAGAGTCCACTTCCTGACCAGCTGGACCTCTCCTGCTATAACCCACTCAAAGGTGAATCATTCACAGAAAGACACATGCCGGAAAACAATAACACGGTAACTCCGTGTAGTATGAAAAAGTCTCTCACATGCACACACACACACACACATACGTCTTACTATCAACGTGAGGACCAGCTATTTAGTCACATTAAAATCAACAATTGAACCTAACCACTAACCTAACTATCAATAATCCAACCATTATGTCTAAAGGTAACCTAACCATTAATGCTTAAGCTATAGCCTAACACCTAAACCTAACCATTAATGCTTAAGCTATAGCCTAACACCTAAACCTAACCATTAATGCTTAAGCTATAGCCTAACACCTAAACCTAACACCTCAGAAAAACGGTTCCAGTCAATGTGACGGCCAACCGAACGCATTCGCTTTGCATGATTTTCCTTGTTTTACTATTACAATCAGATAGTCAAACAGGAACACGCACGCAAAGACGTCCAGCGGCTACTAGCAGTGAACAGGACACTGGAGGCTCTCGGCGATCATCCCAGTTTCCTTCCTATTTGTCTGTTTGTTTCTGCGGAAGGAAGAGACCTAACTCGACGTTGCGACAACAAGGGAGAAAAAACATCCTGAGGTTATCCAAATAAAGTTCCCCCGTGCTTTCCTTTACCCCGTTCCCTGTTTTCATTTTCTAACAACTTAATGACATCATTATACATTTTGTGAATGGGGAAGGCCTGCTCATTCCGTCTTATCGGCCCCAGCAGATTTGTAGCCTTTTCTGTGTGCTTCTGAGACACAATAACAGGCAGAGAGCGCATCCTGTCTCGATCAATGCAGAATGGTTAATTGTGCAGTTGTTTGGAAAACTGTATAACTGCTTTGGCATTATTCGGCCCATTCTCTGGTAACAGCTGGGGCTAGCAGTTTTTTCTTAACAACGCTGGCTGGCTGGACTTTACTGTAGTGCAGTTTAATGTAGCGAATTGGTGTGCGCAGCAGGTCACAGTGTACGAGGAATTTCAGACACTTTTAACGTCTCCGAATTCATTCAACCAAGGGACACACTATGGTTCAAATGAACTGACACAGCAACATGGTACTTTGGCTAGGCTGATTATTTTTGGATGCCCAATAATCTTTCCGTACACTATTGTCAAAGTTAACTCGATAAACAGATCACAACTTCAGCTTTTACGTATTTTTCAGAGTTATTTTATTGCTGCTAAGATAGGGAAGCGCATTACGTTATGGTTTCCTTGTGTTTCTTTCTCTGCTGTATAATCGCATTGCTTCCAAGTAACGCGTATGTGTTTTCCATATTTCCCTGAATGTATTCTTGATTTAATAAGGATTTTGTTCTTCCTGAAGTCCCAGTCATCTTTTGATTGGATCAAATATTCCAGTATGGTAATATCTGTTAACTAATGACCCGTTTCAATGATCAAATCTAATACTGGCAAGGGACAAAATGTGGCTCAAAATCGACATCCATTTATTAAACCGAAAGGAGAATTGTGTCTCCAGCCAAGTGGTCCATTTATTGCCTGTATGGTAATACAGGGTGTCATGTCTTGATATGATTTACTATACGAATCGCTATATGGATGTGACTATTAAAAAACAAACACTAACTGATTATCTGTAAGCGACACGTGATTGGCTGGCGTTTTTTATTGAAGGGGCGAGTCAGAAGAAGGAAGCCCATGTGTGGCGATTATGCCACATATTGTCGTAATACCACCTTGGCTTTGGAGACAAAATACGGAAAACAGCAGAGATGTTTTTGTTGTTGTGGCCGATGTAGAACGAAAACAGACAGTTGGAAGCGGGGACAGTGTTATC
Organism: Dallia pectoralis; assembly: GCA_029465975.1. Taxonomy (NCBI): domain Eukaryota; kingdom Metazoa; phylum Chordata; class Actinopteri; order Esociformes; family Umbridae; genus Dallia; species Dallia pectoralis. The sequence continues at coordinate 5,885,770 of CM055761.1, read as the reverse complement.
TCAGGATGGGCGTCTCTATAACACAGGCAACCTATTAATTAGGGGTTCGCTCTAATGGACGATGGAGGACGGTGCTCTCCACACGCCGGCCAACCAGACACACACAGTGGTGATTGATTAACAGCATTTTAATCAGGCTTCTTTTGAAACTCTATTCACCTTTGACCCCGTCACCTCCATCGGTCACACGCCATATAAATGATCGTAGTGACTACTGTTTGAGGCACTGAATGAGGTATTGTTGCCGTGTTAGAATATTCTGGTCTGTTTCAGTTTTAGAGCAGCCCAAACGACGCATTCGGCCGGACACAAGGTCTACAACGCCCCCTACATGCTTATTATTATAATACTTATTATTGCTCTCATGGAACTCATTTGACATTTTAGTCGATAACCAATTAGCACAATTATAGGAGGTGACTTAATTCAGAGTTTGAACGTCTCGTTAGGAGATTATAACTGCATCCCTGTGCCTAGCAACCGATGACAGAACAGGATATCGGACATCTGTGATAATCATATCTATTGAACTGACAGCCGCACGGCTCATAGCACGCTCCCACCACTTTCTATGTCATGTCATAACTAATTTGCATATACGGGCATCAGACAGGGTGGGGTTCATTTCTCCATCCGGTTGTGACTGGCACGCTCATCAGATCCAAATTGACAGGATGTAATCTGCAGTGTGCACTGTTAGTCTATTTTAGAAGCCCTTTAGCAGAACTCCAGATCACACCCTCCTGCCAATCATCAGATACCAACCCAATATTACCCCACACCACTCCACACACCCTCCTGCCAATCATCAGATACCAACCCAATATTACCCCACTCCACTCCACACACCCTCCTGCCAATCATCAGATACCAACCCAATATTACCCCACACCACTCCACACACCCTCCTGCCAATCATCAGATACCAACCCAATATTACCCCACACCACTCCACACACCCTCCTGCCAATCATCAGATACCAACCCAATATTACCCCACTCCACTCCACACACCCTCCTGCCAATCATCAGATACCAACCCAATATTACCCCACACCACTCCACACACCCTCCTGCCAATCATCAGATACCAACCCAATATTACCCCACACCACTCCACACACCCTCCTGCCAATCATCAGATACCAACCCAATATTACCCCACACCACTCCACACACCCTCCTGCCAATCATCAGATACCAACCCAATATTACCCCACACCACTCCACACACCCTCCTGCCAATCATCAGATACCAACCCAATATTACCCCACACCACTCCACACACCCTCCTGCCAATCATCAGATACCAACCCAATATTACCCCACACCACTCCACACACCCTCCTGCCAATCATCAGATACCTACCCAATATTACACCACTCCACACACCCTCCTGCCAATCATCAGATACCAACCCAATATTACCCCACACCACTCCACACACCCTCCTGCCAATCATCAGATACCAACCCAATATTACCCCACACCACTCCACACACCCTCCTGCCAATCATCAGATACCAACCCAATATTACCCCACACCACTCCACACACCCTCCTGCCAATCATCAGATACCAACCCAATATTACCCCACACCACTCCACACACCCTCCTGCCAATCATCAGATACCAACCCAATATTACCCCACACCACTCCACACACCCTCCTGCCAATCATCAGATACCTACCCAATATTACCCCACACCACTCCACACACCCTCCTGCCAATCATCAGATACCTACCCAATATTACACCACTCCACACACCCTCCTGCCAATCATCAGATACCAACCCAATATTACCCCACACCACTCCACACACCCTCCTGCCAGTCATCAGATACCAACCCAATATTACCCCACACCACTCCACACACCCTCCTGCCAATCATCAGATACCAACCCAATATTACCCCACACCACTCCACACACCCTCCTGCCAATCATCAGATACCAACCCAATATTACCCCACACCACTCCACACACCCTCCTGCCAATCATCAGATACCAACCCAATATTACCCCACTCCACTCCACACACCCTCCTGCCAATCATCAGATACCTACCCAATATTACCCCACACCACTCCACACACCCTCCTGCCAATCATCAGATACCTACCCAATATTACACCACTCCACACACCCTCCTGCCAATCATCAGATACCAACCCAATATTACCCCACACCACTCCACACACCCTCCTGCCAATCATCAGATACCAACCCAATATTACCCCACTCCACTCCACACACCCTCCTGCCAATCATCAGATACCAACCCAATATTACCCCACACCACTCCACACACCCTCCTGCCAATCATCAGATACCAACCCAATATTACCCCACTCCACTCCACACACCCTCCTGCCAATCATCAGATACCAACCCAATATTACCCCACACCACTCCACACACCCTCCTGCCAATCATCAGATACCAACCCAATATTACCCCACACCACTCCACACACCCTCCTGCCAATCATCAGATACCAACCCAATATTACCCCACACCACTCCACACACCCTCCTGCCAATCATCAGATACCAACCCAATATTACCCCACACCACTCCACACACCCTCCTGCCAATCATCAGACACCAACCCAATATTACCCCACACCACTCCACACACCCTCCTGCCAATCATCAGATACCAACCCAATATTACCCCACACCACTCCACACACCCTCCTGCCAATCATCAGATACCAACCCAATATTACCCCACACCACTCCACACACCCTCCTGCCAATCATCAGATACCAACCCAATATTACCCCACACCACTCCACACACCCTCCTGCCAATCATCAGATACCAACCCAATATTACCCCACTCCACTCCACACACCCTCCTGCCAATCATCAGATACCAACCCAATATTACCCCACACCACTCCACACACCCTCCTGCCAATCATCAGACACCAACCCAATATTACCCCACACCACTCCACACACCCTCCTGCCAATCATCAGATACCAACCCAACATTACCCCACACCACTCCACACACCCTCCTGCCAATCATCAGATACCAACCCAATATTACCCCACACCACTCCACACACCCTCCTGCCAATCATCAGATACCAACCCAATATTACCCCACACCACTCCACACACCCTCCTGCCAATCATCAGATACCAACCCAATATTACCCCACACCACTCCACACACCCTCCTGCCAATCATCAGATACCTACCCAATATTACACCACTCCCACACACCCTCCTGCCAATCATCAGATACCAACCCAATATTACCCCACACCACTCCACACACCCTCCTGCCAATCATCAGATACCAACCCAATATTACCCCACACCACTCCACACACCCTCCTGCCAATCATCAGATACCAACCCAATATTACCCCACACCACTCCACACACCCTCCTGCCAATCATCAGATACCAACCCAATATTACCCCACACCACTCCACACACCCTCCTGCCAATCATCAGATACCAACCCAATATTACCCCACACCACTCCACACACCCTCCTGCCAATCATCAGATACCAACCCAATATTACCCCACACCACTCCACACACCCTCCTGCCAATCATCAGATACCAACCCAATATTACCCCACACCACTCCACACACCCTCCTGCCAATCATCAGATACCAACCCAATATTACCCCACACCACTCCACACACCCTCCTGCCAATCATCAGATACCAACCCAATATTACCCCACACCACTCCACACACCCTCCTGCCAATCATCAGATACCAACCCAATATTACCCCACACCACTCCACACACCCTCCTGCCAATCATCAGATACCTACCCAATATTACACCACCACTCCACACACCCTCCTGCCAATCATCAGATACCAACCCAATATTACCCCACACCACTCCACACACCCTCCTGCCAATCATCAGATACCAACCCAATATTACCCCACACCACTCCACACACCCTCCTGCCAATCATCAGATACCAACCCAATATTACCCCACACCACTCCACACACCCTCCTGCCAATCATCAGATACCAACCCAATATTACCCCACACCACTCCACACACCCTCCTGCCAATCATCAGATACCAACCCAATATTACCCCACACCACTCCACACACCCTCCTGCCAATCATCAGATACCAACCCAATATTACCCCACACCACTCCACACACCCTCCTGCCAATCATCAGATACCAACCCAATATTACCCCACACCACTCCACACACCCTCCTGCCAATCATCAGATACCAACCCAATATTACCCCACACCACTCCACACACCCTCCTGCCAATCATCAGATACCAACCCAATATTACCCCACACCACTCCACACACCCTCCTGCCAATCATCAGATACCTACCCAATATTACCCCACACCACTCCACACACCCTCCTGCCAATCATCAGATACCAACCCAATATTACCCCACACCACTCCACACACCCTCCTGCCAATCATCAGATACCAACCCAATATTACCCCACACCACTCCACACACCCTCCTGCCAATCATCAGATACCAACCCAATATTACCCCACACCACTCCACACACCCTCCTGCCAATCATCAGATACCTACCCAATATTACACCCACTCCACACACCCTCCTGCCAATCATCAGATACCAACCCAATATTACCCCACACCACTCCACACACCCTCCTGCCAATCATCAGATACCAACCCAATATTACCCCACACCACTCCACACACCCTCCTGCCAATCATCAGATACCAACCCAATATTACCCCACACCACTCCACACACCCTCCTGCCAATCATCAGATACCAACCCAATATTACCCCACACCACTCCACACACCCTCCTGCCAATCATCAGATACCAACCCAATATTACCCCACACCACTCCACACACCCTCCTGCCAATCATCAGATACCTACCCAATATTACCCCACACCACTCCACACACCCTCCTGCCAATCATCAGATACCTACCCAATATTACACCACTCCACACACCCTCCTGCCAATCATCAGATACCAACCCAATATTACCCCACACCACTCCACACACCCTCCTGCCAGTCATCAGATACCAACCCAATATTACCCCACACCACTCCACACACCCTCCTGCCAATCATCAGATACCAACCCAATATTACCCCACACCACTCCACACACCCTCCTGCCAATCATCAGATACCAACCCAATATTACCCCACACCACTCCACACACCCTCCTGCCAATCATCAGATACCAACCCAATATTACCCCACACCACTCCACACACCCTCCTGCCAATCATCAGATACCAACCCAATATTACCCCACACCACTCCACACACCCTCCTGCCAATCATCAGATACCAACCCAATATTACCCCACACCACTCCACACACCCTCCTGCCAATCATCAGATACCTACCCAATATTACCCCACACCACTCCACACACCCTCCTGCCAATCATCAGATACCAACCCAATATTACCCCACACCACTCCACACACCCTCCTGCCAATCATCAGATACCTACCCAATATTACACACCACTCCACACACCCTCCTGCCAATCATCAGATACCAACCCAATATTACCCCACACCACTCCACACACCCTCCTGCCAGTCATCAGATACCAACCCAATATTACCCCACACCACTCCACACACCCTCCTGCCAATCATCAGATACCAACCCAATATTACCCCACACCACTCCACACACCCTCCTGCCAGTCATCAGATACCTACCCAATATTACCCCACACCACTCCACACACCCTCCTGCCAGTCATCAGATACCAACCCAATATTACCCCCACCACTCCACACACCCTCCTGCCAATCATCAGATACCTACCCAATATTACCCCACGCCACTCCACACACCCTCCTGCCAGTCATCAGATACCAACCCAATCCCCAGACCCTCCTGCCAATCATCAGATACCTACCCAATATTACCCCACACCACTCCACACACCCTCCTGCCAATCATCAGATACCAACCCAATATTACCCCCCACCACTCCACACACCCTCCTGCCAATCATCAGATACCTACCCAATATTACCCCACACCACTCCACACACCCTCCTGCCAATCATCAGATACCAACCCAATATCACCCCACGCCACTCCACACTCCCTCCTGCCAGTCATCAGATACCTAGCCAATATTACCTTCGTCTCCACAGTGACAGTGAATGGATCAACGCTGTTATGATGAAGTAATATTGCTTTAATGCCTGGTCTGTCATTGCAGGTGCCAATAAAATGTTCGCCCATAATTACCGACTTAAGGCGGATGGCTTAGTTTTTGTTTAGTTTTTTTTTGCTTTTGGAGGCTGTTGATCAAGTTTTACCATAATCCACCCTAAATAACAATACTTAAGACACATAAACTATGAAATAACTAATAAAATCATGTAGCAACAGGGTGGTTAGGTTTAAGTTGAGTGTTGAGTTACAGTGCTGTTTGAATGGTACTAGTAAATCGCTGTATATGTGCAACTTAACTTCATTTGTAAAGTGTTGAGTTCCGCCGTTTACGTTTTGTTCTGATTTAAATAAACCTGATTTTAAAACGGACGAACACGCTCTGCGTGTAGATTGTGAGATGTCCTTTGACTGGATAATTGTGAGGCGGACAACAGTCCCTAAATGTGACTTCTGATAACGATGTGATCTTTTGGATTGTACGGATTGAAATGTCTTACAAAGACAATGTAATTTCCTATTTGAAATGTTTTTTGGATGCGGCGATTGAAAGATCGATCTACCTTTCCCTCCCTGAAGACAAACACATACATTCGACAGTGCTATCGTTTCGCCATGTTTATTGATCCCCAATTAGAGTCGCTCAGAGTCCATTACAAACACGGAATATTGAGGGACAGGTCCTGTTTATTTTGAGCCCAGACTCTAATGGCTGGCACATTTGACAGAGGACATCAGGATGGATTTGACAGAGAAGAGTTGTCTGGTTGACGAGATAAGGTCTTCATAAACTTGCCTTTATAGGCTGGTGGCATTCTATGTTTGTGTCTGGAAGGCCATCAGTTCTAAACCTGTTATATTGCAGACAGATAGACATGTCTATCTTCGGGCAAACCTTGAATTACCACGAGTCTTGTTGCTGTTTCTTCGTCACATTCCAGTATAAGTCATTTAAGTAAAAAAAAAAAAAGGTAACTAAATTATCCTGTTCATACAGACTAAAAATGTTCTGCGTATTGTGGTTGAACCAGTACATATGGATGTTAGACAGTAAAAAGCTAATGGAATTCAAACTCTGTACCATGTGGTATGGTGGCATTGGTTCCACATGTCAAAATTGTCATATGAAAAGTATTGTGCTAGAAGGTTCCAGAACTCCACAGCTTTAAAGGGGAAATGTGGACAGTGTCAGGACTCATTTATGGCGATATTTTAGACAGTCGGCACAAAACCACTTCGCTGGGGAGCGTAACCAAAAAGCATAAACAACATTGTCAATGCTCAACAATTCCTTGGCTATATCACCTATAAACCTAAAAACAATGTTAAATGATTAGGAAGGAAGGGGAATAGGCTGCTCTGTATAGATTGACTGATATAGACAGACTGTCTTTGTAAAAATGGATTTGAATATATAATCTATTAACCTAATTCAGAGACTGAGAGACAGAGAGCATGGAGAACAAAGGGAACACTACAGTGTTGGTGTGGTTGACCACATTTGATTAATTTAAATAGGCCGAGTTAGCTACTCACGAACAGAGCTCACTGAAAGTCTCTGGAATCCTGTAAATAGTCAAGTTGAAGATATGCTATAATTCAGTGATGAGGACACGAGGGCATAATAATCAATGTGGATCACATTGTCACATAGTCAGACATTGTACCGTCCAGAACAATGAGAGATGAAATTTTGGCAGGTTTCTTGTTTATTCGAATACAGTGACTCAGTGCTGCTGTAGCTTCAGTCTATGAAATAACCACATCCGTTCATTTGAATGTGTTATTATGAAATATGTGTTGCGTGTGTGTGTGTTTAGGTCTGTATCTGTAGTGTGTGTGTGTGTGTTGCATCAGTGTCTAGGCCTGTATCTGTAATGTGTGTGTGTGTGTGTGTGTTGCATCAGTGTCCAGGTCTGTGTCTGTAGTGTGTGTGTGTGTGTGTGTGTGTGTGTGTGTGTGTGTGTGTGTGTGTGTGTGTGTGTGTGTGTGTGTGTTGCCTATATAGGTTTATGCCCAGGTATTTCCTGCTGGTACTGAACTATGCCCAGGGCCTTTGTCCATTCTAGAGGAAATTACTCTTCTTGAAGCAGTCACAAAGAGAAGACTGGGTCACTCTAGCCACATAGGTTGTGTCTGTTTGTATCTTTGTCTTTGTGGCTCTCTTCTTTTTTATTCAACAAACACGTTCGAAGTAACTATTTTGCAGCCTTTTAATGTTCCATTATTTAACTTAACAATAATCAGTACCAGACATCTGACCAATTAAAGACATACACGCAGGCAGACAGAAATACATACAAATACGAACACACACACACACACCCAGGGAGAAGCACACATTACAACCACACATGAACACAGACACATTCCCCACAGACCTTGTGTAAGATGCTTGTGTAAGATGCTCGTACGCCATTCAACCAGTAGAGGGCCTCATAGCTCTTCTTTCTCATGAGTGCTCAAATGCTGACCGGGCAATGTGACTGAATTTCAATCCTTTCCTGTCAACTACACACATTTTATATGGTCACGTGTTGCTAACCAAACTCAGAGGTTGACTTTCAGTGACTGGCCTGGGGTTTAATAAACCTGGGACCTTCACGATTCAACTTAAACAGGAATGATGATGACTGATAACGGACACAAAAGATTTTGTATAAATTTGGAGACTAAAAAACCCAGACCTGGAGGAGGAGGCTTATTCATGTAGGCAGCTAGAAATTCATTATTGTTCCAGCTGAAATGTAATCTATGTGTGCTGAATGACAACAAGTCTAGAACCAAATCTAAATTTGCAGTGCAGAATTGCAACAAACAATATTGACAATATTGTCTCAAAAGATAATGTCCACAACTTAGCTAAAATAATTTTAAACAAGGAAACAAAATAAGTTGTGGAAATATTCTCTCTACAATCTCCACATTATCCAGTGATTGAAGTGAATAGTAAGGATTTTGTCGTAATAATAATGTAAAATTATCATGAGCACGGAAATATCAGGGAAAACCACTATTAACCGTATAACATCTTGAATCTATTGAAACCAGCATGTCACAAAGGCTTGAAGGAATTTTCTTTTGTACTGAAGAATCCTTTATTAGCTTAATTTACTGATAGATAAGTAGGTAGATAATGCGAAACTCAGCTAGGAGGTTTACTCTCTCTATTGCTAAAACAAAAAATCGCGACTTTTGATAAGGTATGACTAAATTATTAAAGTATATTAAAAAAAATGTAATCTTTTTTTATTTTTAGTGCGTCTGTCAATTAATAGGATAATAAAAAATTGCCAGTTTTCAGACAGTTTTAAAATATCAAGAGATGCAGAACAAGGATGTCAATTGTAAAAATCAGAACAAATAATAAAATCAAAGGTTCAGACATTCATAGACTAAAACCAACGATATCCATGTATGCAGATGACTCAAGATTTGTCAAAAGTGAATTTTTTTTTAGCATCGTGCTGGCTCATTAAGGACCTAGATGCTGTCAATCTTCCTCAAGCTTTCAATCCATTTATGAGAAATCTACCATTTTGCACATTGGATCATTAGAAGGTACAAGCATTAAACGGCCACGTGGTCTTCCTCTCATATGGGCTGAAGGTGAAGTGATGTCTGTGTGGTATGCAAAGGTTTGCAGATCTCGCTTCTTGCAACTTTGATTGGAAAACTGGCGAAGAAGAAACAATACTGATGCCTTGTTAAGTAATGGATCTAGCTATGGAAAAGCTGCCTTGGTCCACACTCCCTGGTGAACTCGAAATAATGTATTAATGGAATTCATAACTACACCAAAATGATATGTACGATTTTCACCAAGCTACGAGCTTCTTCTCATGATCACCCATACGGCTCTGGCAGAGAAGCATTTGAACGCACATTCAGAGAGCATGGGGTTGTGATGATGTTGTGGACCGGTTCAGTTGGGATTGTGCATCTGGAACACACAATTTCCTAACATTCAAGAGATGGAACCTCCGGATTCTGCAGAACGTCGGCTCTGTGTCCCGACTAACGGACGTAGAAGAGTTTAGTTGTTCTGTATTTACCCGTCTATATGTTTTGTGGTCCTCTGGCGCTACAAACGTCCTGTTTGCAGTGTTTGAACAGTGCTCTGTCCTTAATTAAAGACAAATACCTACACACACACACACACACGTTAGGGCACCTCTATCGTCTCTAAGCAGAGGTGTACGTACATCAGTGCTTTGGACCGACTGCTTTGTATGGAGGATAACAGGAATAACAGAATAACTGGAATAACAGGAATGGCAGGAGTGTCTTTGCCTTCACATGCTCTGAGATAGCCTCCAGTTTGGAAAGACTTTCTTTGATTTCTCCCTTCTATGTGCGGTGTGAACACTTGCCTGATAATGTTCAACTTCTCTTCTTGGCACGGTGGCGGTTTGACATACAGAAAACCTCAACAGACAACAATAAACATACCCACTCTTCATAAAACTGCAGTAAACTTTTTAAAGTCTATCACAAGAAATGAAAAAAATTAACTATTTTATTCTGGAAACTTCTGAATTGACAACAAATGGAATATTACAGCTGTGCAATATCGTAGCACTTTTATCCCGAACCACAGTTAATCATGATAGCAGTGTGACCCAAGACTTAAAAACAACCATTGTGTCACCAGGTTCCCACTGGCCATAGCTGGTCTATTCTGAATGTCTATTTTAGGCTGGTTATTTAATATAGGTACCCAAGGTCTGGGGGCATATTGTTTTCCACAGAGATCGCAACCACACAAAAGCATACATAAAGAGAAGAATAGCCAAGGCTGTGAAAGTATTGTCTGCTCAGGGCGAATTGGACATAGACAGGAAAAGAGAGTTGAGAGTACAAACACAAATTGTTTTATAAAACTAGTTACATTTATTACAAGTTATGAACAATATTCAATATTATAGTCAACAAGGTAAGATACTATCACCAAAAACTATTACTGTACGAAACTGTAAAATTGAGAGCCTCAAGTCTCAATGAAAAAGAAATGGAAGTTGCGTTTGATTAAAAAACATTTTTAACATGGTTAGATGTGGACAATCCAAGAGTCCAATAAAACACAATTAACAGAAACATCTAGAAAAACCGAATACAAGTGCTCATTCAATTGTCTCAAATTCCAGTTTCCATTTCCTGTAATAAAGGAAATGGCCAAATCGCATCACAGGAAGTGGGTGTGTCCCTTCGGCTCGGGCACCCTGACCTTCCATTTTCTGTGTAAACATAATAGCATTCCAAAGACTCGCTAAAGCGTTGTTCCTTTACAATGACGCAGTAAATCACGAAAGCCCCCGTCAATTCTATCGAATATATTACATTCATCTCATAGGAAAATACTTAGACAGGAAAAAAAAATGATGCATAAGGCACTATTGCATGTAATGTGACGGTTCCTGCTGGGAACCCAGGGTACTGCTGTGTGCTGCCTGGTGAGAGGGGAACAAGTAAAAACTGTACAAGAACCGGATCCAGGAGAGGAGCTGGTGGCGACCATTACGCCCCGGGACTAAACAGGGGGTGCACTGTAGCGCACATCGACACTAAACTTGTCTGCTGTTTTGGGCTGCCGGGGCTTCTTTAGGATGCCCTTTTTCATGATCATCTCCTCATTAGCATAAATGGGTGTGTCCGTGTCGTCTGAATGGTAGCCCGACTGGTATCCGCTTGTCTGATTGGACGACTCGGAGGCCAGGGACTCTTTGCTCTTGCACCTTTGGCTGTGACTGGGGGACAAAGAAATACACCAATGCCGTCTGAATCCAGGGTACGAGACATTCTCAGTCGGGTTTCAGGTCCTGTCAACTCACCTAAAGTTTGGCGTCCGGTGATGGTCGACGCTCTTCATTTCTTCTGGTGAAAGCCCCCTACTGCCGCCGATCTGACCCTCCTGTAGGAGACATTCGCCAAGGATGTTTATTATATTTCTCCGGGGGACCGTGGGCGTGCCTGTGAAGGTACTCACCACGACAGGCCGGCGCGCCGCAGAAAAGTCATTGAACGTCTTCCCACTGAGTGGTCGGCTGCACCTGCCACTCTGCTGAGATAGCCTGTTAGACACGATGAGAGGAGGGTTAACTGCTTGGCTTTACGGATCACAACAGCAACACACACCTGTTCATATATCGTGTCTAAAGACAGTCGACTGCTCGGGGGGGTTAGCCTAGGACACATCGACGTGATGCCTGCGGTCATTTGGCCAAGTGTTTGAACTCACCCAGGGGAGACGGGGGCCGTGCCGTCGTGGTGAATTTGAGGATCCAGGGTGTCCTCCCGGAGGACTCTGGTGAAGGGGTCTCTGGGTTTAGAACTGAATGAGCCACACTCACCGTCCACTGCCAGGACCGTCAGGGGGATGTAGTCTTTTCCATCCTGAACAGACACACACACACACAGTTCACACACACACACACACACACACACAAGCATGCAGGAAGTTGGAGAAACATGCTAGCTATTTGAGGTACATCTTACCTGATGAGCGCTGGCCTGTAGAAGGTTTCCCAGATGTTCCACCAGCTCTGTGAACGTTGGTCTGTCTGTGGGTTTGTCCAGCCAGCAATCCAACATGGTCTGATATCTAGAGAATGAAGTGACCCGTTAGGTTGCGAGGTGTATACGCCATAAACCACAGACTCCTACGGAGCCACGTCACGCTATTATAAACTGCTTTTGTACACAACAGTCAAGTCATTTTGGGTCATGAATCCACACTTAGAGTGTTGTTAGTTAGTCACAACCTATGATGTGACATATTGTACATATTGAGACTCTGTGATAGCTCATCGAGCGTTCTCATTGGTCCCCTCACATCTCACTGGGGGCGTAATCCGGCGTCCTCATCCTGGTCCCTTCCTTCAGTCTCCTGCAGAAGGCCTCGTCGATGCTCACGCCAGGGTACGGCGACGCCCCTGGGGAGGAGACAGCGGAGGCGTTCTAACGCAGTCGCACGGGGGGGTCGTCGCGGCGACAATTTTCCAACACGGGCCGGGTGGCGGTACTCACCGAGAGAGAAGATTTCCCAGAGCAGAACCCCGAACGACCACACGTCGCTCTGTGTGGTGTAGACCCGGTCGAAGATGGTCTCCGGTGCCATCCATTTCAGCGGGAGACGGGCCTGCGGACAGAATCACAGTTTGTAACTCCGCCGGTCAGCCGGCGAGTTACGGAGCGTTTGCCGGCGACTTACGTCTCCCTTGCGGACGTAGTCGGGGTCCTTGTAGACGTCTCTGGCCAGACCAAAGTCACAGATCTTCACGACGTTGTTCTCGGAGAGCAGAATGTTCCTCGCCGCCAGGTCCCGATGGATGCACTTGCGGGAGGAGAGGAACTCCATGCCCTTTGACACCTGGAAGCTGTAGCTGATCAGGTCTTCCATGGTCAGGTGCTCCTCCCACTCTGTCAGTGTTCAGATCAGAAAAAACGAATGACGACAAACCCAGTAGATAATACGGCAGTAGACAATACGGCAGTAGACAATATGGCAGTAGACAATATGGCAGTAGACAATACGGCAGTAGACAATAGGGCAGTAGACACGATGGCAGTAGATAATACGGCAGTTGACAATAGGGCAGTAGACAATACGGCAGTAGACATTAGGGCAGTGGACAATAGGGCAGTAGACATTATGGCAGTAGACAATATGGCAGTAGATAATACGGCAGTAGACATTAGGGCAGTAGACAATACGGCAGTAGAAATTAGGGCAGTAGACATTAGGGCAGTAGATAATACGGCAGTAGACAATATGGCAGTAGATAATACGGCAGTAGACAATATGGCAGTAGACAATATGGCAGTAGACAATACGGCAGTAGACATTAGGGCAGTAGACATTATGGCAGTAGACATTATGGCAGTAGACAATACGGCAGTAGATAATACGGCAGTAGACATTAGGGCAGTAGACAATACGGCAGTAGAAATTAGGGCAGTAGACATTAGGGCAGTAGATAATACGGCAGTAGACAATATGGCAGTAGATAATACGGCAGTAGACAATATGGCAGTAGACAATATGGCAGTAGACAATACGGCAGTAGACATTAGGGCAGTAGACATTATGGCAGTAGACATTATGGCAGTAGACAATACGGCAGTAGATAATACGGCAGTAGACATTAGGGCAGTAGACATTATGGCAGTAGATAATACGGCAGTAGACATTACAGCAGTAATCCTAGGCTCCACATTGTGCCCACTGGTAGGTATGCGTTACATCCAGCAAGAAAGACGGAGCTGCGTTACCTTCCTCCTCCTCTAGGTGGCTAACAAAACACTCTTCCCCCTGTCTGGAGCAGACTGCTGTTCCTGTGCAGATGTCAAGGGGGTTGCTGGTCCCCAAACCTAGGTCTCCCTCAGTCACGTCCTCCTTAACACACTCCCATGGACCAGACTGCAGCCGTCTTCTCTGTTACAGTGGGTGAACAAAACATCCGAGGATCAAGGCCAGTAAAAGCACCAAGTATCAGTGATAGTATCCACTTTTGGTTTGACTCCGTGCAGGACATCTCAAGCTAACGCTTAACATTACACAACATTACACAAAGAGCCATGCATGACCAGGCAGACGACGCGAGAGCGTCTTGGAGAGTGGTTGAGTAATGGTCTGGGGTTAGTGTAACCACGTGAGCTGCTGGTCGGACTCAACTGCCTGTAGAAGCTGAGGCATGGCACATTTACCTTGAAGGGACTGTACTCTCCACGCTTGCTCTTTAAGTAGCTGGAGAGGTTGCCGTTTTTACAGTATTCCACAATCACCATCAATGGACCTGAAGAGAAAGGAGGGCGATAAAAAGAGAAATGTCTTCAGTTAACAGGCGGTCTGGGACAGTTATGGGTAACAAAATATATATATGGAAGCCTCCCATTTTGGACTGTTTGGACTGAAACATATATATCGATGAGTAGAATCGCTTTAAAACCTAGTACATTTCAAGTTAAAAAGTGGTTGGTCTGGTTGACTTGGGGCCAATATCGGCCCACAAGAGGACGAAAGTCAACAATTCACAGGGGGGTGTACATTTTATTTCTCAAAATGCATTGCATTGATTGGTGTTCTGCTGTTTTTGCATCACAAGATGAGACTATGGTTTGAATAACGATGTGGTGAGTGTACGGTGACATAGTAAGGACTCACTGCCAGGTTTGGTACAGGCGCCCAGCAGGTTAACCACATTCAGGTGGTGACCAATGTGGATCAGGATCTTCAGCTCTGACATCAGCGCCCGGTACTCACTGGAAGTGGCGCCCTCTGTGGTGGAGGAGAGTACAACACTCACTGTGTGAATACGTGTGAATGTGTGTGGGCGTATGAGTGTGTGTGAGCATATGTGTGTGTGTGAGCGTATGTGTGTAGGAGTGTGTGTGTGCGTGTGTGTGAGTGTATGAGTGTGTGTGAGCAGAGGAGTGTGTGTGAGTATATGTCTATTTGCTCTATTGCACTGTTGTTTTTCGGTATCTTGTTTTTACATTTTTGTACATTACTATCCCTCTACCCCCTCAGCCCCTTAGTATAATTTATATTGTTTATTCATATGTACCTTCCTGCCATAGTAAATTCCTTGTATGTTCACACATTCAGTGGAGATTAAACACTTTTCTGATTCTGATGTGTATTTGTGTGTGTGTGTGTGTGCGTGTGTGTTTGCATCTGGTGAGCATATATTTGTGCGCGTGTGTGCGTGTGTGTGGTGAACGTATGGGTGTCTGTGCGTGTGTGTGTGTGTGAGCGTGCATGTGTGTGTGTGTGTGTGTTTGCATGCAACTAGTGAGCGTATGTATGTGTGTGCGTGTGTGTGTGTTCGCGCATGTGTGTTTGAGCCTATGTGTGTGCATGTGCATGTGTGTTGCTTGAATCTGGGTGTGCTAGAGCTTGATCAGAAACAGATACACCCACCTTTCAGCATTTTGACTGCCACAGTGGTACAGGAAGTAGCCTTCTCTATGCCAAAAGCTGCTGCTTCTACCACCTGACCAAATGCTCCTCGGCCCAACTGGTCACCTTCAAAACACACCATACATATCATAAGGCAGTGGAAATAAACGTTCAGTCTCACCTAGTGAATTATATTTTTTGATATCTCTCTATTATGTGTTCTACTGTCTCTGTTCATGTGATCTAGAAGTCTCACCTAGTGAATGATTTAGTTTGATATCTCTCTAGTCTTTTTTTCTACCGTCTCTGTTCATTTGATCTAGAAGTCTCACCTAGTGAATTATTTAGTTTGATATCTCTCTAGTCTTTTTTTCTACCGTCTCTGTTCATGTGATCTAGAAGTCTCACCTAGTGAATGATTTAGTTTCATATCTCTCTAGTATGTCTTCTACTTTCTCTGTTCATCTGATCTAGAAGTCTCACCTAGTTTCAGCCGGTCACGAGGAAACTCCCACTTGTTGGCGTCATACGTGAGCCTCTCACAGTGCTCATCCACTGGCAGGTCTTCTGAGTCCAGGATGATGGACAGATATCCTGTCTTCATTTCTCCATCATTGGGCTTCAGAGGAACAAATCAACACACAGACGGAGGGCGAGAGAGAAAAAGAATTCCCGTGTTTATTTACCATTTGTGAGTGTTTCATTTTTCTGTCCCATGTCAGAACATATTCTGGCACGTCCGCGAGAGGCCCGGTCAGTGAAGGAGGGCTGACGCGGCACTTGGCAGGAGAATATGGTTCTGTTGTTTCCCATTACAATGTGGAGCGGACACAGAGAGCTAGATCAGTCACTTCTCATCAGTCAGGCGAATTCCTCTGTGCAGTGTGTGTGTGTGTGTGTGTGTGTTTCTGAGAGAAAGTGTGTGTGTGTGTGTTTTTGAGAGAGAGAGTGTGTGTGTGTGTTTCTGAGAGAGAGTGTGTGTGTGTGTGTGTGTGTTTGTGTGTGTGTGTAATACACATCTACATTGTGTGTACATGTGGGACTCCGCGAAGAAAAACTGCTTGCAAAACCGGCTTTTTGGCAAGTTAAGGAAAAGGCAGCGTTACTTCTGAGGTTACATTTAGATGTCAGCATTATCTGTTTGTGTTTAAGCCAAGGCGTTAGGGTCAGGTAAAGTTTAGCCATAAACGTTCTAATATTATTTTAACATTATTGAGATTAGGGTTTGGGTAGGTGTGTGTGTAAGTGTGAGTAAAGGGTGTGAACAGGAGTAGTTCAGAAATTAATAGAACAGTCAGTCTTACTCGTTTCCTGCTGCGGATGACGAAGACAATGAGTAGCCAGAAGAACATAGCAATGACTACTGAGCCAATAGGAACGATCAGCTCTACGTTGGTCTTCTCCTCCGCCCCTACAATGAAGAGTTCATGGCAATCACAACAAACAGAAATTGACCTTGTTAGGGGCGAAGATTATATAACGCAGGCTACTAATAGGTTATGTCTACAATTGGGGTTCCTTTAATGAGGAACTAAAGTAACACAACGTTGTGGTACACACTCTTATCACATTCACACCTAAACACACATTATAAGCATGCCTTCCAAGGTCAATAACAGGCCAAATCCGACCTTACAGGTGATATTTCCCACCTCAGCTTTATAGACATAAATTTATACTAGTGTACAAGTACAACACATTGTATGGGAATAGCCATGTTCCATGTGGAACAACCATGTGTGAATGCGGAACCTAACAGCAATCTAATAAAGGTAAAATATCCAGCATGAAGGCATGTGGCCCCTTAGAGCAACCCAATAAATACAGGCAAACTGTTCGCAATTATTTCACTCTTCAACTCTGTCAGTCGACATCAGACAATGAGCTAGAAACCGTGACACAAGCGTGTAAAGCGACAGTAAACACAATGGGCGAGAAACCGTGACACAAGCGTGTAAAGCGACAGTAAACACAATGGGCTAGAAACCGTGACACAAGCGTGTAAAGTGACAGTAAACACAATGGGCGAGAAACCGTGACACAAGCGTGTAAAGCGACAGTAAACACAATGGGCTAGAAACCGTGACACAAGCGTGTAAAGTGACAGTAAAACCATCCACCCCACTCAAGCCTGTAAACTGTGACCAAGAAGATGCAACATTAGTAGTGGAGTTAGCCATCGCCTTGTTAAGCAGGCCTTAACACTTTCTCTGAGACTATACCAAGTAGATACAGTAGAATTGACCATCCAATAAGATTGAAGCTGCTTGAACACAGCACCCCACCCTCAGCTGGTCCAATTACAGGCTGTTCCACGTATATATTTGTAACGTATGACCTCCACTGGACCCAGAATGGGTAAAAATGGAAGACGAGAGAACCAATCACGTTGCACCAGTGGGTTGCTTGCAGAGCAAGCTAACGCAACGCTCCCTTGCCTGCTTTACTTTCTCTTCACAGACCGTGCATGTCACTATTTCATTGCTTGGCAAAAAAACAAGTCGGGGAAAATCATCTCGTTGAGTAGGTCCACCAGCAGGGTTTGGTAGCACTTAAAATAGTGACAACGTTTAGGAACAATGACTGAGAGAGTACAGCTTCCAATTACAGTAACACAATCCTGTGTCATCTGGTACAATACCTACATCGTTTCAGGTGCGGACATTTGCTACACAAATCATTCTAGCACTTCAAAGCATGACAGCTCCTTACATTTTCATGACAATAAATCAGTCAATAAATAGAGGTGAGTTGAGTCATAAAGTGTCATGTTTATATAGAATTATTGTAACTACGCTTCGACACCTGAACAAACACGTAACGTGTAATGAACCCAAATGCAGGAAACAAAGAATCAAACACACATTCCACCACAGTGACCGTGTTATTACTGGGAACCCAAGGCCCCGTTCGGAGTTCAATTGGACGTGAAAACGACTTCTGAGACACTTCTTATTTTTCCAACGTCACTATCACCAGCGGAGGACTTGGCCGGCGATATCGGCAGAGCAGATGGAATACGCCACTGGAATGCAGATCGAGACGGTTACACAACCCAAATGCGGCGAAGACGGCCCGGAGAACCGTGGGTTTTAAAACGTGCTTCCAAATGAGATAACAGGGGTTACTGTAAGGTAACAGTGCTAGTGACAAACGCCGTCTACTGCCCAAATCTGTTTCATATAGGTTTAGTAGTGTGCTGTGACTTTCCCTCGTCGTCTCAGTCCCTTTGGCCGCGTGCCTGGTCAGTAGTGAAAGCATGGTTTCAGGAAATGTGTTTGTGTTGGACGGCAGACACTTCGTTTTGGACTTCAGGCTGTAACCAGATATTATTGTTAGTCATAATAATGTTTCGAGGGTCATCGCCGCTCTCAGCCAAAACCAACCAGGGGTGTAAAAACGGTCATTACAACTGAGGCCTGTGGGGCTAATTACTTTACAGCACTGGTCATACACGCCACTGTGTTCTCCTTCACTAGCACTTTGTCATCTTGTTAGTGAGGCAGCCTCTGTTATCCCTCCTGCATCGTTAGTGTGTCTCCCTAATGGACGGGGAGGGGGGGCAGTGGTAATGGGGTAATGGAGGCTGAGTCACGTGGGCCCTAGCTGCTAACTGGGGGGCCAGTAGTGGAGGCAGGGTCACAGCTGCTTAGTGTGGAGGCAGGGTCACATGGGCCCTAGCTGCTAACTGTGGGGGGCCAGTAGTGGAGGCAGGGTCACATGGGCCCTAGCTGCTAACTGGGGGGCCAGTAGTGGAGGCAGGGTCACGTGGGCCCTAGCTGCTTACTGTGGGGGGGCCAGTAGTGGAGGCAGGGTCACATGGGCCCTAGCTGCTAACTGTGGGGGGCCAGTAGTGGAGGCAGGGTCACGTGGGCCCTAGCTGCTTACTGTGGGGGGGCCAGTAGTGGAGGCAGGGTCACGTGGGCCCTAGCTGCTAACTGTGGGGGGGCCAGTAGTGGAGGCAGGGTCACGTGGGCCCTAGCTGCTTACTGTGGGGGGGCCAGTAGTGGAGGCAGGGTCACGTGGGCCCTAGCTGCTAACTGTGGGGGCCAGTGGTGGAGGCAGGGTCACGTGGGCCCTAGCTGCTTACTGTGAACACCGCGTTTTCGGTTGTTGTTATGTCCGTGTTCTGAGAGTGTCTCACAGCCTTAGTTTGTTCTCATTGTTTTTTACCGTAAAACTGCCCAGGAGGATGTTCTCTAAAAGGGCTCGCTTCCTGCCCCGCAGGGAACAGCTATTTATACACGTCATCTTTGATACAACAAAGTGGAGTGGGAGGTGAACGAGAGAAGCCTTGATGTCAGCTATAAATACACCCGCATACAAATGAGCGACTTACACAGGACATTTTGACCACATCGGTTAACCGTAAAAACGCTTAAAGCAAACCCGACCCGATTCATTATAATATGAATGATTCACTGGTTATGGCAGTGCCATGTTTTGGCTGCGCTGACGGCACCGGAGAACAGGAAACACGGGGCTTTTACAACGCTGCATCACGTCTGCGGGCTAATTAGCGGTGGGGGTTTCCCGTCCAGCGGGCGTTATGATCCAGTTTCCCGTAGTGGGAGGAAGGGACTGACCTTCAGTGATAAGATAAGCCTGAGACGCCACACAGCCCCGGCGGTTACAGGCGGTGCAGGTATACAGACCGCCGTCCTCCTTCTTTACGCGCTGGATGGTCAGGACCCGGTTCAGCGGGCCCAGAATCACACCTGGTGGTGTAGAAGACGGCGCCGCCTCAACATCAACGTGGACTCGTGTGTTTTTGACGGGGTTACGGTGGCCATGGTTTCGTGCCCTTACCTGAGCCCTCTACCAATGTCTGGTTGTTTTTGGTCCACGCCACGGTCGGTGTGGGCGTGCCGATCACCGCGCATTCCAGCGAGGTCGTGGCGCTGACGTTTACTCGTCGGTTTGTTAGATTGGCCAGGATCCTGGCAGGCTCGAGGGCTGAAAAACAAGCAGACAGGACTCTAAAGACTCTGTCAAATACCCTCTCAGACCTGGAAAGCTTGAGGTAGGAACCAGTCAGTGGAGGTCACGTGCATCAGTGCGGAGATGATGAGAGATAAAAGCGGTCCAGGGACAGTACCTCTGAGCGTGAGATATCGGAGGAGGCAGGTCTTCTCCCCGGTCTTGATGTTCTCCACCTGGCAGGCGTAAACACCCTCGTCCCCCCGTGACACGTTTGTCAACGGGAGCTCCAGAGTGATGTTGGTGCCCTGCTGCCTGGATGGGACAGCCTGGGGCTGCTGGGACAGGGACAGGGTCCGGCAGGGCTGCGCGGCAGGAACACGCTCTGGGTCGGACACATTCTCCACACGGTACCAGGCTAGGTTCCCATAGATCAGCCTGTCCGCTTTACACTTCAGCACTACCGGGTCTTGCTCAAAGGGTTGAGGAGATGGAGACACACTCAGCTCCAGACCGCCTGTAGAGAACAAAGACACACACACATATTGACATGCAGTGTTGTAACACACCAATAAACACAAAAGGTTTTTGGTCACAAGCTTACGAGTAACATGGAAGAGTATGACGCGGGAATCCTGTCCCACTTTGTTAGAAGTCAGACACCTGTACAGGGCGTTGACCTCCGCCTTGCGAATCTTCAGAGAACTCACAGTCTGCAGACAAATGGGATATTTAAAGGAATCGGACTAATCCCCTGATATCACACAACACTGAGGTCCCGTAGAGAGGCACTCCCGCTCGTTACCTTGTGTAAATGGTCAGCGTTGGTGTCAATCCCGGCAATGGGGTTCTGCCCCGTTGTGTTGTTGATATCCCTCCATCTTGAACAGTCCACCATCTTGGCCACTGAGTTCACACCGCCGGACCTGAAAGACGAAACCAAGATCACCCCACTGACGCCTTAGAAGGCACACAGGAGTAACACAAGCCCAGGGTCGTGGAGACTCAAAAGTAGAAAGCACTTTATGAAAACAGCAGATGTAACTATATAGTAATATACGGTAGCAATTCTGTTATTTTAAACACCTTTTAAAGTATTCGATAACTACTTATAAGAACATTGTTGAGATAATATAGGTAAAAAATATAGGTCCTAATAAACTATTTACTAATTGTTTCATGTATTTGTGTGTATAAAGTGTTAACTGTGAAGGAAGAAATTATTTAATCCCATGGTGATTTTGGATTCTGGATTTTTGGTCGTTATTCTGTCTCTCACTATTTAAATAAACCGACCATTAAAATGATAGACTGATCACGTCTTTGTCAGTGGGAAAATTCACAAAATCAGCGGGGGATCAAATAGTTTCTTCCTTCACTGCATAACGAAAAATACTTTATTCATGTTTTGAGTGCCAAGACCACTTTCTCACAGAGAAATAGACAGGCCATTGTAAGGCATATGGACGTACCCGATCCACATTAAATGAAACAATATGTGGAATGTTTACAATGCAAGTGTAATCACAATTCAGTAGGTGTTTTAGTAATTAAAACAGGTTGAGAACCATTGCCCTAAAAAAATATACAATTACAAGAAACAATATAAAGAACACTCAAAAAACATTATGTCACACTTTCAAACAGTGACCTGCCTAATATGATGTTGGCCTTCCGTGTGACGCTAAAACAGTGCCGATCTATTAACGCACAGACCCTCTAAGACCCCTGCTGAAGGTGTCCTGTGGTGCCGGGCACAGTGATTAGCAGCAGGTCAGCATCAGTCTATCTAGTGTATATGTACACGCTAACGTTCTAATGTTTGGGGTCACTGAAAAATGTGATTGTTTTTCAAATAATGGCGTGTTTTTTGTCCATTAAAATAACATCAAAGGTATCTGAAATACACAGTTAATGTTGTAAATGACTATTGTAGATGGAATCAGCTGATTTTCAATGCAATATCTTTTTAGGTGTACTTCCTTCACAAAACAGCACAAACTGGCTCTAACCAGAATAGAAAGAGGAGTGGGAGGCCCCGGTGCACAACTGAGCAAAAAGGACAAATGCATTAAAGAGTCTATTTTGACAAACAGACTCCTGACAGGTCCTCAACTGGCAGCGTTATTAAATACCCGCAAAATAAGGTCTCAAAGTTAACAGTGAAGAGACAACTCCAGGATTCTGGCCTTCTAAGCTGAGTGCTTCCTGTGTCCAGAGTCTGCGTTATATTGCCCATCTTAATCTTTTCTTTTTATTGGCCAGTCCGACATGCAGCTTTTTCTTTGCCTCCCGGTATTCGTGAACATTTTAGAAAAAATCCTAGGAAGGCCAATAGAGGTATGAAGGGGAAATGAAGACTTCACAGGAAGGAGCATTCTGACAGAGAAGTGCAGTCTGAGAACAACAGGAAACCCTGAGCAGGACTCAGGAAGTTGTCAGCTGTGCAGGCGGATGATAACGGCGCACTGGTGACGGTCAGAACAGAACACTCCGGCCCCCGGTATCTACACGCCTTACATAACCACATACCTGACCGGGTGATTCACCAATCACACGCCGTTCTACCGGCAGGCTCCATCACAGACTCAACAGACGGAAGTCCCATGCAAAACAAGGTCACAGTCCAAAGAGGACTCTGAGATCGTATGAAAAATAACGATAAACAACACCTGGACGATCTTGATTTTCACGTATTTTCCTCGACCTAACTAGCCTTGGTGTAGTCAGAGCACACAACGTATTGTGAGAAGCGTGAAAAACATCCTATTATCCTCAAAGGGTCACGGGGCACATTCATTCATTCATTGTCCGTGTTCTTGTTTAGATCAACAACTCGGGCGGCGTTATTCCTACGCCGAGTCAACAACCCGTCGACAATGACTGGCTGACGATTGGGGAGGTGCGATTACACACACACACCCACCCACCCACACACACACAAACACACACACGCCCACCCACACACACACCCACCCCCACACACCCACACCCACACACACACACACACACACCCACACAAACACACACACACACACACACACCCACCCACACACCCACACAAACACACACACCCACACACACACCCACCCACACACCCACCCACAAACACACACACACACAAACACAGACACACACCCACACACACACCCACACACACCCACACACACACACACACACACAAACACACACACGCGCGCATCCTTACTCTGGGAAGAATTCACAGTCGTCGGAGGACATCCACTGCCACAAGATTCGGCCGGGTGTGGGGATCCCCCGAGCCGTGCACCTGAGGGTGGGGCTGCTGCCGTACATGTGCACGTCAGTATCCACGGCAACCTCCTTCTCAATGATGTGGGGGCGGACTGAGGAGAGACAGATAATAACTCTGAGATGCTGCAGTGGTCGGATGAGGCGTCAAAGACCCACGAGGAGACAAGGGACATGACAGAGGAAAGCAGACGTGTTGATTACCGTTGACCAGGAGCTGGACAGAGTGTCTCTGCTCTTCTTTGGTTATCTTATTGCTCAGAACCACAGTGTAATTCCCAGCATCCTTTTCCGCTATGTCGAAGATTGTGAGGCCGTCTCTGGATGGTTTGAATCTGTATTCGTCCTTTCGGATGGGCTGGCCATTCTTGTACCTGCGAGAATAAGGACAGCTTGTGTTTATGGCATGCGCATGGTTAGGAACAGAATATAGTATTATTTATCTTTCACAACAACATACCATTTGACGGTTGGCTCTGGGTAGGCGTCAAACCTGAGAGGAATTCTGACGACCGCGCTACTCACGTTCACACCTAAGACCTTGACCCAGTTGGCGTCATCAAACTCAATGAAGGGCTTTTCTAATGACAAAGACAACAGAAACACGGTGTCAGCTCCCAAAGTCATCAAAGCCATTAGTAACACAAAATATAATTTATGCAATGTAGTTATAGCGGTAAAGTATACCCATATACCTGTGATATACAATCACGTATACCCCAGCAATCAACCAATCAGCATTCAGGGTTTTAACTACCCGGTATATAATGTACATTAGACTTTTTAGTAATTTTTTATTTGAAACCTGTCTTAAATGCCAATTGGCTAAAAGCTTGTTATATAAGAATGTTTACCATTGGTGTCACGAGTGTGGTGCGTTTTAGTAAGTAGGAAGTCTTAGTGGGGTGTACTTCCTGTGTCTGCTGATTGTTTTGTTGTTAGCACGGCTGGGGCTTGTTAGCAATCACCGGGGCTATTTAGCACTCTAGACTGCACTGAGCTGCAAATTACAATGATGTGTGCCATGGACAACAAACAAGGCTTAAATCGCTAAAAGCTACAAAACGGAACTTACCAAAGACCACAACAGAGGCAGAGGCGGTTTTCACCATCTGTCCACTGAAGGCAGTGCAGGTGTATTCTCCTGTGTAGTCGCTAGTCACATTCTCCATTATGAGCGTGTTGGATAGTTCCAGAGAGTTCGACAGCATCTTCCTGTGCGGTATGTTGTAGGCCCGCACAGGGCCGACCTGTGAAACAAGGCAGACAAACCGGAGAAGATCAGCCTAAATCAAACACCTGCGAGAACCAAATTAGTGCCTAAAGACGTTACAAGGACATAGCATGAATAATATGAGCCTTTAACTGATGTATTTCGTTCGGAGTTCCTGTTAGCGGGAAGTGAGGAGGAAACATGGGGGGGTATTGGGGTGTATGTGAGTAGTGTTGTGTGCAAACAGTCATCCCAGTGTGGGTATAGAAGGGGCCCATGCTGAGTACGGACCAGGCTGACTGCGTACGTCCAGGTGAAGTCAAGGGCCACATTGAGCTCTGTGAAGGCAGTGCAGTTGAGCACCAGTTTCTCCCCAACAGACAGCCTCTCCTGTGCGGGGGTCAGAGTGAGGTCATAGATCTTATATCCTGCGGAAAGGGAGGGGACACAATGAGTCGGGTATTGTTCTCCAGAGACTCACACACACGCATGCCGTTTGACGCAGGCCGTTTGACGCAGGCCGACAACACGCTTAGACAGCCACACATCAAGTGAACACAAGTAAATATCGACTTACGATCATACGTTTGACGACGCCTCTGTGCTGTATCTAAGAACTAGATCCAGCCGATAAATACACAACACTAAAAGAGAACCTAAGCCACTCACCAACAACAGCCACTATGTAGATAGGTGACTTGTATGTCTCGTTGTGGATTTGTGTCTGACAGAAGACCACTCCGGCAGAGCTGATCAAGTTACTGGGCACGGCGAAACCGCTCATGCTATCCCAAAGAATGTCCTTCCCATTCGGACGGAGTTCTTTCTTGGGAAACTTCTGACAGAAAGGACACCAAACAAATAAAAGAAAAAGAAATTACAGACACATCAAATCAACGCGTGCAGTTGAGAAAAGGAACGAGAATTGCAGATATATTAGAAAATGTAATCGACTTGACAGCACGGAGTAAATCGTTTTCCATGCAGGTCGACACTAAATGGAATTTGTGACTGTTTCAGTGTTACGGGGACATTAAATGGCAGAGGGCAGTGGCGTTTTTCCATGCCTAATTTTCAGTAAAATGTCCTATGAACCGTACAGGACACTTTAGCTCGACACAACAACAACCCGCGATGGAATATTGACTGATGTGGCCAGGAGAAGAGGTGGGGACACCCCGGTCAGGAAATGGAAACTCGGTTCATGGCTGCCTGCTTTATCTCGGAAACAATGCAGCAGACTCAGATTCCCAGCTGACAATATCTGCCGTCCACTCTGCTAGAAGTCTAACAAAACATGCCTGAGCGTTTGTTTCAGGGGACAGAGAAGCAGCTATGCTGAAGGCACATTCGTGCAGATAAACCAGGTGAACAGCAAGCAGAAGGAAAGCAGTCTAACTGACCGCCTGGGTAAAAAAAACGTCTGAGCCACATATAGGTTTGTAATAGAACGCTATATCCTTTCAAATGTTTCGCCAAAAGCACGTTGAGGTGAAGGGATCTGTTCTTACGGTGTGTAGCGTCACATTTAGATCCTTCACAGAGCCCAAGCATGGAATGACCACCTGCAAATCGTCACTGATGAACACAAGTTCATAGTCCTGGTCGGACGGAACAAACGGCACTTTATAATCTGAAATGACAACAAGAAACACGACGACGTCAGAAGACGCGAAGACAGTCAGTATATATACGACCACAGTGTGTCAATATCGCTACAAACTGAGAACATGGGATCACGAGTTGTCGGTCGCGTGTTTTCGATAAGCAGCACTGGGGTCAGTTCTTAAAGATCCCCCGTTGGGTCATTTTTCATGGGATCTTCAAGCGTACACGTTATTTTCGAGCGAGGGGACAAGCGAGCGCACCTTGGACGTGGACGTAAACGGCTTCAGACGTTTTGCGGTCCTCCACGGTCAGATCTCTGTAGGAGCATCGATACTCTCCGGTCTCGTTGGCGGTGGCGGAGGAAATGTGTATCGTGGTGCAGAAGAAACCCGACCCGCTGCAGTCTACTGTGGAGACATGGCTGCCGGCGCGGCTGCGGTTGTAGGAAGTCGTCCATTCCAGGTACTGACGGCCACTGGCACCGCGAAAGAACAAAGGGTTAATGATTGTGGTTACTGGAGTGAATGTTCGATGGGTGACATACAGATGGAATTCTGGTTAAGGTATCGGGGGTGAATCACATCAGTTTATACACCACCTGAATCTGGTTCTGGGCCAAAACACACAGTATGTCTCACCTGCAGGAGATCTCCAGGCTGTCCGACGCATTGATACTGATCACTTTGTCTTGGATGGTCAGAATTGGAGGGTCAGGCATAAACCTGAGTTCTACCGCTGTATGAATGGACAGATAAATACGTCATTCGTCAGTATCTTCCTGAAGCATCTCAACAGTTCCAGTCAGCAAAAACACAACGAGGAGTTCAATATTCAACCGCTCACCGTCATGTCGGCCATTTTCATATTCAATGTACGTTTTGGTCATTTAGCAGATCAGTGAGTGATCTTTGGGTGCATAAACAACCTTGTTATGTCCCAATGCTATTTGCACTTGTGCACCGTTCTGTGTATTTATTGTGTAAATGTATGTCGCCCTGCACATTTCCTCGCCTTATCTTGGCCAGATCGCCGTTGCAAACAACAATGTGTTCTTAATCGGCCTCCCTGGTTTAATAAAGTTTAAACCAGGTAGGCCGATTCCCCCTGTGGGAATCAGACCAAAACCCTGGAATTGCAAGGACAATGTGTGCATGCAGACGGCATGCCGATCACAGATGTAGAAACATGTACGGTGGGACTCTAAGGGGATAGTGGAGGTGACAGCTAAACATGAGATCCATTATTAGCAATCACCGACCCTGTCAACTCGGGTCAATACTTCCAGAATCCCCAGCAAGTCCATGATAAAAGGACGTTTTCTAAATCCCTTCAACCATGGGAACACCAGATACGGCAGGAGAATGTTTTGTGGCTTTCCTGTGGTCTCTGGATAACCAGGCTATTTTTCCACTGCCGCAGCAAATGGCAGAGCAGGGCTGTGTCAAAACAGGAAGCTGGGGCAGATGGGCCGGGTCAAGCTCAATAGCCCAGCTCGGTGTCGCCTAAGGTGGGGTTCCTGTTCCAGAGGATACGGGCCCTCCTGGAGAGGCGGTAAACATTTATTCTAACCAAATGTGGATCATTTCAAAAACTCTGTTTCTGAAACCGTTGCATTTTATTGGGGTCATTTACTTGGTGAGCCCAAAGAGTATTTTGAAAAATAAGTATAGAAATTGACTATTATGGGGAGACACATTAAGACACTATTGTCTCGGTGCTTCATTTTCTGGATCAAGTGAAGTGATTTAAATTTTAAATTGATTGTTAAATAGGACAGGGGCCAAAGGACATGGGGTTTGATAGGTCACAAAGACATTGGAATTTATGCACAATATAATCACAAGAGCCATTGCTAACAAACTGTATACGCATGAAATACACCCTAACCAATTATTAATATACATACTTAACATATTGATGATCGGTCATTACTATTATAATTATCACAATCGATGCTTAAGTAATGGAACATAATGTAAGAGAGTAAACTTTGATAACAAATGTTTTTTTCCGTTAAGACAAAATACACCAGGTGGTTTAGTAAATAATAAAAAGGAAGTCTAAGATCGATGTCGATGTTTTCTGAACATGTCAAACGGATTACGGATCAATATTTTTGTCATCTTACCTAAAACAGTGCTGACTCCCAGCATAAAGCATATTACAAGATGTAAAGTCATGCCGCGGAATGCCTTTGCCATCGTCCGACAATAGACATGAGTTGTTTCTGCGTGAACAAGCAATACAAGTTCTCCAGAAAGCGACCAAAGACCTTCGTTTTCCAGCTGTTGACTCACGGACGATATTCGATATGTGCTGACTGCTGGAACAATGTAAAAAAGTGGAGGCCAAACAAACACACGGATCCGAATAAGATGATAGTTCCCTTATCCCAGCGGGGCGCTTCTGAGTCCCAGTGGAGCGCAGTTGATAGTTGGATAGATGGAGCGCAACTAGGAGCGCAACTGGAGCGCACAGTGGAAACAGTGGAAACGCAGTAGCAGAGAGAAAAGACCACTCAAAGGAGAGCGGACACAGTTGCTGTTTTCAACGCGTAGATTTCAGATGGAGGTCAAAGGTTATAGATCCATAGCCAATACTAATTAAACAGATAGTCGATCATTCCGGTGCTAATAAATCTAATTAGGGTCATATTGACCTACTTAATTAATATGTCGTGTCTTGTAGTATGTCACTTTTATAATCTCACTTTAAAGTAGATACACTTCAAACACACCTACACAAGTTTTAGCCTTTATTAAAAAGTTTGCTCAAAATTTCACACCTTTTTATCAGGTTTTTGGACTAGATAATATTAAATGCACTCATTGACATACAAGACTCAAACGGCAGTTGATTGGTGAAACACTTGATTAAATAAAAGCACCGGGCAAAGGACATGGGAAACAAATAACGCAGTCAATAATGTAAGTATGCTGCTCTCTGAGACCTCATATTGAGAAGCCATGCCACCTAAAAACCGATAACTAGGCCTATAGTCTGGCTTGGAAAAGGAAATGAGAGACATTTCTTTGTGATTATTATATTTGTTTAAGATTGTGTTATTTGGGGTTTTGCAGTCCGAGCTATTCACGTATTAGTTGTTATACAACATTGTTTTTAGATTATTTTAGCTGATGAAGCTGATCGGGGGCTCTGTTTGCTGTTGTGGATGAATGTTGGGGGTTAAACGTCAAAATGTATGTCTCCCATATCCACATGTTTCCTGTCCTGGTCACATCTACCAGGACTCTGCCACCTGAACTGACTGCCCTCATCCTAGCAAACGTTTCCTGGTCGGCACAGCAATCCCAACATGCCACTTAAAAAGAGAAGAAAAAACTCTCCAACTGTAGTTCCATTAACAATACAAGTTGCTCATTGTTTTCTGCTCAACCAGGGACTTAATTTTGCCCTGAACCGGTTTGTTAGATGGGTTTCTGGTTGTAGCTGGTGGGGATATACACACTGAGAAGACAGGGTGGGATTAATGCCAGAGAAGTGTGCTAGGTTTTTCTGTGATGTGCATCCTGGTTTTCTATCCAACAAATTGCTTTGTACCAGCTCATTTGTAATCTGGTGCTACACCCATAATATCCAGCCAATGGGAAATACACCACATTCAAGTCCCAAGGGGCGATGTTTACAGCTGTCGTGGCTATACCCATTCACATTGCATTTATTGTATAGTCATAATAGACCATACCCCATAACTCCAGCTTGTAAACAACCTAAGACAACCCTTAATCTATAACTCAGCTTCAGACAGGAAGAACCTAAGATAACCATTCATCTATAACTCAGCTTCAGACAGGAAGAACCTAAGATAACCATTCATCTGTAACGTGGCTTCAGACAGGAAGAACCTAAGATAACCATTCATCTGTAACTCAGTTTCAGGCAGGAACAACCTAAGATAACCATTCATCTGTAACTCAGTTTCAGACAGGAACAACCTAAGATAACCATTCATCTGTAATGCAGCTTCAGACAGGAACATCCTAAGATAACCATTCATCTATAACTCAGCTTCAGACAGGAAGAACCTAAGATAACCATTCATCTGTAACGTGGCTTCAGACCAGAGACAGTTGCATTTTTGATACAACAATTTGTCTAGGAGTCTTGTTGTTTCTGTACTGCATGCTTTTAATGAGGTCTACAAATATGGCACAGTAACAAAACACACAGTTACACACTTAATGTGTACTGCGTCTGGTTTCGTGATATGGCCATAGTACATCCACAATCCAAAGAGATGAAATTGGATACTTCGCCCTGACACATGCATACAGGCTGTATTACTAAACTTACGGTAAACTCAAAAAATTATTTGCACGATGTTATTAAATCCCAAGAAAAAACGACATTAGAAATAATTGTATTTCTTTATTTTGGCAATATTCTCAGTGAAATACCTTTTGCTGAGGTCACATTGTGGCTCCCATCAGATTATTTGGTACGCAAGATAATCTAATAATGAAACGGCCAACATTAACTCAACCTTGGCCCAGTAGGCTTTCACAACAAGCAAGCATTAATTCTCGGAAGAAAAAGTCTAAATGTTACCGTCTTCTCAAACATCTCACGATCAAATGTTCTGTTTGATTGCACTGGCAATCTGATATCTCATTTCACCACTACAAACTCCAGACAAATAGAGCCTCCTCTGCCATTACGAAACCCAGAGAAGCAGTACAATATCCAGTACGCTCTCTTCCTCTCTCCACATGGTTTCCTCTGGTGTCCCTTGGTCATTGGCAGGACTGCTGATCCCTAGTTTGTGCATATGACCTCCCTCACTACCATTGTTATGTGTTATTGGGGATGGAAATCGCTCCAAGCCGATGATGGGGGTCTATGAGAAACCAGGACAGAGCGGGTAAGGCTGGCATGGAGCCTAACGAGTGTCTAGCTCTGGGCACAATACGGATGAAAGGTGGCAGCCAGGAGAGCGGAGAAGACAGGAGGGGGACAAGAGGGGACAGAAGGGGACAGGAGGGGGACAGAAGGGGGACAAGAGGGGGACAGGAGGGGGACAGGAGGGGACAGGAGGGGGACAAGAGGGGGACAGGAGGGGTACAAGAGGGGGACAGGAGGATGACAGGAGGGGACAGGAGGGGGACAGGAGGGGGACAAGAGGGGGACAGGAGGGGGATGAGGAGACAGGATGACAGGAGGGGACAGGAGGGGTACAAGAGAGTGACAGGAGGGAGACAAGAGGGGGACAGGAGGGGGACAAGAGGGGGACAGGAGGATGACAGGAGGGGACAGGAGGGGGACAGGAGGGAGACAAGAGGGGGACAGGAGCGGGACAGGAGGGGGGCAGGAGGGGGACACGAGCGGGACAGGAGGGGGACAGGAGGGGGGCAGGAGGGGGACACGAGGGGGACAGGAGGGGACAGAAGGGAGACAGGAGGGGGACAGGAGGGGACAGGAGGGAGACAGGAGGGGGACAGGAGGGGACAGGAGGGGGACAGGAGGGAGACAAGAGGGGGACAGGAGCGGGACAGGAGGGGGCAGGAGGGGGACACGAGTGGGACAGGAGGGGACAGAAGGGAGACAGGAGGGGGACAGGAGGATGACAGGAGGGGACAGGAGGGGGACAGGAGGGAGACAAGAGGGGGACAGGAGGGGGGACAGGAGGGGGGCAGGAGGGGGACACGAGCGGGACAGGAGGGGGACAGGAGGGGGCAGGAGGGGGACACGAGCGGGACAGGAGGGGACAGAAGGGAGACAGGAGGGGGACAGGAGGGAGACAGGAGGGGGACAGGAGGGGACAGGAGGGGGACAGAAGGGAGATAGGAGGTGGACAGGAGGGGACAGGAGTAGGACGTGGGGGACAGGGAGGGATTGGAGGGGGACTGAAAGAGGACATGAGGGGGACAGGAGGGGCGCAGGAGTAGGACATAGGGGGACAGGGGGGGACTGGAGGGGGACATGAGGGGGACAGGGGGGAGAGGAGGGGGACAGGAGGGGACAGGAAACAGTCCACATTTGCTCAGACAGGATATTGCTCGCCTCTAAAATGCATCCTGGATTCAAATGCTTCAAAGGCAGCACAAACCGTCTGTAAACATATTGATACTTTGTACATACAAAATACGTCACGCATTTAGATTTATATACCTAGGTATGCATAAAAAGTGAGTTGAATTAAACTAATATTGTTGTGTTTATGAATGCTGGATTTGTTAGAAAATACACGTTATTCAAACAAATATGCTTCACATTTCTGCTATGGTGATTTATTTGCATATCATTTTTTTTCCAGTTTTAGCCCTGGTTTTATGTTTTTTTTTGTTTTAGGTCATGATAATTGCATTGAGTGACATAAGTCCATAGATGGGGTGTCAGGTTTTAAAGAAATGGTCATTCTTTAGCAAGTAAGTACCATTTCAACGGTTTACCACAAATCCATAATGGCAGAATTTCTGGGTTCTAGAAAATATGTTCTTTGTGAGGAGAGCTACCTTTGTCCCAAATGAAATAATGGTAGGTCAGACAGGGTGAGGGGTGTGACTTGCAACTTTTAATAACTTGTTACGGCGCCACCACCTGGCCAATAATTGTAATACAGATCTCAATGACAACACCGACATGTGTGGTGTGCAAGAAACACTATGCATATTCATCACAAACACAGTCTACAGTAAAACACTATAAATATCCATCACAAACACAGTCTACAGTAAAACATTATGATTATCCATCACAAACACAGTCTACAACACAATAAAACACTATTAATATTTATCAGAGACAGACAACAGCAATGGAACAAACTGGGAAAAAAAACATGGGAAGAGTAATGGTTGGATTAGTCTGCGCCTGAAATCAGACACGTCTTCCATTCTCTCATCCACAATCCTGAGACACACACTAATCCAACCATCATTCTTACCATGGCATTTATTTGGTGCATCCAAAAGCATATGTCAACACTTAACACTGGTCAATTCTGTGAATGCCTTATTGTAACAACAGCGTGGTATTCGGTTGCACATGGTTATTTGTTATTATGATCTGTGAACGACATGCGGTGTGGTTTGTTGTTCCAGTAGAGTCAACCATCTGCTTACAAAGCCAAAGTCAGCCCTGCCTTAATCTACTGTTTTCTCATTTGGGAATGTTAGGAGCCAAGCCTAAAGACACACAGGCCCTGAAGTAAATTTGATGTCTGCTATTGTGACGAGGTCTTTAATGTACCTCTCATTATGCCTGCAATCGTAAGCCTTTTCAGGAAAAAAAAGGTTATAAAGTGTTAACATGGTTCTGCCGAAATGTGGTTTGCATGCACTGAAAAACGTTTTGTACATAGGATGGAAGAAAATAGAGCGTTCAATATATAATCCAAAAGATCCACGAGGTGGCGCTGTACGGTTGAGTAATAAACAGAGTCAGTGCAGTCAGTGGCTATATGAGGTGCTGTTGTCCTACTCCTGCTGTGACCGTGACGTCAGCATAAGATTCATTCAAATATTGGAATAATTTTGGCTCTTATAATGAATTGAATAGATCTGTTAATGTGCCGTAACGCGCATTTCAACGATTAAATCACAACAGTCAATTACAGTTGTGATGCCCGTCTAATGGGTTATATTAGACGGGCATCATAATTCTATGTTTGCCTACCGACGTATATATATGGCGGCAAACATATAGCCTAATGCTATTTGTTTAATAGTCTGCAGCAAATAAACATACCATACTAACAGTAGATAGGAACCCCAATACACGATTCACGTTCTTTCCGGAGTGTTTTGATTATCGGACCAAACAATGACAAACGTGTTAGGACTTGGTGTGGTTGATTTCCTGTGGCTGTCGTTGGCCTCGGGATTTCTATTAGCTTTTTGTGTCCATAGACTTTACTTACCGACTAGATTTGAGAAGTCAAAATGTTATATATTTTTTCAGGATCTAATTCGATACGGTAAAACA
Source organism: Dallia pectoralis (assembly GCA_029465975.1). Classification (NCBI taxonomy): domain Eukaryota; kingdom Metazoa; phylum Chordata; class Actinopteri; order Esociformes; family Umbridae; genus Dallia; species Dallia pectoralis. The sequence continues at coordinate 5,850,708 of CM055761.1, read as the reverse complement.
AAGGGGCTATTGAAACGAGAGCACTGGCTCCACGTTTTTGATATTCCAAAAAGGTAATGGCTACTTTTTAATTTATTTTTGAATTAACTGTATTAGTTGAACCGCAATTCCACTGTGAAGTAAATTTGTAAATCTATACATATCTGCATGCCACTGCTTGTGATTATTATCTTCTTTTTAGATGGTTCTGGCACTTCTATGCGATTTCAATTGGCTGGAATGGTTTGCTTATTGTGCTGTCATTTCACGTGATTGTATGGGATGAGCAATTCCCATCATGGTTGACTGACATATTAAGATATCTCACTGGTGGACCAGTGGCAGTTAAACGAGGTAACTTTTCTAGATCCGGGGTATTTTATGATCTCACAGTTTAATTTGAATATACTGCCTTGGCTCCTGGTAAATTTACTGAACATGTAACACACTTCATCTCGTCCTAACCTCATCCCTAGTGCCTGTAGGATTTATTTGCATGACTGTCGCCTATTCATGCATTGCTTATTTTCAGTTCCACAGGTGTCGACTGTGCTGGTGCTGTTGATGCTATGGGTCCATTCCCTTCGGCGTTTACTGGAATGCCACTTTGTCAGTGTGTTCTCTGATGGGGTCATTCACATTGTTCAGTATTTATTTGGCCTTGCCTACTACATTTTGCTGGGACTGACTGCACTGTGTTTGGATCCTTTGAAAACTGGAGACGGTAAACTTTGCATTGCAATTCACCTTCTAGCTTTCGTGATTGATCTGCACATGTGCCGTTGACATGATTTCATTATGCTTATGTGAGATTAATGGTTTTGTAGGAAGCCCTGGTTTCCCACTCTTCTCACAGCTACAGTGGTACCATGTGATTGGCGCAGTTCTCTTCTTCTGGGCCTCATTGCTGCAGCATCGCTCCCTGGTCCTGCTAGCCAAACTACGCACTGGAGGCTCAGGTGAGGTTATACAATACATGCATATCAGATTTCACCATTAGTAGCTTTAAATCACACATACAGAAGCTATGTTGCATGTAAATGTATGATAAAACATTTTCTGTTATTTTTTTAAATATTTTTTGGGTTCTATTTTGTAGGGACAGTGGAGACTATGGCCCATAGGGTTCCAAGGGGAGGTTGGTTTGAGTTGGTCTCCTGCCCTCATTACTTTGCTGAACTGCTGATCTATGCATCTCTGGGGTTTGTGTCTGCCGGTCACAATCTTACCTGGTGGCTCGTTGTCCTCTATGTGCTCTTCAACCAGGCACTGGCCGCCCAGCTTTGTCATGAGTTTTACAGAAACAAGTTTCAGTCTTACCCACAGCATCGCAAAGCATTCATTCCTTATTTATTGTAACCGATTCATTTTTCAGAAACAATTTTGCCTATGACATACACCTAAAGTCATTATGACTAGTCACTGGTGAAGCAAATTACATAGATAATCTCCTAACATGGGGACATGTCAAGGTCTGGGTAGATTATATGGTAAGCAAACAATCTCTCATAGTTAATTTGTTGGATGCAGGAGATATGGGCGGGAGTAAAGACCTGAGCGACTTTGAATAGGGCCGAATTGTTATGGTCAGATTAATTGGTAAGGCTTGTGAGGTGCTCCCGGTCGGCAGTGGTATGCAACTACTGACGGTGGTCTGAGGCGGGACTAACCACAAACCGGTGTTGGGAACCCAAGATCCAACAGAGGCTATACTGTCTGGTACAAGCTGCATGATGAAACTTGTTCATCCCTGTTGGCGCTGTTTCAGAGACTTGGAGGACCAACGGCATATTATCATAATGTTTTGGCTCATCAGTCTATATCTAATATGCATTTTGATATCTGGGTGGGGGTAAAATGTCTGCTGTTCATTTTGTTTTGTCTTGTTAAATACAATAACATTGTCATAAAAAATAAAATGCATTGTTGAAACTTAGTTTTCAGCAAATCAAAATGCCCATGCATGGCATTCTTTTAACCAGATACAATATTATTCCTGAATGGGAACATCTTTGTGTGGGAAGACAATTTACCGCTCACTTCCTGGCTAATACCACGTATATAGTGAAACATGGTGGTGGGAGCATCGTGCTATAGGGATGTCTAGCAGTGGCAGGGGGAATAATTGGGATTGACGGAAGGATGAAAAAAATGAAGAGGTCCTTGAACAATACCCAGTGTGCCCAGGATTTCAGAGTGGAGCAAATATCAATCTTTCATTACAACAAAAACCTGAAGCACACAGCCTCCGCTGATGTGGCTTTGGGACAAGTCTGTTATTGTCATTGAGGCCCGGAAAAAGCCAGCATAATTGGGCCAGTGTAGTCTTGAGCCATGTTGCTTGTGCACTTCTGGAAATTAACGTGTAAATGACAGCAGCAGGGTAAATTATATTGGTGTAGATGGCAGTGAGTTCATTTAACGAATGGAGATTTGGATTAGCTCTAGAACGCAAAGTTGAATTATTAGCGATTTAAATGCTTTGATTGACCACGACATCACACGTTTTAACTTTGTCGCCGTGTTATCTTGCGAGAATTGAAAACCCACGTAGCGTTTAAAAGTCTCATGTTTTCTGTTCTTTTTGCGGCGCGTGCGCGGCTAGTCTCTCTAGCCACGTGACATTTTTCCGTGATGTCAACAAACTGACAGCTGTGCGAGCCAATGATCGCACTGCACACACGTTACGTCATGAACTTACGTACACGTTATCATGTCAGCGCTCCAATCACGTCGCGGTTGTTCGTAACCCAACAACCCGAAGAATTCCGTATGAGTTCAACCAATCCACAACTCTACTCGACTACTAGCTAGCGATGTAGTTAAACAATGGAGATTTAATAATACCGGGTGACGGATGCAGTCAGGGGCAGTGGTTTTGATTACATTTTATTATAGGGATTATATAGGCATTTGAGTAATTTAATAAATACGCTTCGGCGACATTTAATTAGCATCAGCATTTTAACAGAACCTAGCCAACCTCTTTAGTTAGTTAGCATGCCTCTCCTGAGCGGCGGAAAACATGGAAGGGCAAACAAAAGTGTCTGGTTGTGTGTCCTGCTGCCCCTGGCTGTCGCCTTGCTGTTGTCGGCCGGAGTTGCCGGTATGCAGACTCCGGAGGAGCATAAACCAGTTCAAGAACAACCGCTACAAGAGGTACATAAATAATGCTAATACTACGTACTACTGTAAAGTGTAGCTAACTATTTAAACGTGATGCTAACTATGCTAACTTCGCTAATCAGAACGCTAACAACTAACATGGCAACAACATACCCAGAGACGAAGAATAATGTCTCAACTACACGTATCTATTTCACTTTGGCCTCATTAGACATGCAGTGGCCCGGTTATATTAGCGACTTCCTGTTCGCCTGTTAATTTCCGCGTTGTCGCGACATTTGTCGTGAATAGATCTCGTGTCGCGAGACACTGGTCTGGAAGGCGGAAGCTGCACTCACACCTACTATCAAAGTGTAAATGTACCCCTCAACTAGTAACTACATAATCAATTGACCAGAAAGTTTCAAAGATCTGTGTATGGACAGGTTCAAATCAAAGCATGGGTTTCAGGGCCAATGTGTGGCACTAAACTGATATTTGTTTCCCCTTTCAACAGAAAGCACATACTACTCGTTCTGTTAACACAGCGGTCAGTGAGAATGGCTCCAGAAAATCTGGCGACCTGGGCTTCATCCATGCCTTCGTGGCTGCCATCTCGGTCATCGTTGTCTCTGAGCTGGGAGACAAGACATTCTTCATCGCTGCCATCATGGCGATGCGCTACAACCGGCTCACAGTGCTATTAGGGGCGATGCTGGCACTTGGGTTTATGACCTGCCTTTCAGGTTGGTTAGATGGGAGGGATTTGTCGATGTCTTTTTATTTGCGGATGCTTTTGAAATCTTTTTCCTCTGATAATTCTTTTTGCTCTGTTTATCCTGTCCTGTCTTACGTTCTTTTGGTTTTCTCAGTGATGTTTGGCTATGCCACTACGGTTATCCCCCGGATCTACACATACTACGTGTCCACAGCTCTGTTCGCCATTTTTGGTGTGCGCATGCTGAGGGAGGGACTAAAGATGAGTGCAGACGAGGGTCAGGAGGAGTTAGAGGAGGTGCAGGCTGACATTAAAAAGAAGGATGAAGAGGTCTGTATATACACACACACACACACACATAGTCGACAAATATACAACGATATTCCTCTGTTCTTGCTGTATGTATTGGTCTGGGGTCTGACTGTTTGGTTTGCATTTCTGGTTTTAATAGCTCCAGCGGGCTAAGCTTCTGAATGGTGCTACAGATGTGGAGTTGGGCTCGGGGTCCAGTCATCCGCAGAGGAAATGGCACAGCTTCATCTCGCCTGTGTTCATCCAGGCGTTCACCCTTACCTTTCTGGCAGAGTGGGGAGACCGTTCTCAGCTCACCACCATAATCCTGGCTGCCCAGGAGGTGAGTCCTGACAGTCCCAGGGAGTCTGTACAATACCTAGTAAAAATGGCACACTTTGACACATTTTACGCTAACTTCCAACCAAGGCCATAATGAGCTGTGTCAGCGAGTTCATTTGGCTGTAAATGCATTGTCAGGTTTGTACATATTAAGCTGTTATTGTAAAAATGTGTTTATTTATTCTTTTGCAAAGCGAGCATTTGGGTGTGTGTGTTCGATACCTTGTCTATCAGTATAATTTGACAACCAACTATTTGAAGCCTCAAGGATTTACAACAGGAAGTGGTTAATCAAAACGCTGATTAGGTTTTATTACCCTACATCTGCGGGTAATGTTTTAAACGGGTGGTTTTTACTAGTCAATTGTTTTAAGAGTGTCTGTATGATTAGGCTCACAGGCATTCTGTCTGACTTGAGTTCTTGTTATAGTGGATTTGCATAGTGGAACATACTGCTGGATTTGCATAAGGGAGAAGTGGTTTTCATGTAGCCAATTTTTTTTTTACATTTCCACCGAAGAACTCTGGTTCTAGGTGTTAAACTCTATCGGCTCTTTGTGAGATGACAAATACTCTGTAGAAGTGACATAAAACAATAACCCTAAAAACGACAATCTCTTCAGATGATCCATTTTGTAGACTTACATTTAGTCACTGGTCATGGAGGCTCCCTGTGGCTTAAATAGTAAGGCCTAATAAATGATGACATTAAAACTAGGGACGGCATTAAAAAAGTATGAGCCAGGAATTGTCTGCAAAACTCCAGTGTAGAGCCAAGCTGGAAAAACAATTCGCAGGCGTGGATGTTTTTACTGTCAGTGAAGGCAATCAAAGTTCTCCTGATACAAGCCATCAGCCATCATGAAAACGTTAGAGCGCCTACTCCTGTTTTATTTTAAAATATTCATGACCCTTACCTTGACCCACTACGTTTTGCTGACTTGAGCCAACATGTCAGTGGAAAATGCTGTCATGGACCTGCACTATGTCCTCCAATACCGTGACAACCCAAAGAGGATAGATAAGTATACCGTTTTTTAGCGTTAGTTCTCTGTGAAACACCGTTATCCCAGAACAACCACAACAAACGCTACACAGCACATTTTGGACTCTTTATTTCTGAGCTCTTGAGCACCACACAAATAGTTGCCCTCTATTAACTCCACCAATGACTGAACCAAGAACCATGTAGTCACTGTAATTTGGAGAGGACGAAAGTCTGGTTGGTCTCATCACCGGTAATGATGCCTCCATGGACCGTAGTGGGCGATCTAACGGGTACATCACATAAGTACAACGGTAGAGTTGGTGATGGACTTCACAAAAGACTGCCCATCTGTTGAGATTGGCCAAGCTGACAGCTGATCTCGCAAACTCATTTATTTTGCAGGGTTCATCATCATTATCTTAACAACTTCGCCCTGACTAGCCTGGCCTGGCATTACATGTTGACTGGTTACTTTTTATTACTGATATTCTGTTCCAGGTGGCCAAGGCCCAGGAAAAGGCATGTTTTGGCTCGCTGAGCAGTAGCGTGTACGGTTTAGGTTTCTTTTCCGTATGAAATTACTATTCGAAACAGTTTCTGTTTTCTTTTTGTCCGGATCCTGTTTGTGTCAGAATTGCACAGATACAACTGCTTAGATATAGGTTTCATCAGCCATCAAAATGCTCTAACATGGAATTGTCAATCATGTATACATCTCAGTGTTACATACGCATTAATGATAAACTTCAAGAGTTTCAGGGTGAAGGGATTTAGACTGACCTTGCTGTGCATGTACTTTTTTTTTTTAAAGGATTGTTGAGGGAGTTGTTATTCTTGCTGCTGAACAATGACCACTACTTGGTTCCCTGAAAGAGTTTTCAGTTTTGTCATAAACCAATGGTCTGTCTCAGGATCCTTTTGGAGTGGCTGTGGGCGGTACTTTGGGACATTGCCTGTGCACTGGACTGGCTGTCATTGGTGGGAGGATGATTGCACAGAAGATCTCAGTCAGAACTGGTAATATATTTAGCCTCACTCCTATTCCATATTTGTCCCTATTTCTCAGTGTTTTTGGATTGATACTTGATGCATATTGTGAGGATTCTAGTCATTTGAATCATGAACCTCTCTTGTTTTCTCCTCAGTTACAATCATTGGTGGAATTATGTTCCTGGGCTTTGCCTTATCCTCCTTGTTCTTCAAGCCAGAGGCTTGATACCGACTGGAGGATTTACTTCCAGGCAAAAGTTGTACATACCTGTATAGCCTGACGGATCCTTTAGAGATGCTGTATTCGTGTGTGTGTGTGTGTGTGTGTGTGTGTGTGTGTGTGTGTGTGTGTGTGTGTGTGTGTGTGTGAGAGAGATAAATGGAGACTACTCTCTAATGGGATAGTGTCTGTCTGGAGGTCCTCTTGTCTGACTCTGTGACACAGTGTCTGTGATCCCATTCTGAATCCTGTGACTTGCACACAAAACAAGACGGTTATTATATTACTGTTATGCCTCGGTTACTATTTAAGAGCGACTTGTTTATCAATGGACTGCATGAACGAGTGTTGCTGAGCAGCTATGTCACTGCTGACTGACCGATGACTCCGAGCCAGTCTTATATGGAGGATGACAGTGGTATGGCCACTGTGTGGAGAGATCTGTGGTCAGTGGAATCAAACTCCTATATATGTTGTTTCTTTAAAAATGTCGTCTGAAATCAGAAACTGAGCCGTTCTCTTAATGATTCGACCTACCGTTTTCCGGATGCATCAGCATTTTCCAAATAGTCATGCAAGTTAGCATTATTAAAGCTGCAGTAACCCATTCAGTGGAGTCGAGATTCTGGTCTAACAGCCGTGGAAGGAAACACAGCGGTTGTCTGCCACTGAAAGTGCTACTAAGGTGTGAAGAGGTTGTGTTTGAGATACATTGGTGAAGAAATCGTGGAACTAAATTTGTTATGTAACTTGATCTTAAATGTCACTGTCATACAGGACACTTTCTCAAGACGTAGTCGTTGGTTAGAGTATTTATTTAAGCTTTAGGAGCATAGGGATATGGGGACGATATGGTTTTTGTTATTGGTTTTAATTTCTTTTTTTCAACTGTAGACAAGGTACAACTTTGTTTTACAGGGTATTGTCAATATTTGACAATTTGTACCCTGAAACAGTCTAGTGTCCAACCTGATCATAGACAACAGTGACCAGACTCTGGTTTTAACGATGGACTCGATTTGGAACTTTGTATGGTAAAAAAAAAACTATTCAGGGATGTGTCCCACCCACTATACAGTTAAGAATGTCTCAATTAAAATCCTAACTTTTTAGTGGTAATATTAAAGTAGATTTATTTTAAAGTACTTATGATTTAGCATATTATTCTAATTGGACATAAACCAACTGTCCCTTTATGCCAACAGTCAGTCATTTAAACTACCCAGTCGTTGTTGTTTTTTCTAGACTAGTGACAACTGTGTATGCTCTTTGGTGATTCAGATTAACTTTTGATTATAAAAGCCTGATCATTGTAAATGCCCAATAAAACCCCATGCCTCTACTGGTCTCCTAATATTCTGAATTATGGTCCCACTCCTCTGATGACCAACTAATTCTGGTCCTAGTCCTAAAATTACCAAGTTATTCAGGGAAGGACTGTTTTGGTGAGTTGCAAAGTGGCAGGATAATTTGACAATTGAATGGCCGACACCACGGTTTCTTCTGATAAAAGCACAGAGACAATGTTAATACGTTATTGTTTTTATTTGGAAACATAGTAAGGGAGGGTAAACAGCACTCTTTGCTTGAAAAGGTGTGTGAGAATGACTTGCGCTATAGAAATTAATTTATATAAAAGCACACTGTTTGCAGTGATATTACAGCACCATTGAAATGCAACATCCCTTCAGAATGTTTTTGAAGGTGTTCACATGCCCCAACTTCGTTTTGCCACAGGGCAACAATAGAACAGGGTAGAATAAACAAATGCACCTTTAAAAATCCAAAGGATGGAAACTTTGTTAAACGTATCTTGGTGTTCCGAGAGCAATATTGGTCTATTCAATTGATTCTTTGAGGTCTAAGAAGCACCTGATATTTGCCATGGCATCTGACACCTGATCAGTACAAACTCAGACCTTCACCACATTCTCCCACAACACGTGATACATACTCCTGTATGATAAAATGGTTTCATTAATGCCAATGGCACATGCTTCATGTAAATGCTTTAAGCCTGTACTGGTCTGGGCCTTAACCCACACCGGTGACATCGTTGGGTGATTTCAGTCTGCACCCTTTCAAACAAAAAGCGCTGCCAGTAAATATGACAAACGTCAATAGCCATTTCATGTGCTAGCTATAAGGTTTACTTTAATGACCCAAGGTCCGATTTGCAGTTAAATGGCTCTTAAACCTTAACGACGCAACTGCAACGACTGGCTTTATAGCATCTGATAAACTCCCATCATTAAAACAACATTGAAATCAAAAACGACTATTCCTAGCAGTAATTCTGCTATTAATAATTTGATGAAAAGGATTGTTGTCACTAGTTGTTCTGACTGACAATCCATATAAATAAGTGCTGGAGATAAATGTCCTAAACATGCATTAGCTGCTGGCTGTGACAGAGAATTTGAACATGAAAAAAAGCATTCATTCAGAAGAACTGATGCTAAAGTGATTCAGTATCTATAACATGACTGCAAATGCCTGATTATGTGCTGAAATATAACTGACTTCATCTGCATATAATGCCAAATGCATCATGGGAGTTTATTCTTTGCTGAAAGTGCTAGATCATAAAAACTTGGGGATTGTATTGTCAATACACTAATGAAAAATAAACGTTTTTTTGTTAAACTGTCCCTTTAAAACAGTCATTCTATTAGTTTAAAATAACATGTTTCAGGTTCAAATAAACTACATATAAACACAGTTTAAGAAAAACATGCTTCTGAATAGCTATGGCAACTGTTATGAGGCATTATGGCATAAGGTTTCCATGAGCTCATAAGGTTTCCAAAGGATACATTTAAAATAAATTTGGTCAAATGGGGTCTTGGCTTTATTTACCATTTAAAATACTTTTTAGTAAGATTATTTTTCTATTTAAAGTCCTCAACATGTTTGTTTGGACCACAATAATATATATATTTATATATATTCTGTAAAAAATAACTTTAAAACATACATTTTTAAAATCTCAATAGGAATTACACTAAGACTACAAGAGTGAGACACAGGATGAAACAAACTGTGACACAACCAGTAGTATCAGCGGTGTCCGACACACACACACACACACAGGAAAGAAGGACGTCTGTGGAAAGACCTGCCGTTGAGCATGTTAAGTTAGCTTTTTCATAAAGTACTAGGGAGAAGAAAACGGTATATTCAAAGCTACAAATAACACTACACTTTTCATTTCATGCATCATATAAAATATTAGTTCTCTTTCTTTTTGTCCATATATTTACATACTATTTTACATGTGTTCTGTACAATAAAAGTTCAATCCACATGACATTCTTAAAAATATGTTCTGACCCATAATTACTTTGACATTAAAAACAATAATAGGACAGGGTGAAACGCTGAAACAAACAAAGCATCAGTCTGTTGTCTGTTCCGGATCGTCCTGCATAAATTAATGGTGTGAGGGTGACAGATGCAGACACACACACTGGGGAATGGGGACAACCACCCGGTTTCTCCCTGCCATCGTGGTGTGGGGCCCTCCACAGAGTGAAGGCTACACGTGGGGTAAGAGTTCGGGGCAGACTCGGAGCAGCCCTGCGCTCAGAACATAGTTTCCTCTCTGATGCGCCGGCGGCTCACAAGTTAAGTGCAGGCAGCCAGAACGCCGCAGCAAACGTCCGTCCGTCCAATCTAACCCAACTCACTAATCCAGTCATCCATCCGGAAGCAGGGAGGCCACAGAGGGACGGCCTCAACGCTGCTGAACAACTGAACTCAGCCCGTCATGCGGACAGACAGACAGACCCCGGCCTTGGGTTTTGGTCGACATGTCTGACAGTCTGGAGCCGGGTTACTGGGGCTGTGTGCTGGAGCGGCCGGACATGCTCTCAGCCCGATGACAGGCCAGCTGCTGCTCCTGTTGCTGTTGCTGTTGGAGCTGCTGTTGCTGTTGGAGCTGCTGCTGTTGGAGCTGCTGTTGTTGCTGCTGATGTTGCTGCTGGAGCTGCTGCTGCGTGGCGGCGAACGCTCCTTGCTGCTGCAGCGGGAACGCCGCCTGCAGGATTAACTGGGTGGATTGGTTTCCGTGGAGGAGCCGAGGGCCCTGGGGGAAAGAGAGCATAGGTGAGGGGCGTCAGACGGGTAACTGCGCGACCTTCGGGGGGGGGGCATGCTCTCCGGATGTTCAACTCACCTGGAGAAACTGGGTTTGCTGCTGGGCCTGTCCTTGCTGCCCGGCCGAGGCCTGGGCCTGTGTCTGTTGCTCCTGCTGCTGGCCGATGCTGATCGTCTGAGTCTGACCCTGCTGGGGCGCGAACGCCGTCACCACCTGACCCATGAACATGGATGTGGGCACCATGACCGCTCCGCATGCCATTGGGCCCGTCACCAGCTTAGTCAGCAGTTGGGAGCCAGCAGGGAACCTGAGACAAACCAGGGAGACGGGGGGGGGAGGGGCAGTACGTGAGATACCAATCTGACCCAGACACCAACAAGGCAAAAGCCCTCGACTAATGGTCCTAGTTGTCAGCGACGCGAGCCGCTGAGCGTGCTATCTGAGAGGAGCGAACACCCCTGCTGGCACTATCGTGTACCTGATCTGTCCCGAGCGGTCCTGGGCAAAGGTGCCCACGGCGCTGTTGCTGTTGTTCTGGGCCAGGCTGGTGGCGATCTGGACCACGTTAGCCTGGTTGGGCTGGGAGAGCATCATGGTGTTATACAAGGAGGCCGGCAAGGAACTCTGCTGGGGCGTCAGCGAGTGGGCGGACCGCACCGAAGACTGGGACAGGACAGAACTCGTGTCCCGCAGCAGGTTCTGTTGTTGAGGCGGGCCCTGCTGCTGGAGCACATGCTGCCCGCCTCCTTGCAGGCCGCCTGTAGACATCACCTGGCTCTGCATTGTTAGAGCGCCCCCTGGCTGCATGGCGGTCCCCTGGGCCAGCTGCACAGAGCCCAGACTCAGACCACCTGTGCTAGGCTGGAGGAACATCTACAGCAGAGCACATAGCACAGAGTAAGAGTGACCTCACAGATGAACACAGAAACCACGGCAAATCTCCACACAAATGTCACCAGTGACTTTGAATCAATCTCTCCCTCACTCAGCGAATAAATCATCCCCGGTCATCCTTTGAAACAGGCCCGTGGCTAGCGTTTCAGGTCCTCTTAGGGTTTACTGTAGACAGACAGTAGAGAGCAGTACTCACCTGTAGGCCCTGGCCCTGCACCTTCTGGAGCTCTTCCTGGATCTGCCGGAGCTCCTGCTGCTGTCTTTGGATGTTGGCCTCGATCATCCTGGTCCTCTGCTCCAGCTGATTCTTCAGGTGCTGCATGGCGTCCAGCTGGGTGGAGAACTGTACCATGGGCTAACGACATCAACACCATCAGATGGTTGTGGACAGCTCAATACAATACAAATGTGTGCTTCCTGATAATGGGGAAAGAGTTCTCACCTGGACACTGGGCTGAATCTGCAGCTGTTGTTGTTGTTGCTGCTTTGTTGTTGCTGCTGCTGTTGTTGTTGATGTTGTTGTTGTGGTTGATGTTGTTGTTGTTGTGGTTGCTGCTGCGAAACCATAGACGTGACCATGTTCTGGCCTGTGTTCTGAGTGTGCTGGGAGCTCATCGAATGCTGTTAGACAAACACAGGAACAACATCAGAAACAAACTCTATCCGACACACGGAGGCACAGACTACAAGAAACCCCTTATGACCTGACTGCCGATGGATGACCTCCGCTGTGACAACATCTCGATAGCAGAGATGGACTGGCACCCCGACGTCACCCTGTCTGTCTTCAGCTTCGGCGCTGAGGGGGGGGCCCAGAAAAACTTCAGTCGTAGAGACAAAACACTTCTCAGAAGAGATGAGACAAGTGACAAGTGTTCTTACAGGCTGGGTTGGAGACGGCCGCGTGGGACGAGGACTTCCTGGAGCTGCGAGAAGACACAGAGGGCGTGCGGCTACGGTCAAAGCGTTCCAGGGCCTCCTTCAGGCTGGAGGTGTTGAGCTGGTGTTGAGACTCTGAACCTGAGTCCTGAGACTGCTGGGAGACGGAGAGAGCAGAGAGTATTTACCACGTCTGGCTACAGTCAGTGTGACAGACATCGTGTCCATTAGGGTCGAAAAATACCTTATTAACTAGATTGACCTTATACACTCAGCCACTTTGATGCACTCATTTGCTTCATGAAGTGCTTACCTTATCTACTGCTGAGATTTCTGGAGGCGACTCCTCAATGCCCAGCTCCCTACGCTGTTCAGCTCTCACTTCAGCATAGCTGCAACATATTACGGAGAGGAGGTCAAACCTCATACCAGAATACCTGATGTAGGTTAAACCTCATATCAGAATGCCTGATGTAGGTTAAACCTCATACCAGAATGCCTGATGTAGGTTAAACCTCATATCAGAATGCCTGATGAAGGTCAAACCTCATATCAGAATGCCTGATGAAGGTCAAACCTCATACCAGAATGCCTGATGTAGGTTAAACCTCATACCAGAATGCCTGATATAGGTTAAACCTCATATCAGAATGCCTGATGTAGGTCAAACCTCATACTAGAATGCCTGATGCAGGTTAAACCTCATACCAGAATGCCTGATGCAGGTTAAACCTCATACCAGAATGCCTGATGTAGGTTAAACCTCATACCAGAACGCCTCATGGATGTGATAGGAGTTATCTAAGGAATAATACAATTATTCTGGTAAATTACAAACTCCACAGACTCTGACCTGGTTCAATTGAGTGACAAATAGATTTAATTTAATCTAATTTAACAAATGTTTCAGAATGATTTTTTTAGCGTCCTGCTAATTCAAACACTTTCTTATAGTAAACAAAGAAACGCATGCTTCTGTGGGTCAAACTCACCCTGTGGCTAGAAACCAATTGTAGGATAATTAATTGAACCAGTAGGATGTTTTGCTTTGAAAATCCACTGTAAACATCTGCCCCCGGGGATACGAGTTGAAGAAACAATTGCCAAGTTCTTATCTCATACAGAGATATTAATTACTATACCCAAATGGGCTATACCTATTGTCTCCATGGAACATTTATAGAATAATTTAGTCAACTGATAACAGTAGAACAGACAAATCAATATCAGTCTGGAAATACCATGCAGTAAGTTAACCAAACGTAAGTTATATGAACACAACTGTGGCTTGTTTGGGAGACGTTTTCACATCAGTATAGATGCAAATGACGGAATGAGCACCGCGAATGTAACACAAACAGACGGGATATTTAATTCTCATGTATATTATATACTCCGTTCACATAAGCCCCCCCGTACCTGACGACAGTGTGTGTGCAGACGATGAACTCCGGCCTGGAGTTCCACTGGTGGTAGGTGATGTAGTAGTGAGTCTGCAGCCAGATCCACTGCTGCCCTTTAGTCAGGAACCGGTAGTAGCAGGACTTCCCTTTCCCGTACTGCATTACTGCCGAACACGGGGAGAGAGAGAGTGAGGGGGAGAGAGAGCGAGGGGGAGAGAGAGATGATGTCATGGCTGTGGGCGAGAACACTCACCGTGCACCTATATAAGGAATCCACTAACATGCCAGAAACGGGGACTTACAGTGTTCGTGGCATTTGGCCAGTGTCTCCAGGTCGTCCACATGGTAGTAGTCATACCCAGATGTGCCCAAAACCTCAAACGGCAGGTAACCGATTATGGGCGGAGCCCTGAGGAGGTAAAAAACATCCATGTTAGGAATGTGACGGCACTAGCTGCCTCTCAGATATCATAACATACCAAGTGAAGCCATGATCGGACACACTCAATTCCTTATCTCGAGGACATTTAGAACCGTAGTGGGTTTTGGTGGCGATGAAACACTGAGTTGAGACTCTGAGCCCCGGAGAGCAAACTGACTGACTCGCCCGGAGGGAACAGACTCACTGGGACTGTGTTTTTTGATCGCTGAGTGCTGAGCGTCACAAAGCTACGGGATAACACTCGAACAAGACAAACAACAGTGTACAGACATTCAAATAAGACTGCACGCGTCACCTGTGGTCCAAGAAGAGAAACTTCCATTCTAAGCTGTGTCTCGAAGTGAATTCTTCGTTGGGTTCTTCCACAGTGCACATCTCCTGTGGGGTGTGTGATTATGAGCCAAATGTTATTTGAAACCAGAGGAAATAATTCACAGAGCTGCGCAGCCACCAGGACACTTTACAGTACATCCTTTTACTAAGTTACTAAATATGTAGTGTGCGATGTATTTATGTCTTACCTTGATAAACTGTGGTTTAGCTAATCTCACAGTTGATATGAAACAGACTCTGTCCTGAAATGAGGGCCGGGGTGAACGTTGTATGACCCCTTCCAAGCCGTTCCGAGTCGAGTTAGGCACTGGAAGAACGGCAACGGGAAAACGTGGATGACGAAACGCCTGTCGTAACTGCGCATTTCTGTTAATCAACTAAATGTGAACACATTTAAAGCCTACATATATCTCTTACCTTTATTGAGGGACTTGAAGTTTCCGATGAACTTGACGTGCTCGTAGACAGGAGGCGCTTTGGGGTCGATCGTCCCGCGGAGCATGTGGCAACAGAATTCTAACTGGTTTTTAGCTGAAAACAAACGCATAATACGATAAAGCACAGTAAAACAGACATCGTTTAAATAGTCAACATATCAACTAACACGCCGTGTCCCAAAGAAACCCGACGTACTTGGCCTCACGGAAACGTCTCCGCCACTTACTTTTCAGATACTCCGGCGTTACCGTCTCTCCCTCCTGTATGTGAGAGGACAGGGCTTTATACACGTCTGAGTGTTCCCCGAGTGGCAAGAAGTTCAACAGGTTCTGATCCACCAGGTCAGTCTGAAACACACGACCTCGGTCACGAATGTCAGCATTCAGAAACAAATCTAGGTAGCGTGTTCAATATGCATATATGTATATCTATACACACTTACAGGAAGATGTTCCAGTAGAGACGTCACATTTTCTGAGACGTAGATTATATTCCCATCAGTCATAATTGCTAGGAAGAAGCCGTCTAATGCCTAGCAGACACATGCGATAAACATTAAAGACACAACAAGAGATACTAAAAGAGAGATACCATAACGAGAGATACCATAACAAGAGATACCAAGTTACCATAACAAGAGATACCATAACAAGAGATACCATAACAAGAGATACCATAACAAGAGATACCATAACAAGAGATACCATAACAAGAGATACCATAACAAGAGATACCAAGTTACCATAACAAGTTACCATAACAAGAGATACCATAACAAGAGATACCAAGATACCATAACAAGAGATACCAAGTTACCATAACAAGAGATACCAAGTTACCATAACAAGAGATACCAAGTTACCATAACAAGAGATAACAAGTTACCATACCAAGTTACCATAACAAGAGATTCCAAGTTACCATACCAAGTTACCATAACAAGAGATACCATAACAAGAGATACCAAGTTACTGTAACAAGAGATACCATAACAAGAGATACCATAACGAGAGATACCATAACGAGAGATACCAAGTTAGCGTAACAAGAGATACCATAACAAGAGATACCAAGTTACCGTAACAAGAGATACCATAACACGAGATACCATAACAAGAGATACCAAGTTACCATAACAAGAGATACCATAACAAAAGATACCAAGTTACCGTAACAAGAGATACCATAACGAGAGATACCATAACGAGAGATACCATAACGAGAGATACCAAGTTACCGTAACAAGAGATACCATAACAAGAGATACCATAACAAGAGATACCAAGTTACCATAACAAGAGATACCATAACAAGAGATACCAAGTTACCATACCAAGTTACCATAACAAGAGATACCATAACAAGAGATACCAAGTTACCATAACAAGAGATAACACGTTACCATACCAAGTTACCATAACAAGAGATACCATAACAAGAGATACCAAGTTACCATAACAAGAGATACCAAGTTACCATAACAAGAGATAACAAGTTACCATACCAAGTTACCATAACCATAACAAGAGATTCCAAGTTACCATACCAAGTTACCATAACAAGAGATTCCAAGTTACCATACCAAGTTACCATACCATGTTACCATAACAAGAGATACCAAGTTACCATAACAAGTGAAGTTAGAAAAAGGACGCCAAGACCACAGCACTTGGACTGTATCAAGCGGCGAACTCACCTCCAGCATCAGCTGTGTGAACTCTTCATTACTAAGAAAGGGAGGTTTCCAGTCCTGTCGGATCTCGCTCGACTCAGACTGTGCTGCAATTTCTGTCAGAGAAGGACACAGGCCGAAACCATTGAAATGCTCTACTTAGTGAGCTTTGTCTGAACCGTTGACAGAAACATTCTGCCAATACCGAGCTTTACCTTTATGCTTGCGCAGGAAGTCAATGCTCTTTTGTAAAATGGTGGACTTGTCCATTTTCCTCGTGTTGCCTGGCAACATGGTGCCCAGCTCCTTGATGAGGACATTGAACTGGTCTCTGCGCTTTTTTTCGGACTTGTTACGGGACACTCTGGAGGGTTGGGCACAAACAACCATTTGAAGGTTTAATTCTCACTAGGGTGTTAGTAAAAACACCACAATGACCCAAGTAAGCCTGTGTACAGAGGTCCCTTCAACCAGCCAACGACCTCACCGTTTTGCTTTGTCCTTTTCATCTTCTTCCATTAACCCATCAAAGATACTGCTTGCATCGTCCCTGCAAAGCCAAACGACCCAGTCAAAACAGAACCTCTAATCATCAAGGACCCACCAATCAAACAATTGCACCGAACGTTGGATTTACTTAAACCTAAATAACACAACATTTCCTAAATGACACACTGTAACAAAAAACAGTCACATTACAATAATAATATATACACAATATAATTCATATAATTATTCGGGCAGTTTTTGTCAAGGTTCTAACAATGTTATCTAGACAGCTACCACAGTCTAGACAGCAGAGGGCAGTGCTGGGCTCAGTCTATATTTAGACGGAGCTCTGTGTTGTGTGACTCGGCTGGTATCGAGGCAGAACGGCCAAGGATGCGACAGCTCATTTGCCTTGGAAGGGAGAACCTCTCTTACTCAGCCGACAGGGACTGACGTCATTAACATGTAGGCCAAACGTTCCTTATTAGAGCATCTGCGTGGCCAAGGTTCTGCCTGCAGTTAGAACATGATCATCCTGAAGTTAAGGATTTGTGGCTTATGGCACAGGGTATACGTGCCAACATGTATGGTGCCAAGCATGTACACACAGACACACACACACACAGTAAATGGTAATACAGTATAAAGTCTGCACTTTAATCAGTGATTATTTAACTGTGCTTGAAGGTCCTTCCAGCGGGTACCTTAAAGGTGGATTGGCAAACCGGAGTCACACCTGACTGTGTTTTAACTGCAAACTTCCTTCCATTGAATAACCATCCATGAGTCACTAACCACAGTTCCTTGGAGGCGGAGAGTAAAGTAATGCCATTGTGTACTGATCTGTAACGGGTGCCTATGCTATACCTGCATTTGTGCTCATATTTGCCTGCTAGCATTTCAGTGCCTGCTGTGGAAGTATGACATTATTACTTTATGAGTGCAACAAACACAGACACAGAGAGAGAAAAGACAGACAAAGGCCCTGACAGACATACGGAGGCCCAGCCCCAAAAGAGGGACAAAAAGACAGACAGACAGAGGTACAGACAGAGCCAGAAGCACTAGAAATGACAGATAGAGTGCATGAGAGTGAGAGTGTGCATGAGAGTGAGAATGTGCACGTGAGTGCATGTGAGTGAGAGTGTGCATTAGTGTGAGAGTGTGCACGTGAGTACATGTGAGTGAGAGTGTGCATGTGAGTGCGAGTGTGCATGTAAGTGAGTGAGTGCATGTGAGTGAGTGCATGTGAGTGCGAGTGTGCATGTGAGTGCGAGTGTGCATGTGAGTGCGAGTGTGCATGTGAGTGCGAGTGTGCGTGTGAGTGCGAGTGTGCCTGTGAGTGCGAGTGTGCGTGTGAGTGCGAGTGTGCGTGTGAGTGCGAGTGTGCGTGTGAGTGCGAGTGTGCGTGTGAGTGCGAGTGTGCGTGTGAGTGCGAGTGTGCGTGTGAGTGCGCGTGTGAGTGCGCCTGTGAGTGCGAGTGCGCCTGTGAGTGAGTGAGTGCATGTGAGTGCGAGTGTGCATGTGAGTGCGAGTGTGCATGTGAGTGCGAGTGCGCCTGTGAGTGCGAGTGTGCCTGTGCATGTGCGCATGTGTGCCTGTGCAGTGCGAGTGTGCATGTGAGTGCGAGTGTGCATGTGAGTGCGAGTGTGCATGTGAGTGCGAGTGTGCATGTGAGTGCGATGTGTGCGTGTGCATGTGAGTGCGAGTGTGCATGTGAGTGCGAGTGTGCATGTGTGTGCATGTGAGTGCGAGTGTGCATGTGAGTGCGCATGTGGAGTGCGAGTGCATGTGAGTGTGTGCCTGTGAGTGCGAGTGTGCCTGTGAGTGCGAGTGCCTGTGCATGAGTGTGCATGTGAGTGCGAGTGCGCATGTGAGTGCGAGTGTGCCTGTGAGTGCGAGTGTGCCTGTGAGTGCGAGTGTGCATGTGAGTGCGAGTGTGCATGTGAGTGCGAGTGTGCATGTGAGTGCGAGTGTGCATGTGAGTGCGAGTGTGCATGTGAGTGCGAGTGTGCATGTGAGTGCGAGTGTGCCTGTGAGTGCGAGTGTGCCTGTGAGTGCCCTGTGAGTGCGAGTGTGCCTGTGAGTGCGAGTGTGCATGTGAGTGCGAGTGTGCATGTGAGTGCGAGTGTGCATGTGAGTGCGAGTGTGCATGTGAGTGCGAGTGTGCATGTGAGTGCATGTGAGTTAGAGTGTGCATGTGAGTGCGAGTGTGCATGTGAGTGCGAGTGTGCATGTGAGTGCATGTGAGTTAGAGTGTGCGCGCCATTAGCCACGAGTCGCGTTAAAGAAGTCAGTTTCACTTCAAATCTAATGTTACTACGCAATCCCACCATCAACCCACACCTGAGTGTTTCATAGCAGACAACATGTGCACTGAGCCAATGCAGTGAAACACACAGGTGTGCAGATCACATACATACAGTCAGCTAATAAATAACCAGAGGAGGCCGTGTTTTCTTTCATATGAGAATGAATGGGACAGTAGAGAAGCATGACCTGACATGGAGGGAGAAAAGGACCTTTCATTTTACAGTGACTGAAGGCTGTTTCAACAAAATGCCTATAAAGTGGTCACATGATCTGATGAAACAGCACCCCTAACCCACTATTAGATAAACCTAAATCTGGAAGTATTTTGTTATGATGCCGGATATTAGCACAGGATTGTGTGTTCAAAGTGGTGTTAACAGTGTGCCGACCTCTACCTAACAGGAAGCGGAACAACAACAAAAACAGTTCTATGGGTGTGACAGGAGAACAGTATTCCCCTATGAAACCAAGAGAACATGACGGTCCAGTGACAAAAACTGTACACACAACCACTGACATGCTACTACAGACACGCCAACAACTGACCTTTCATTAACCAAAGGTATTTAACAAAACGACTGCCATATAGATTCCTTTCAGTAACAGCTGAAGACAAAATGAAAAAAAGTCATAATGCCTAATTAAACAGTCCATTTAGAGCAGCGTTGTAATTACGATGTTGCGATAGTACACCTCTGCCTTGAGGGAGGGAGTCTTGCTGAACGATGTTCTGCAACTCGGCGGAGAGTTTCTAGGAACCTAAACTTGTCTTTCTAGGAAACAACGTGCCTTCGACTGGCCTCGTTGAACATGAGGTCACGCTCCATTCTTTCTTCTCTACTTTCCTTGACCTTGCCCCCCTGCCCCAGCCCTCCCTCTGCCTTCCTGCTTTTATGGCAGAAAGAGGAGGGATCATTGGTTCTGACAGAGGCCCCTGGCCGGCCCCATATGTCATGAGAGATGACACACAGGAACGCAAACATACACACACACACACACACACACCACCCACGCAAAATGAAGCCCGGCTGAGTGACATGTTAATCCCGGGATTAGGGCGGGAGATCCCGTGCTGGTGGGATACTGGGACACTACGGCAGTTGCTCGGCTACTCCAGCCGAACGGAACCCAACCTACAGGCTCCGCCCACACGCAGGTGACTCACAATGGCCAATCGTGTGTTGCCTAAAATCACCTTGGCGACTGGTCCAGGCAATTGTTCCCAAATCTTACTTCAGGCTCTGTGGCATCCTTGAGTCACTTTTTTATTGCTAGTTATTCATGTCACTGTTTATATACAGAGCAGTCCGTGAATATTTGGAATGTGACTCACGTTTTGTTGTATAGGCTTTGTAGCAAAGCACTTTAGATTTGAAATGATACAAAAGACACAATGTCAGGACTTGAGGTTATTCAAGACATGTGATTGCTGGCATCCTCTAGCAATTAATAAAAAGCTAAACTAACAGATCCATTTTTTCATTCTATATATCCATCTGAATCTTAATTGGACAATGATGACTTCATGCTTCACTGAGGCATAAATACAATTATTATTTTTTTTTAAATATAACAAAAAATATAAATGTACATAAAAGGTTGTTGCTTTTTAGAAATAGGCAATTGCCGTTTTCTTTCAGAATACTTGTTCTAAATGTGCTTACAGGGGATTTGAGATATCGTGTTGTGCGTTTCCATTTTGACGAAGGAGGATATCGGTGTGGTCGACTGACTCACCCGCCTATGCTGGAGGTCATCTTTTAGGCTGTTCACGGTCGCAGTGGAGGAGAGGCGGCTTTTAATCGTGAGGTAGACATTTGTGCATGAACCTGTCGAAAAAAAGGCGATGTTACAGTACTGGCCTGAAACAACAAACCCACGTTTGTCCGAAGATTTGCCTCTACTCCCGAAGGACGACGGCAGCCTTACCTCCTGGCCAGCCTTTGCGTTTGGGAGGACGAGGAGGACGTTGCAGGATGGAGGTCCAGTCGATGCCGAAACACAGCTTGTGTGGCAGAGGTCTGTCGTTACAGAAATCCGGGCGGGGAGAACCGGGGTCAAAGGCCAGGGGTCGTTGAGGGGTCCTTGCTGAGCTGAGCTTTCCGTCGGGTTCGGGTGTGAACATACAACATGACAGCTACATGGCATGCCCTACCTGGTAACAGAACAACAGATATTAGGCTCGCTGGGTTAACCTTGGGACAGTTCCACTGTAAGCCCATTTCAACTATCGGTTATATGGCATCATCTCCAGGTAGTGCACCAGTGGGCTGTGAGGAACTTCTATTATGGTCATTTTGATGACTGTAAATCACATTAACACAGCGCAGAGGTCAGCACTTACTGATCACATGGTTCGTCTGGAGACACTACGGCACTGGACCAGGACAGCAGTCGATTTTCAAAGATCTTATAATAAAAAGAAATCAAAGTCACTCTCAGACGTTAACTTAAAATGACCAATAAGACATGATGATGGAACAACTGACTAAACAAAACCCCAGGTTTAGACAACGGCCCTAGTCTTTAAACTGGTTATCGGCTCAAATGGAACCCACTTCTGCCAAAGCAAGACTTCGACCGGACTAAAGGGTGAGCTTTCCGGAATTAATTCAATGACCGGTATATATCGGCGTACATCTTATTCAGTCCCGACCAACTGCAATGTACTGCAACGCACACAGACTGGACCGATGCCTGTAGAGAACAAACCTTGAGAGAATCCAAGTGAATGTCTTCTAATATGAAACCATGACAATGTTTGGAAAAGTCACAGGTGTGGTGGCTGTGGTGAAGTGTCAGAGTAATGTGGGGAGGTGCTGGGGAGGTGCTGGGGTATCCGCAAGATTACAAAACTAATTATAATTCCAATAAATTAAGATTAAACAGTTTGTAATTCTCCATTTAACCTTTGTAACCGCCTTGGTGGGGCCAACCTGTGGTATTAAAGCACAGCAAAAAAAAACGTTTGTTTTGAGGTACACTGTTGCTCATGGAATGATCATTATTGGTTGTGAGTCTTCTGTAAAACCCGTCTGTCGACCGACCTTCATTGAAGGCGTTTTGGACGTCGTCCATCCTATTGGCCAGGTCCCATAATGTAGGCCTGGGGTTTTGAACGGCTAATCAGTGGTGCCTCAGGGGTTGGGGTGGGACGTAATAGCAGCAACAGCTGCTTTTAATCCCTGGCTATTTCAATTGCATTCAGGGCACAACGTGTCTTTGCCGTCGCCACCACAACAAGTAATAT
Source organism: Dallia pectoralis (assembly GCA_029465975.1). NCBI lineage: Eukaryota > Metazoa > Chordata > Actinopteri > Esociformes > Umbridae > Dallia > Dallia pectoralis. Next base: position 5,827,863 of record CM055761.1, on the reverse strand, counting down.
ATCAGTAAACTCATCTAAAAGGAAAACAATGTTTTCTAAGAACGGTGAAAACAGTGAAGGCTTTTCGGGGCGATATAACTAGTATTGTGACAGAGTTAAGATGACAGGCTAGATAGCCGGATTTGTGTCAACAACAAAATGGCAGTCAATTTGTAGTTGCCATCTTACATTTTCCCTGTAAGCCAATCCGGTATTTAAAAATCTGAATTGTGAGGCTTGTGCATGGTTGCCCACTGCTCCTAGTGTGTGCGAGACGTTCCTTACCGCCTACGCATCGCTGAACGCTCAAACCGACCGAAGCGGTGAGCGCCATTTCATTCACACACTGTCCTCAAAGAAAAGCCCGGCTGAGTCACTGTGTCAACACCACAACGGGTCAGGCAAACATGAGCTTAAAGCGTGACGTAAAAAGCCGGGATGATGGTAAGCAGGGTGAGAGTTAGTAGTAACGTTAGTGACTTTCAGTTTCCCTGTGAAACGGCCGCCCTAGTGGCGACTGCAGTGAAAGCCAGTGCTTGTATAACTGTGATGTCACTCAGCGCTTCACTGACCCGCTGACACAATGACCTACTTTCCTCCTCAGTCCTTTTTAACTTCCTCGCAGCTCCACAGGCGCCCAGTTGCAGCCCACATAAACAATGAACATGCAATCAGGGAAAATCAGTACGAGCCCTGGCTGTCAAATCAAACCCCAATCCAGGCATATCGCAACATTCCAGAGACCATCAGAGTTACCAAACACATCCTGGCCTCCCTACAGGCAGTGGAGAAGCAAACAGGAGAGGAACAGGACAGAGAGCGAGTGACACAGAGAAAGAGAGACAGAGACATAGAGAGACATGGAAAATGAAGGGTAGAAGGCAAATGTTTCTACAGCAGCCACATCATTCTCTTAGGCCACCCGGTTTGTCTTCCAATGCATCACATCTCCCCACGCAGGAGAACATCTCCCCACGCAGGAGAACATCTCCCCACGCAGGAGAACATCTCCCCACGCAGGAGAACATCTCCCCACGCAGGAGAACATCTCCCCACGCAGGAGAACATCTCCCCACGCAGGAGAACATCTCCCCACGCAGGAGAACATCTCCCCACGCAGGAGAACATCTCCCCACGCAGGAGAACATCTCCCCACGCAGGAGAACATCTCCCACGCTGAAGTCCCCCTCCCCATCATTTCAAAGTAGCCTGAGTAACGGTGCTTCTCCCACTCACATAAATAACCAACTCTCTCACCATTTACCTCTATCTCACAGGCATGCAAGCCAACACACACACACACACACACAGACGGTGTCGATGTGCTGTGCGTGTGTGTGTGCGCGCATGTGCACAGACTTGGATGTAGGTCAGAGGAGCTCTAAGGATATGACTCACTCTTAAGTGGATCCTCGGTACCGCTCATCGTCATAGCGATAGTGCCCGACGGCAACATCACAGCAACCCCCTGTGGCATGCTGGGTAAAAATAGCCCGGCTGAATCTCCAGCTGAGAATCCGTCCGTCAGGGAGGGAACATTCCCCTGTTCTTTTATAGAGCAGAGAGACTCCCTTCATTTCCATGTGAGCGTCTATAACGGCACATGTAGTGCAGAAAGGAGAGGCGATAGCTACTTTCCACGACACGAGCAGTCGTTATCATCCACAGATACGTGCGTGCTTAACACTACCACACACACACACACACACACACACACACACACACACACACACACACACACACACACACACACACACACACACACACACACACACACACACACACACACACACACACACACACACACACACACACACACACACACACACACACACACACACACACACACACACACACACACACACACACACACACACACGTTTGTGTTGTGCAGTAGCCAGTCAATCGCCAAGCCTGTTCACGGTCAGTCATAATACAGCAACAACTCCTTCCATTAGAGAAAGTGCTTTTCCATTCTGTTCTATCGGTGTCGTTTTAAAATTCAACAGGACCTAAATGACCAGGGCAGTCGAAAGAGAGAGAGCACAATGTGCCTGGGTTAAACCCAAAAGGCTGATGCAGGCTGTATACTGAGGTACAGAACACATCATCTCAAAGTGGAGCCTAGGAGCTCAAATGATTAGCAAGAGAGGAGAGGAAAGCCCAAGGTTTCATTGAACAAGCAGCAGCATCGCGAGGGAGCTGACAGAGGGGCTACAAAGAAAATTTACGTCTGCCCTAGAAACGGGTCGATTGGCGCGCATCACCATCAATTAAAACCTGTAGCTGTTCAGACAAGGAGCTGGGGGGGGAGTTCCACTTCAAGCGCCTGATCATTTGTTATTAACCAAATTCAGTGAGAAACCACCAACAACCACTAACACATTTTCTGTGGTCGACAACAACCGAACACACATGTGCACTCAATTTCCAATCACAGTACAGCCTCTCTCTCCCTTCTGCTCCAAAATGCAAAGGCTTCACGTCTCCATGTGGTTCCGGGTTAGACGTAAAGGCCACACTTTCCACTAATTGGAGTTAGTGACGAGCTGGACCAGTCTTTATTGTTAGCGACGAGCTAGACCCGTCTTTATTGTTTGCGACGAGCTAGACCCGTCTTTATTGTTTGCGATGAGCTAGACCCGTCTTTATTGTTTGCGATGAGCTAGACCCGTCTTTATTGTTTGCGACGAGCTAGACCAGTCTTTATTGTTAGCGATGAGCTAGACCAGTCTTTATTGTTAGCGATGAGCTAGACCCGTCTTTATTGTTAGCGATGAGCTAGACCGGCTAGTCTTCCCACCACTGGACTGCAGGAGCCGGACAGACAGCTGAGCTGCGGTCCACCCACACACATGCATCAGCAGCACAAAAGGTCTCTTTGTTTGCATTCTCGTCCCGCAGCCCACAGACAAGAATGTCTGAGAGTAGAGCAGCGGTTTCCACTGGCAGCAAGGGTGAGTGGGACTGGCAGGGGCCATAACCACGGCGTCAGGAGCCATGCCAAGGGCCCTGCAACACAGCCAACTGGGTCAGTGGCGTCCGGAGGAGGGAGGGGCTGGATAGGAGAGAGGGAGGGAGGGAGAAAGCGATCGAGCTAAGGTAGCAAGAGAGTAGCCAAGTGCCCAATATCAGTACCAAGCCTGTATGCGTCACGGGTCCAGGCTTGCACGAGCGTTGTTCTCAGCACGTGTATGGAACGTGTCGACACGCCCGGCCAAAAGGTTGTCGTGATTGGCTGGGGTCAAAAAGAACAACAAACTTGAACACGTCCGATTGGTTAGTCGTCTGCAATATCTAGGTTACACTGGCGTGACTCATCAGTGAACCACCTCACCTATTGCGTACGCACCTGGCAATAATCCATGTGGTAACATAGCCGTGGCTACGTGAGAGCTAGCATCACAGCCAGTGCATGGTGACGCCAAATGAACTCTATTCAACTCTAAGCGTTTTATCTCAACACTTCTGTTCTGCATGTAACTCAGTTTCCCTTACAGCTTCACAAGTTGTAATGGCCCCTAGCGATGACCAACTCCGGACCAGCTATGATGAGATTCTGCTTCATTAGGCCTAATGATAACATCCAAAAACCCAGTCCTGGTGGTTGGAGGGAAGGAGCGAGAACTTATTTTAGTGGTTCCACTGACGCCCAGGCAGTGAGAGGTTTCCCCCAGTTCCCGGCAGCTGAATGAACGAATTCTGGCTCTCTGGAGAGAAACATACAGACGGACTGTTTTGGCAAAGTCATCGAGAAGACCCGCATAAGCTCTCTAGCTAAGACGAGTTTAAATCCCAACCGAAACTTTGAATATAAATTTATAACATTACAAAAGACAAGCCATCTGACATCAGAAGCAGGACTTTGAATATTCAGAATTCACCATGATGGACTGACTAGAATGAAGGCATGATTCCAAGTCACTTGCATGAGATTCTACTTTTACTGCAATTACTTTACTGGGGGCAAACCCAAAGTCTCAGCGAAACACGTTTCTAATCTGGTCCTGAATTGGTTGCCATAGAAATATTACCAAATGGGTTTGACATATACACATAATACCACACGTGTCACAGTGTTCGCATGCCTCGTTAACACTGTTAACTTGATGATGCACTTTCACCATAAGTAACAGACATAATGGGGTCCTTTAAACTGCCATTTATTCTCTCATCCGCTGCACACCGTATACATTAAAATGACAGTTGAATTAGCTCCAAATGTTCACTCAAGACGCCAGTGTATCCAGTGTTCAGTCAAGTCCCAAAATAATTGTCTAATAACAGTAACTGACTAACTGATTCAGTGAATAACTAAGCGACTAACTAACTGATTCAGTGAATAACTAAGCGACTAACTGATTCAGTGAATAACTAAGCGACTAACTCACTGATTCAGTGAATAACTAAGCGACTAACTAACTGATTCAGTGAATAACTAAGCGTCTAACTAACTGATTCAGTGAATAACTAAGTAACTAACTAACTGATTCAGTGAATAACTAAGCGTCTAACTAACTGATTCAGTGAATAACTAAGCGACTAACTAACTGATTCAGTGAATAACTAAGCGTCTAACTAACTGATTCAGTGAATAACTAAGTGACTAACTAACTGATTCAGTGAATAACTAAGTGACTAACTAACTGATTCAGTGAATAACTAAGTGACTAACTAACTGATTCAGTGAATAACTAAGTGACTAACTAACTGATTCAGTGAATAACTAAGTGTCTAACTAACTGATTCAGTGAATAACTAAGTGACCAACTAACTGATTCAGTGAATAACTAAGTGACTAACTAACTGATTCAGTGAATAACTAAGTGTCTAACTAACTGATTCAGTGAATAACTAAGTGTCTAACTAACTGATTCAGTGAATAACTAAGTGTCTAACTAACTGATTCAGTGAATAACTAAGCGACTAACTAACTGATTCAGTGAATAACTAAGCGTCTAACTAACTGATTCAGTGAATAACTAAGTGTCTAACTAACTGATTCAGTGAATAACTAAGTGTCTAACTAACTGATTCAGTGAATAACTAAGTGTCTAACTAACTGATTCAGTGAATAACTAAGTGACTAACTAACTGATTCAGTGAATAACTAAGTGTCTAACTAACTGATTCAGTGAATAACTAAGTGTCTAACTAACTGATTCAGTGAATAACTAAGTGTCTAACTAACTGATTCAGTGAATAACTAAGTGTCTAACTAACTGATTCAGTGAATAACTAAGTGACTAACTAACTGATTCAGTGAATAACTAAGTGACTAACTAACTGATTCAGTGAATAACTAAGCGTCTAACTAACTGATTCAGTGAATAACTAAGCGTCTAACTAACTGATTCAGTGAATAACTAAGCGTCTAACTAACTGATTCAGTGAATAACTAAGTGTCTAACTAACTGATTCAGTGAATAACTAAGTGACTAACTAACTGATTCAGTGAATAACTAAGTGACTAACTAACTGATTCAGTGAATAACTAAGTGACTAACTAACTGATTCAGTGAATAACTAAGTGACTAACTAACTGATTCAGTGAATAACTAAGTGACTAACTAACTGATTCAGTGAATAACTAAGTGACTAACTAACTGATTCAGTGAATAACTAAGTGACTAACTAACTGATTCAGTGAATAACTAAGTGACTAACTAACTGATTCAGTGAATAACTAAGTGACTAACTAACTGATTCAGTGAATAACTAAGTGACTAACTAACTGATTCAGTGAATAACTAAGTGACTAACTAACTGATTCAGTGAATAACTAAGTGACTAACTAACTGATTCAGTGAATAACTAAGTGACTAACTAACTGATTCAGTGAATAACTAAGTGACTAACTAACTGATTCAGTGAATAACTAAGTGACTAACTAACTGATTCAAACAAGGATTCTTGAGTGTATAGGCGAGATTAAATCAAGAGCAGATGTTTTAATATTTATATTGAGACAAAACCCAGATAAGGAATGTAAAGAATAAATCATCAAATCTTTATCATCTTACCTTATTCACTTTCAAATATTTCCTTTAAGACAGCCAGCCCTGTGCAGCTTCTGATCTCAGTATACCTGCTCTGTGCAAGACGTCCACCTGAGGAAAATATCAAAACAAGTGCCATTGATGATCAAACTCAAATTTGATTTGGCATGGGCGAGTCCACCCAACATTCTTGTTCCGTGAGCCTCCTGACGCTTTTCAAATATCCTCACTCAATTGAGGAAACGAACCCGGTGCCTTGTGCCGGGAATGTGGTTTAAGCTGGCATACATACAGGACAGATAGGCTATTGAAACCGCAAATTCAGAAATTGCCTTGAAAAACCCATCACAGTCTTTCATGCTCTTTAAATCCGTGTTTTCGGTTTCTAATAATCCAGTAAGCTGCTAGATGGTTTTAGTGGGAGTAGTGAATTATATCGGTGGGTTTGTCTTTGTGTGTTTTGTAGATGACAAGGGGGTTCCATGTGAAGCCAGCAGTGTGCTGATGGTTCTGCTCTAGAGAACCTGTAATTTTAAGTTTTATAAATCTACTTGCACCATTTTGTCATGACAGGTAAAGATGTTTCATAAAACATTTGGTGTACCCCCAAAGCCCAAAATGTGTTAAAAATATTGTTTATTTTATATACATTTATTAAAAATTACTTTACCTTTTAACAAGTGATTCCCTAAGAAAATGCTTTTGACTGCACCGAAATCCATTTGAAATTGGACAAAAAATGTACTACATACTAATCGTTGATGTTTGTGTGTCTGACATTATAATGGTTATCAAGACATGTTCATAAAATCTAGAAACATTAAAACATATAACATAACAAACGGTTTGATGGAGATATGGAACTGATCCATTAACAACACAGTTAATACTTAGATAAGTGCTGCTTGGCTATATAGCCGGACATGTTGCCCACCAGATACATGGAGCCAACGCTCATCAAAACGAAACTCAAGCCATGAAGCTTAAATACAACAAGCCTCCTAAAGGAAACAATAGCTCCTAAAGATTGTAGAAGATAGAACTTATCGTCCAGATCTCTATTCCTTATCTTAGATAATGCCTCCAATGCGTTTCCTCTACAGGTGCATCGTGCATCTAAATCATGCTCCCATTTTGCAGGAAACAATACTTTTTCTACATCAATGTAAAGTCTTCCAGTACTTCAGACGACTTCAGTCATACACAACCACCCAGCGCCACAGCATCTGACATCTTTCAAAATGTTTATTCTAATTTATACAAATATTATTTTTTGTAATTATTCAAATAAAAAAAATTATAATCAATGCAATCAATTAGCTGTTGCCACACTTGCACAGACGCGTCTTTTGTTTTTTAGGCATCACGTCTAAAAAAAAGAATATGTTCGCCTTCTCTTAAACGTAACGCTCAAGATTAGAATTGTCGTGTACAAATATCAAAGGTTAAGATGGATTGTTTTTTGCTGCACGACCATTGAGATTAACGTCAGGATGGTCAAAGGTCGTTTGCAGCGAGCGACTAGAAACGCCCTATAAGGCCAAAAGCCCTCAGGCTCTAATGCAACTGTTGTTGGTGGGCATCCAATCTGTTCTGTCAGACCGGACCCGGGAGCATCAGCTGCCAATCTCATCTGAAAGATCCCAAGGATGGTGTAATGGGCTTCTGGAAAAGCATGACTGCCAACTGGCAATCAACTAATTAACTAGCCAGATCATTGACTGCACCTTCAAATCAATTACTTTGCAGTGGCGTCAAGTAAACAACACTTCACCTCCCTCCGAGGGCGGACAATATCGTATCCCTCAAAGTGTCAAAATGTAACATAATACGCGGCACTCATCTTAACTACACATGGGTTAGCCTAAGGAATAAACAGAATTATCTGGCAACTCTGACACACATCTCAACCTGGCCACATCCAAACACCAAGGTCACTATGCACTTTTCAGGATTCAGACAACAGGCTGCGTGAGCAGTGTTAGTTTGTGGTGACGTGACCACAGATGAGGGAAAGGCTCAGGCGAGTGCCATAAACACCCTGCTGTGTGTAGCGCTCACTAACACTTCTAAACGCACACTAACAACAACAACACAGAGCGCACCAAGACACGGCACTACTGACATTACAAGATGGAGGGCAAACTAGGTCTCAAGCAGTGGCAACTAAACTGATGCAGTTAAGGGCGCATAAGAATTACTAACCACGGTTATGCCCTGAACGCACTGGCCACGGTCTGCCCTGAACGCACTGGCCACGCACGGCCCGCCCTGAACGCACTGGCCACGCACGGCCCGCCCTGAACGCACTGGCCACGCACGGCCCGCCCTGAACGCACTGACCACGCACGGCCCGCCCTGAACGCACTGACCACGCACGGCCCGCCCTGAACGCACTGACCACGCACGGCCCGCCCTGAACGCACTGACCACGCACGGTCCGCCCTGAACGCACTGACCACGCACGCACTGACCACGCACGGTCCGCCCTGAACGCACTGACCACGCACGGTCCGCCCTGAACGCACTGACCACGCACGGTCCGCCCTGAACGCACTGACCACGCACGGTCCGCCCTGAACGCACTGACCACGCACGGTCCGCCCTGAACGCACTGACCACGCACGGTCCGCCCTGAACGCACTGACCACGCACGGTCCGCCCTGAACGCACTGACCACGCACGGTCCGCCCTGAACGCACTGACCACGCACGGTCCGCCCTGAACGCACTGACCACGCACGGTCCGCCCTGAACGCACTGACCACGCACGGTCCGCCCTGAACGCACTGACCACGCACGGTCCGCCCTGAACGCACTGACCACGCACGGTCTGCCCTGAACGCACTGACCACGCACGGTCTGCCCTGAACGCACTGACCACGGTCTGCCCTGAACACAATAACCACGGTCTGCCCTGAACACATTGACCACTTCCATGGTAAAATGAATGTGTTGGCATTGACTGCATGTTGAGTTGGTCAGTGCAGATTCTGGATCGACTAAACTCAAAATATAGCTACAGATTAATTCCCAGAAGAGGCAACATGGGCAATTGTAGTATAGCACTGTTTGAACATCTGATAAAAACACAAACCTATCCAAAACACAGACCTATCCAAAACACAGACCTATATTAATATTGCATTAATATCCATTACTCAATTAGTTGTTTAAATTCGTATATATATTATTGTTTCTTTATTTTATTTGCATTACTTATTCTGGCACTGTTGAGGATGTTTTCATGCCATTGCCATAACACTGTTGGTAATGTGTCATGACGATAAACACAGCTAGGAGGTATTTTTAAAACAGCCATTGCTACTAGTAATATTAAAACAATTGTTACCCTGAAATGTTTAATGAGGTACACATTTTGTTAGTGTTGAAAAAGTGCGGTTATTGAAAACAGTTTTTGGAACACTTTCTTATCGGTCTATTAAGCAATTCACTGCCTTGCCACCATTTTCCGAATTTCGACCCCAAATTGACACGTGAAAATCCATGCAAACGTATTTTTTAGGAAGATCCTTCAATTGAAGACCAGGTTATACTGTCATTTCATTATTATTCTCAGTGTGGAAAAAAAAGACAACAGGTAAATCAAATATTTTCAATGCACCCAGATTTCAAGTAAGAAAAAGGCCATTTTAAAAAAGTCTACATTTGGGACACAATGCATATGATATATCCCAACATATATTCGGTATTTACAAAAACACATTTAATAAGTAGTCTATTGCAACTCTAGCCAGTCCTTTAATGATTATACTAGCTTGTATATCCTTTGGCAGCATCTCTGAACAAGCTTTCTCAAGTTTGGCACAGTAAAACTCACAACTAATTTAATTTATAAGTGAACTTTAAACATGATGTTGTGTTTTACTCTGTAATCTGGATAACTAGAGCTGGGACAATAAACCAAAAGATTTAACACAAACCGTACCGATCACTTGTAATATTGTTTATTATGATGCAGTTAGTTGTCGAAAAGTAGTAGAAATTTTACTTTTGTTCCTCTGGGGTATTGAAATGGGACAATATATGGCTGAAACCATTTACCTAGTAGTAGTGGTTAAGAGAATTTTTTAAATGAAACATGTTCCTTTTTAGGCATGGAAACACCAGAGACATATCCAATACAATATTACCACAATAGGTGTCAATTGGATGGTTGGAATTGTCATATTACTATATATATATAAATATATTGCGATTTGGTTCTGTGATTTTATTGCAATTAACGTACATTGTACATTCATTAACATATCTATTATAAGTGTAAAAATCTGAAATTATCAAAAAGGCATTCAAATGATCCGCTAATTAGAAAAAAATGAATACAAGTACAGCTTCCATAGTTTCTATTAGTCATATGCAGGTAGGTCGTTGAGTTTCGTTCAACATGACAAAAAGGGGAGGAACCTATACCTTTATGTCCGACACATGACATGTTTCGCTTCTAAAACGTTTGGTTTGGCGTTAAAAAAAAACACAGCCCAGTTAGTATTTGTTCAATACAATCCCTGAGAAAACGTTTTGGGACTCTTGTTATTGGATTAACTAATGCACCAATGTGTCTTGGTTCTGTATTGCAAAGCTTATGAGTTGCAAAATAGGAATCCAGTGGCTGTGTGGATTTTCATTGCATTAAGTGGATCATAATTAGACATTAAATCTATTGCGTCTATTTCGTGGGTACGCTATATTTAATGTGTCATCCCAAATTCAAGCAATGGCACAGCAATAACCCATTCCCAGTCACCCATACACACCCGCAGAAGCGGTCTAGGCAGAACCCGAACATGCAGAACCCCAACATGAACATCACAGGATATTCGACAGAGGCGCAACATGTCCTGTCATTGCAAACACGCACCCCAAAACCAACTGCGCGTTTCATCATCACTCCAAAACCGGGGTCACTATGAGCCACCCGGCTACATATGGCAACAAAGTTACAATGCATTCCGTGCACATGTATCCACAGAGCCAATGGAGACCGCACACACACACGAGTTAAACCCGGGTTAAACGACAGAAACCTCTGCGCCGGTATTTCTAACCCAGATTGTGAATGTGGGTCACCACCAGGCCTTCTCAATCAACCGAGCAAAGCTGGGGGGAAAAACAGCAGCCCCATAAACTATTCACTATATGACGCCTTGTCCACATAAACCTCTGACACGCGTGTGAAAATCGAGTAAATCGTGCCATTTTTACCCGGTCTTGTCCTGCGCTCATCGGGATTTTCCTGCTGCTTGTTTTGCTTCAGCTGTGGCTGCGTTGGGTTGAACTGGAGTTGGAAAAACAGCACAGCAGCAGGGCCCTAGTACCTCGGTCTGTGGACGCGCATGCGCAGTTGCTATTACTGGGCACAATCAATGAGACGTGCAGAGGTGTATTGCTGAAAACTATTCATTATAGTGCCCTTTAATCATAATAGAAAAACTATATATTTTTTTAATTAGTCTAGATGTGTGCAGGCACAGATAACGTAAAGTAGGCTATTGTAGCCTATATGTAATTGTGAAATTGAATGGTCATTAAACTCAAAGACTGCTTCTGTATTTAGTTATTCTGTTATATCGAGTGACATTAGGATGTTTTTATATTCTGTTTATTTTAACGTGTGCAGTACCTTCTGCCTAAATACCTAATTACAGCCATAAACTTTTTCCTGTATCAGTCTACACACACTTGCTTACACTTGCATATGTGATTAACTTGTAATATTTTCATTAATTTCACACTATGACAACAACAGTCATTTGTTTACTAATGTGTAAAGAAACCTTTATCTAATGGAGTTAATTTTAGTCACATATATGCGATAGTTTTTTTGGTTTTATTATCATATTTCTTTTTTCTTTCACAGTGTGTCAGGTTCTGGACTATGCACGTGCTCTTTAAATTCTTGTTATACAAATGTTCCAAATCGTGTTGGCCTTCATGTGCGGCTCACTGCGGTGGCAGGGGGCCAAATAGGTCAAACTCGCGAGTCAACCAACCTTTATTGTGTCCATGGAAAAAAAAATCACGCTGACTGACAGCTGACTTCTCCAATCACAGAGTGTTGCGCTTCCACGATTCCCATTAAGTCATGGTCTGCCGGCAAACCAACCATCTTCGGACAAATGATGGTACACAAATCCCTCCACTTAGTACTTAAGAATCTAGATGTGTTTTCACTGATACATGTTGGAGATGTTTTTACTCCCTAGTAGGCTGGGACCCCCCCCCCCAGCCTACTACAATCATAACATTATTGTAATATTGTTGCATGTTCAGATGACCAGGACAATGACTACAGGTGGACAGTGCCACAACCTTTAGGGTCATTAGTGTCATTAGTGTCACAACCTTTAGGGTCATTAGTGTCATTAGTGTCACAGCCTTTAGGGTCACTCATTAGTGTCACAACCTTTAGGGTCATTAGTGTCATTAATGTCACAGCCTTTAGGGTCATTGGTGTCATTGGTGTCATTAGTGTCATTAGTGTCACAGCCTTAAGGGTCATTAGTGTCATTAGTGTCACAGCCTTTAGGGTCATTAGTGTCATTAGTGCCACAGTCTCTAGGGTCATTAGTGTCATTGGTGTCATTCTCCTTTAGGGTCATTAGTGTCATTAGTGCCACAGTCTCTAGGGTCATTAGTGTCATTAGTGTCACAGCCTTTAGGGTCATTAGTGTCATTAGTGTCACAGCTTTTAGGGTCATTAGTGTCATTAATGTCATTAGTGTCACAGCCTTTAGGGTCATTAGTGTCATTCGTCTTTAGGGTCATTAGTGTCACAGCCTTTAGGGTCATTAGTGTCACAGCCTTTAGGGTCATTAGTGTCATTCGCCTTTAGGGTCATTAGTGTCATTGGTGTCATTAGTGTCACAGCCTTAAGGGTCATTAGTGTCATTGGTGTCATTAGTGTCACAGCCTTTAGGGTCATTGGTGTCATTGGTGTCATTAGTGTCATTAGTGTCACAGCCTTAAGGGTCATTAGTGTCATTAGTGTCATTCGCCTTTAGGGTCATTAGTGTCATTGGTGTCATTAGTGTCACAGCCTTTAGGGTCATTGGTGTCATTGGTGTCATTAGTGTCATTAGTGTCACAGCCTTTAGGGTCATTGGTGTCATTCTACTTTAGGGTCATTAGTGTCATTAGTGTCATTCGCCTTTAGGGTCATTAGTGTCATTAGTGTCATTAGTGTCACAGCCTCTAGGGTCATTAGTGTCATTGGTGTCATTCTCCTTTAGGGTCATTAGTGTCATTCGTCTTTAGGGTCATTAGTGTCACAGCCTTTAGGGTCATTAGTGTCACAGCCTTTGGGGTCATTAGTGTCATTCGCCTTTAGGGTCATTAGTGTCATTAGTGTCATTAGTGTCACAGCCTTTAGGGTCATTAGTGTCATTCGTCTTTAGTGTCATTAGTGTCACAGCCTTTAGTGTCATTAGTGTCACAGCCTTTAGGGTCATTAGTGTCATTCGCCTTTAGGGTCATTAGTGTCATTAGTGTCATTAGTGTCACAGCCTTTAGGGTCATTAGTGTCATTCGTCTTTAGTGTCATTAGTGTCACAGCCTTTAGGGTCATTAGTGTCATTCGCCTTTAGGGTCATTAGTGTCATTCGCCTTTAGGGTCATTAGTGTCATTGGTGTCATTAGTGTCACAGCCTTAAGGGTCATTAGTTTCATTCGCCTTTAGGTTCATTAGTGTCATTAATGTCATTAGTGTCACAGCCTTTAGGGTCATTAGTGTCATTCGTCTTTAGGGTCATTAGTGTCATTCGTCTTTAGTGTCATTAGTGTCACAGCCTTTAGGGTCATTAGTGTCATTCGCCTTTAGGGTCATTAGTGTCATTGGTGTCATTAGTGTCACAGCCTTAAGGGCGAATCCATGTCAGCAGCAAAACTGATGTTTAATTACACACCTTTGTTGAACATTTTAGTAAACCAATAGAGAAATTATCGTGAAAAATAAAGGTCAAATTGGATGGTCACGACATTTGTCACATTTTACCTGTTACTTAATTGTTATTTCTGGTATGTTGCTTGATTTGACATATAAAACGATGCGTGATTATATAAAGTAATTTTCATCCTTTAAAATTTTTTAAATGCTATGTATGCCAATATTTGGTCCATTATAAAATGTATGTATGTTCATCCAAATATAATATATTTTTTATTTTTTAACACAAAAAACAGTGGCCGTGTCAAAAAAAACATAAAAGCCTGATTACTTATTAAAGTGCTTCCAAACAGGCTGCTGGAGAATACACAGCATCATGTGCAAACTCAAACTAATGTGATAATTCAAAATTTCTTGTGTCCCCGCAGGAAGGGAACAAAATCCCTACAGAATATTTAAGAATCAGATCAAATAAACGTGTTATGCTTGTGGTAATGTGAATGTAATTACTGTACATAATTCCATTTTCGGGTTGAACCATGATTGCTCTGGGAAATGTCTGTTAAATTAGTTGATGTACCCTATACATCTTGCCTGCAGTCTAATTATTTTCTTCGAATACCGCGTAAAAAAATAATTTGTAATATAACTCTGTTAAGTTTTTTTTGTTGGAGCATGTGGACCTCTGCTGTTTAGACAAAGAATTGCATATTGGTGCAGTGACCTTTAAGCCCTCAGGGTAATGAAATTGATTAGATTCTTTTGATCAATTAATGGGACACTATAGTAAAGGTTTTTATCAGTCCTAAATGTATAGTGTAATTAATAATTGCGTTTGGATTAACACAGTGCTAAAATAACCAATAACTCTGCTTTTAGGAGTTGTTCACCAAGCTACCACTGGGTACCGCCAATGCTCTATGGAAGATGTGTGATTAACAGAAATAAATGGTTCCTGCACGTAGATGGGTGACACATAAAAAGAAATGAGCGGAGGTACGCAACAAAAGCAGAAGCTTCCATCCGGGAATACGGCATAATACGCGCACACATATGCATATCCTATCATGCTCTGCGGCGTGTATGAAATGCTGAGCAGGCCCAGGTGACGTCAATTTGAAATCACGATGGAAAGCGTTAAGGATCCAAGTGAACTTGACAGAGGGTTCGTTATTTGGGAACTTTGAGTGATTTCACGAGTATGAAAAGTACGTGAGTCAACCACACCTATGGGAGATTATGAGCACCATGTTAGACAGTACCTACTGCTGTCATCAGCACAACATGTTATTTCCCTCCAGAACCTACGCAAATGAGTTATGAAGCCGTTTTGCTTGTGGTGGCCCAACACCTTACTGACTTACTTTTCTTTATAAGTGTCAATCGTCTGTAGAAACACACCGTGTAGGCGTGTGTTTGTTCTGTATTTTAACTGGTGCCATATTTTCGAGATGGCAGATGTTTTACTTGACCAGAACCTCTTAGCCTTTGGCTGTGCTTTCTGGCTGGTGACAGAACACGTGTTCCCTGCTCGGCTGCGTTTTTGCACTGAGAGTAATGTATCGGGGCTTTCTCTGACTCTTTCCGACTTTCCAAGGCACTCTCGGAGACCAATGTGCTCACTGGCTAATGTGCTCACTGGCTAATGTTCTCACTGGCTAATGTTCTCACTGGCTAATGTTCTCACAGGTTAATGTGCATCAGAACAATGCCTTCCAGCTCCTGTTTTAAAAAGAAGTTCCCCATTAGAGCACGAGAAATCAGAAAGGCCAGACACTTTAAATTACTCATTTTTTCTTAGTGTATTAAGTGACATTGTCCTGATCAAACGCTGGGTCGTAGTAAATGCACAGAGAGAATGTATGCATGGTATCTAATATGTCACTAGTAGTTATTCCACTATACTGCACAAAAACATTATCCTGACTAAACATTGAATCATGTAATAATGCAGTAGGATAAGTAGTACAAATCCTAATTATGTGTGCTTGACTATGGTCAAGGACACATATTGTAATCTCACATATATATTATTATTATTATTATTATTATTATTATTATTATTATTATATCAATTTTGTCCCCGCCTACTCCTCCCACAGTTTTTGCACTAGATGGACAAAAAAGGTGTCAAAATGTGCGTCCCGAACTCTATTTAGTTGGCATTGTTTTGTAGAAGGTTTCGTTATGTAGTTTACGAAATATTAACGATAATGTCGCTAATTAATCCCCATTGAAATACATTGACGGAATCTTCAAAACTAGAGTGTGAGAGCCCATTCAGCAGAAAATGTAGAGAACATTTGTAAACTGCTACTGCTGCCTGAGTTTCAACCCTTTACACACAAATGGCATATCAAAACGTTCATCTATTTGTGCTGTCACTCAAAATGTTCAAATATAAGCTGTAACATATATATTTATTTCGTTATGTCCTTTTGTTTCCAACTTGCGCCTCCCCATAGACATCCATAGAAACGGTGATTTTCTCCACTCTAATTTGAAAGCGATTTTTGGTGTTTCTTTGTTCGTTTGTAAATTGTGATAGCGCCTGCATTTCCGGGGTTACAGATACATGTTATACATCAAAATGTCCGCCTGGGTCTTATGATTCTCATGGTGTAATTGTTTAAACTGTGTGATTAAAACTCTGGTTAGTAGAGCTAAAAGTATACGACCATGCCTGATTCCTATTCATTTTGACACACACTAATTACTAGGAACATTCTGGAAGGGGCGGGGGGAGGAGGCAGCGTGCTCTGATATCGATGAGGACAGGTGTTCCTCCTGACAAAGGCATAGTTGCCTGGTTACAGACAAAGACTCTGCCTGCACCAATGAACGAATGAATGAATGGGTAAGTTCTTTCTCTGGGTCTCTGTTTACATGTTAGCATGTTAGCTAGCGTTAGCGCGCTAGCTAACGTTAGCATGTTAGCTAGCGTTAGCGCGCTAGCTAGCGTTAGCTACTACTTTAAGTGTATGCATACATTCAGACAGCCTGCAGCAATGAATGTATAGGTAAGTTATTTAGCAATGAATGTATAGGTAAGTTATTTCTCTGGGTCTCTGTTTACACGTTAGCATGTTAGCTAGCGTTAGCGCGCAACTAGCGTTAGCATGTTAGCTAGCGTTAGCGCGCTAGCTAGCGTTAGCTACTACTGTAGTAATGAGTAATGACTGATAGGTTTAACACATTGTATACTATGGTGCTTGCAGCAGCAGTGTGTATTCATGTGTAATGACTGATAGGTATAACACATTGTATACTATGGTGCTTGCAGCAGTGTGTATGTATGAGTAATGACTGATAGGTTTAACACATTGGATACTATGGTGCAGGTAGCAGCAGTGTGTGTTCATGAGTAATGACGGATAGGTTTAACACATTTGTATACTATGGTGCATGTAGCAGTAGTGTGTATTCATGAGTAATGACTGATAGGTTTAACACATTGCATACTATGGTGCATGTAGCAGCAGTGTGTATTCATGAGTAATGACTGATAGGTTTAACACATTGTATACTATTGTCCATGCAGCAGCAATGTGTATTCATCAGTAATGACGGATAGGTTTAACACATTGTATACTATGGTGCTTGCAGCAGTAGTGTGTATTCATGAGTAATGACTGATAGGTTTAACACATTGTATACTATGGTGCATGTAGCAGCAGTGTGTATTCATGAGTATTGACTGATAGGTTTAACACATCACATACTATGGTGCTTGCAGCAGTAGTGTGTATTCATGAGTAATGACTGATAGGTTTAACACATTGCATACTATGGCGCAGCAGCAGCAGTGTCACCTCAGTTTGGCAGTTGATATCAGTACGACTACGGGTGGCCGCAAGCACACATCATCACAATTTCTGCAGAAATTGTACGCTATCTAGTTATGTGTGCTTGACTATGGTCAAGGACACATATTGTAATCTCACATATATATTATTATTATTATATCAATTTTGTCCCCGCCTACTCCTCCCACAGTTTTTGCACTAGATGGACAAAAAAGGTGTCAAAATGTGCGTCCCGAACTCTATTTAGTTGGCATTGTTTTGTAGAAGGTTTCGTTATGTAGTTTACGAAATATTAACGATAATTGTCGCTAATTAATCCCCATTGAAATACATTGACGGAATCTTCAAAACTAGAGTGTGAGAGTCCATTCAGCAGAAAATGTAGAGAACATTTGTAAACTGCTACTGCTGCCTGAGTTTCAACTCTTTACACACAAATGGCATATCAAAACGTTCATCTATTTGTGCTGTCACTCAAAATGTTCAAATATAAGCTGTAACATATATATTTATTTCGTTATGTCCTTTTGTTTCCAACTTGCGCCTCCCCATAGACATCCATAGAAACGGTGATTTTCTCCACTCTAATTTGAAAGCGATTTTTGGTGTTTTTTTGTTCGTTTGTAAATTGTGATAGCGCCTACATTTCTGGGGTTACAGATACATGTTATACATCAAAATGTCCGCCTGGTTCTTAGGATTCTCATGATGTAATTGTTTAAACTGTGTGAGTAAAACTCTGGTTAGTAGAGCTAAAAGTATACGACCATGTCTGAATCTTTTGAAATGATAGACAGTGAAGCAGCATTTTCTGGTTGTTGATTGGCTAAATAGTAGGAACATTCTGGAAGGGGTGGGGGGAGGCAGCGCGCTCTGATATCGATGAGAACAGCTGGTCCTCCTTACAAAGGCATAGCTGGCAGGCAACAGCCACAGACACTGCAATCAACAGCCACAGACATATCCTGCAGCAAAGAAAGAATGAATGAATGGGTAAGTTCTTTCTCTGGGTCTCTGTTTACACGTTAGCATGTTAGCTAGCGTTAGCGCGCTAGCTATCGTTAGCATGTTAGCTAGCGTTAGCTCGCTAGCTAGCGTTAGCTACTACTGTAAGTTTATGCATACATTCAGACAGCCTGCAGCAATGTATGGATGGGTAACTTCTTTCTCTGGGTCTCTGTTTACACGTTAGCATGTTAGCTAGCGTTAGCGCGCTAGCTATCGTTAGCATGTTAGCTAGCGTTAGCGCGCTAGCTAGCGTTAGCTACTACTGTAAGTTTATGCATACATTCAGACAGCCTGCAGCAATGAATGGATGGGTAACTTCTTTCTCTGGGTCTCTGTTTACACGTTAGCATGTTAGCTAGCGTTAGCGCGCTAGCTATCGTTAGCATGTTAGCTCGCTAGCTAGCGTTAGCTACTACTGTAAGTTTATGCATACATTCAGACAGCCTGCAGCAATGAATGGATGGGTAACTTCTTTCTCTGGGTCTCTGTTTACACGTTAGCATGTTAGCTAGCGTTAGCGCGCTAGCTATCGTTAGCATGTTAGCTAGCGTTAGCGCGCTAGCTAGCGTTAGCTACTACTGTAAGTTTATGCATACATTCAGACAGCCTGCAGCAATGAATGGATGGGTAACTTCTTTCTCTGGGTCTCTGTTTACACGTTAGCATGTTAGCTAGCGTTAGCGCGCTAGCTATCGTTAGCATGTTAGCTCGCTAGCTAGCGTTAGCTACTACTGTAAGTTTATGCATACATTCAGACAGCCTGCAGCAATGAATGGATGGGTAACTTCTTTCTCTGGGTCTCTGTTTACACGTTAGCATGTTAGCTAGCGTTAGCGCGCTAGCTATCGTTAGCATGTTAGCTCGCTAGCTAGCGTTAGCTACTACTGTAAGTTTATGCATACATTCAGACAGCCTGCAGCAATGAATGGATGGGTAACTTCTTTCTCTGGGTCTCTGTTTACACGTTAGCATGTTAGCTAGCGTTAGCGCGCTAGCTATCGTTAGCATGTTAGCTAGCGTTAGCGCGCTAGCTAGCGTTAGCTACTACTGTAAGTTTATGCATACATTCAGACAGCCTGCAGCAATGAATGGATGGGTAACTTCTTTCTCTGGGTCTCTGTTTACACGTTAGCAAGCTAGCTAGCGTTAGCGCGCTAGCTAGCGTTAGCATGTTAGCTAGCGTTAGCCTGCCTGCTAGCTAGCGTTAGCCTGCTAGCTAGCGTTAGCTACTACTGTAGTAATGAGTAATGACTGATAGGTTTAACACATTGCATACTATCTTGCATGCAGCAGCAGTGTGTATTCATGAGTATTGACTGATAGGTTTAACACATTGTATACTATGGTGGTTTAACACATTGTATACTATGGTGCATGTAGCAGCAGTGTGTATTCATGAGTAATGACTGATAGGTTTTTATACATTGTATACTTGACAGGGAGGTATGAACCAGTCAATAAAAATAAGTACATATTAACTGAGAAGATTTAAACATGTGCTAAACTCCTGTCCATTGTACTGTCTTCTCTTTTCACAGAGGTCACGGTGATAGGATAGGATGGAAAGGCCCAGGAAAAACATTTGAAGCCGGTGTGAAGCAAACCTTGCCCCCCACCAATGAACTAGTACTGGTAATTTAATGTAAACTGTTGAGGGTTTCCCTTCTTTAAAGAAGGCTACCTGATGAGTCCATGTTTATTCTATAACAAATCAAAAGTCACTGCGTCAGGGCTGGCAGGAAAGTGATATGAGACAGGGGCCTGTATGGTAACTTCCTGTTGAGCTTGACTGCCAGGTTAATACTAAGTACGTTTATACAATACTAAAGAATGTGAATTGTTGCTGCTTGCTCTCCCTCCCTTTAGGCATCCCCCAAAGGCTCTTTTAAGAGCCAATTCACAAATGTTCTTTTGTATACACATTGTATACTATGGTGCATGCAGCAGTAGTGTGTATTCATGAGTAATGACTGATAGGTTTAACACATTGTATACTATGGTGCATGCAGCAGCAGTGTGTATTCATGAGTATTGACTGATAGGTTTAACACATTGCATACTATGGTGCATGTTGCAGCAGTGTGTATTCATGAGTAATGACTGATATGTTTAACCCATTGTATACTATGGTGCTTGCAGCAGTGTGTATTCATGAGTAATGACTGATAGGTTTAACACATTGCATACTATGGTGCATGTTGCAGCAGTGTGTATTCATGAGTAATGACTGATAGGTTTAACAAATTGTATACTATGGTGCTTGCAGCAGTGTGTAATCATGAGTAATGACTGATAGGTTTAACACATTGCATTCTATGGTGCAGCAGTGTCACCTCAGTTTGGCAGTTGATATCAGTACACAGTCGACTACGGGTGGCCGCAAGCACACATCATCACAATTTCTGCAGAAATTGTACGCTATCTAGTTAAAATTGATTCTCCACAAGGTGCCGACTGAAGAAAAAAACATCAAAATCACATCGACACAGCAAAATCACACCGACACAGAAATAACCATATAGCAATGCTTTTAATTTGAAACAAATCATCCGTACACAAATAAGACTTTTGGACCAACAGATATTATGATATTCATATTATTTCACTTCCTTCTGTACATCAAACACAACTATACAATGGTCATTGGGGGCGTGGTGAAGGTCTGGATCACTCTATGGCAGCAGACGTGGTTCCGTTCTCTGGTTCTGTCATCTCTATGCAGCGTATTGCACGGGCTCTTTAACACAATGCATAATTTGGTCAAAGGGGCAACACAAACCAAGTGGAGTTGACGTAAAAAAATCTATATGTTCACAGTAATAATTAGTTTAATGGAATTATTTGGCATCGTATTTAAAGCTTAGTTCATGAAGGGTTGTAGCACTGAGAAATACCCATAGGCCTACCTTTCTTTAATCCAATTCCAGGTCTCTTCTACCATTTCTAGGCTGTAGGCAAGACAAGTAAATGTTACTGACACATGGATTAAAACAACCTTCGAAGAGAGTGAAATGAAGTTCTCTGAATATGTATAATACCCGATATAAGAAGTACCCTCTGGTCTGAATTGCCCCAGGCCCCCGGAGGTCATCCTAAACAAAAAGCACAACCGATATCAATAAAAAAGCTGCATGCTGCAAATGCAGGTACTGCCTCAGCCCTGTAAGTCAGTACATGCTCAGCTGACAACAGCGTCCTGATCAAATGAGTCTTCACATGTTCAGCTGGAACAAAAACTTGTTCGGCAGACATCCTTGTTTACCTCCTTTCCCGCTCATCTGCACTATGTCATAGGTAGAACAGCTAATGCAATCATTACTAATGGCTCTCCCGCGGAGTTTCTAACGTCAACAGGACCGAGCTGACTACTTTCACCATTTCGACTCAGCGTCAGTGTATTACGTGAGTAAGGGGCCTATCCTTGGTAAAACGCAGCCATTAATTATGTCCAGTTAAAGCACACGTACATAAGTCCTAAAGGCTGGTGCAATCATTTCAGACGGTAATTGCCCGAACCGTGGAAAAGAATAGCTAATGCCGACGGAGCGGGGCGTCCTTAGAGTCCCAATGTGTGTGTAAAACAGGCAACCGCTCCACGCACAGCAGAAACACATGCTCCATTTACACCACCACACATCACATACACAAGGGCTCACTTTAGAGCAAGACACCGAGACAAAAAAGACAGAGCATCCTTCACACGCTGGCCAAGTGAAGAGAGTGAAGGTAACATTTCCTCCGAGCGCCTCGCGTAGACACCGGCTAAAGACAAGGCCAACGCGGTTTGAGTTTGTCCACGCAAACGGAAGGCGTGGCGTCAGCTTGATAATCGATTTGATCGTTAATGCTACACTTTAACAAAGCCCGGTATATTGTGGTGGCTTTGTTAAACGGGAGTCTCAGAGTTTCCTCTCTCAATGTGACAGGTGCAGAATAGATGCAAAGGAATAGGAATATGCAGGGGGTACATACGCGGACCACAACCTCGTTTTCTCTCCCTCGTCTGTTGTGGAGTTGAGGAATTAGCTGCAGGAGAGGGTGCGTCACAGAGGACTGACACATTCACAAGACAACCACACACAGACAGACATGAAGAAACACGAGAACCATGAACAACCGCCCAGAGATGCAGGGCTAGGCGCTGTAGAGAGGACTCCGTACGCACACATTCATCAAGAAACAACCCACCCTATCCGGGACGAACACTATCGCACGCACCGTCAGATTCGCTACATACACAATGTACGTGCCACAGGTGTCGAATACCCTTAACACTCAAACGCATGAAACAATTGCTTCACAACGTTTGTATGATTGATCGTTCAGCAAATGCAATTGATATTTTAAAAACATGTAGATATTTATATCCCCAGATTTGTCTAAATAGATCATTCAAAAACGTTTAAGAAAGTGTAAAGGCTGGGAAAGGTTTTTCCGTATGCATATTTGATCTCTACATCCATTTTTCATTATGTTCATACTTCCATGATTTTATTAGGTATTTAGCCCCTTTCTTGATAAACGATAAGTAACCACTCAAGTGATTTGCCCCAAACAATCTGATCACAACAGACAGTTATTTACAAATAGATTCCTGTGATTAAATTTGACCTTATAGAGAGTGAAGGCCACATCCATAAAGAACCAACAACATCTTTTAGCTTAGACTCTCTGGTTTAGACTGCCCAGATTTGTCTGGTACTATTAATAATTTGGATTGACTGTCTAATCAGAGCTATGACACATGCACTTGTGATGTGTGCGCTGTCGGATTCAGGCTCGCTGTTTGTAAAAGCACTTTGTGACTGCTTTGTTGTTGTAAAAAGGGCTTTATAAAATACATTTGATTGATTGATCGATCGACTGCAATTGCATACGCCTTCAATGCAATACGCAAATGCTTTACGCTTGCAGATAATTGTGTGCGACAATATTTGTGGTAGAAAACAGGTCTCCATCAGTCGGAGAGTGTATTAAGAGGAGACACACACACACACACACACACACAGACTGACACGCTGGGAGTCCTCGGTACAACCTAGTGTTCAATTGCAGACTCTGCATTCATGTTTATATCGACACAGCACCCTCTCCACATGCAGTATCTACGCCCTCATATATAGTTCAGATTAGTGGCAGAAGTATTATTGTGCTGCTGTTTTGAACGCCCTCCATACGGTTCACATCATCGGCAACATTAAAGGAGCTGTTTTAATGAATAACGTCAGTCTCCACCCAGTGGCGATAGATAAAGTTATATCCCAAACCAATTAACGAAACCTTCCCAGGAAATAGAGGATGCCAATTTGGTGCCATTACAGTGATCTGGAGATTTGAGAAGAAAATAGGCACTTCAAAATACAATCTGCCATGAATTATTCTGACAGGGCCGAGAATTAGTGCCAACATTGATCTAATTTAGGCTGATG
Organism: Dallia pectoralis; assembly: GCA_029465975.1. Classification (NCBI taxonomy): domain Eukaryota; kingdom Metazoa; phylum Chordata; class Actinopteri; order Esociformes; family Umbridae; genus Dallia; species Dallia pectoralis. The sequence goes on along the minus strand of CM055761.1, from coordinate 5,803,737 downwards.
ATGTTCCTTAGTCAGTCACACTACGGACACAAGCGAAGAGACGGGGACAATTCCTATTTTTACACAAAAAAGACAAGATACACTGATGTCAAAACATGCACTCACTTGGATTTAAAACTGCTAAATGTTTCTTTCGGCTTTATTACAAAATGTGAACAGCAGCTCTAGAGGAGTTACACTACAGTGTTTTTTTGTCTGCAGCATAAAAATAGTGTGTAATTTTAGAAAGCCAGCTGTTTTCACCATAAAAAACAACTGGTGCCCAAGGGCCCCAAATACAGTAGCCCGGACCTGTCTAGAGGCATGTCTTCTTAACTTTTAGCAAACCTACCTCTCCTTCTGTAATGCCGACACCCTGTTGCTTAGCGTAATGAAATAAAAACTGTGTACACAAACAAACACACACAACAAACAAAATCGTCAAAACAGTTTGATTTGATTGCATTAATATGCAATACTCAAGGGTATTTCAGCATAGAAAAATACAACAAAAACAAATGAGGTCCGTCCTACCCTTTTTGCAGGATTGTTGGGTGGTTTCAGGTCCTGCAATGACGAGGAAACAACTTAATTAGTTATGGAAAAAAATGTGTTGTATATACGTTTATATACGTGATATAATATTTGATAATAAGCAATTATGCTGGAACAAGAAGGGTGGAATACCTTAGACTTCTGAAAAAGCACCAACGCACAGAATTCTCCTAAAATATTGGGCGTCTAGAGTAGCAGCCAGGGAGAAAGGTGAAGGAGGTCAGAAACAGTACAATTTGGCTGTGCACAAGCCTGTAATTAACTAAAGAATATAATTAATTTGCTTTTAATTCAAGTTATACTTACCCGAAACGAAAGGTCTTTAGAGAGGTAAGAAGAGCACGTATCTTCTAACTGCAAAAGACAAGAGACTACTTTTATCGGAGAAAGAAAAGAGACCTTTCTCAGTCTTTTGGGAGTTTAATAGAGAGAGGCTATGATGTAGTTTCAGAGAGAGATGCTGGGGTAATTATAAAGGTTTCATGGTAGTTATAGAGGAAGGTGCTGGGGTAATTATAAAGGTTTCGTGGTAGTTATAGAGAGATGCTGTAGTAATTATAAAGGTTTTGTGGTAATTATAGAGGTTTTGTGGTAGTTATAGAGGAAGGTGCTGTGATAATTATCGAGGTTTTGTTGTAGTTACAGAGGAAGGTGCTGTGGTAATTATAGAGGTTTTGTGGTAGTTATAGAGGAAGGTGCTGGGGTAATTATAGAGGTTTTGTGGTAGTTATAGAGGAAGGTGCTGGGGTAATTATAGAGGTTGTGTGGTAGTTATAGAGGAAGGTGCTGGGGTAATTATAGAGGTTGTGTGGTAGTTATAGAAGAAGGTGCTGGGGTAATTATAGAGGTTTTGTGGTAGTTCGAGGAAGGTGCTGGGGTAATTATAGAGGTTTTGTCGAAGTTATAGACGAAGGTGCTTTGGTAATTATAGAGGTTTTGTGGTAGTTATAGAGGAAGGTGCTGTGGTAATTATCAAGGTTTCGTGGTAGTTATAGAGGAAGGTGCTGTGGTGGTTACAGAGAGAGGTGTTGTCCTACCTGGTTGATAAGCTGGTCCTGGTCTGTTGATGCTCTTTGCTGTTGTATAGCAACACCTTCCATTGGAAAACAGAAAAACACAAGCATTATTGATACTGTAGTACTGAACTGCTTGGGACCATCTAACACGTTCCTGCTGAGCTCCCTGACACGTTCCTCTCTCCAACTACTTCTCTTCTTTTTATCTGAATTGTCCTGCACACATCAGGGCCTCTGCTATCTCGCCCTGTTACCTATGGGATTTAATTAACTGTATTTTAACACCCCTTTTATCACAGAAAAGCATTTACGCTGCTTCAATCTTTAAAAGTCAGCAAATAACCCATAACATAACAAACGTCATTTATCACGCCATGGGGAAATGGTTGCTATGACTGTCATAATAAATGTATGTTTTAATCACTTGTGACATTATTGCTTTTTGCAATCCAAGCCACTCATAGAAGTTATTACAAAATGACCTGTGTGTCAGGCTCAGAATATTCCTGCCTCGGGTATGGCTGCCTGTGTGTCAGGCTCAGAATATGCCGGCCTCAGGTATGACTGCCTGTGTGTCGGGGTCAAAATTCGCCTGCGTCAGATATGAGCTGGATGGTCACATAGACCTCTGGTAGGCAGGTGGCAGTGCCGTCGGCTCCAGCTGACGATCCCTGGCATAGCCATGGAGCAAAGCATAGACGCCCAAGATCCCTGGATTACTGTCTGAGGAGGAAAGGGTCCCAGGAAGCAAAGTACCGGCGCATCTGATGAGCCTGTAATTCTCAGAAACAGATTCTGAATCCTGGAAGCTCAGGAAGCGATTCGCCTGGCGAGGTTTGGGAATCGCCGACTATGCTACAGGAACATCAACACCCTCCAGGGCGTCGGTCGTTGCTGATAGCAACCGGCAACATAGTAAGAAGAGGATACTCAGGAAAAAGCCTCGCTTCTCTGTGGGTAAGACCCGCGGCAGTCCTTCTGTCACTTCTGGCCCCTTCCTCCTCCACCCGAAAGCCTGGAGGAGTTTTCTCTGCCTCCTCCACCCAAGAGTCTGGAGGAGTTTTCCTGCCTCCTACAACCAAGAGTCTGGAGGAATGGTCCCTTTCTCCACCACACAAAAGCAAGGAGGAGGAGTTTCCCCTTAAAACTGCCTCCCCTATCTTACCGACCGAACGCAAACTATTGTGCTGGATGGAGTTAGGTCTGATAGTCTTGACGTAAGCACAGGGGTTCCTCAGGGATCCATCCTACGACCTATAGGATACCTTTTTACTATCTACATTAATGCTATTGGTCAATCGGTAAATTGTTGTACATTTCACCATATTGCTGACGATACTATTCCATATGTCTGTGATCCAACGATCAATGCAGCTATGGCCAGTTTACAATTTGATTTTATAAATTTTCAGGTAGCACTTTGAAACATGAAGCTTGTACTTAATGCTAGCAAAACCGAATACATGTTGTTTTTTAAATCTTGTCAGATGACCTCACTGGAGTTACAGCTTCACTCTTGGATGGTTCCTCAATTGAACTGGTTCCTTCATATAAATACCTTGGTATTTGGATTGACAGTGACCTTTCCTTTAAGAAACATACTAGTGAGGTTGTTAAAAAGCTTAAGTGTAAGGGGGTTTATTTTACAGAAACAAATCTTGCTTTTCTTCGATGAACGAGAGACAAATTGTTCATTCAACGTGCATGCCTGTGCTAGACCATGCATGGGTATACAATATACCAAAGTGCATCTGCTACTACTCCGAAGCTGCTTGACTCTGTTTATCATAGTGCCCTACATGTTATTACTTCAGACAGTTATAACACACATAAGTGTATTTTATACCTGACAGTTGGTTGGACCTGCTTAAAAGTGCGTTGATCCTTCCTCTGGTATATTTAACATCACTGTTGATCGTCAGGTTTCAACAATAGATCCCAGAATTCGATAGCATTGCAGACACCTTTTGTAACTACTGAGTTTGGTGGTTCTGCCTTCTCTTTCAAATCACCTCATTTGTGGAATAGTATTCAATCAGAATTTAATTTGGGTTCCTTGGTGTCCAAGGGACAGTTTCAGAAAATTATGTTAGATTTTTATAGTGAGAACTGTGTTTATTTTAATTGATTGTGACAATAATTCACAATTCACAGTCAGAATGTCTGTGATATGTATGTATCTGTCTTTAATTTTGATTGTATCTGTGTGTTGATGTTCCCAGGGCATGATTGAAAATGAGACCTCGGTCTGAATGTGTCTCCCTGGTAAAATAAAGGTAAAAAAATATCCCTGCCTAAGATACGGCAGCTGAGAAAGGGAAGACAAGTGATAGGCCTTCAATAAAATAGTAATTACTAGTGCAATAATTACACTAACATAGACAACATTTTACCAAAACAAATGGGTATCTTCAACAATGCCACAATATCCCTTCATTCACCACAGGGTTTTTCAGTTATAATGGGTAAAGCCTACATGTGAAATTAATGATTCTTATCATCTTCAACTGGAGCAAATAGAACATCATGTGCAGTGCAATTACAGGAAGACACGAAACGTTGAGATTATAAAGTACCGCTATTGTAAACTGAAGTCAGTTTTGAAAAAATATATTCCAAAGTAAGCATTTTTGGTACAATCATATATTGTTTTAAACCCAATAGAAGTATTGTGAAACACTCAAAGTGGTTCTTAAACACAAATACTATGTTTTTGAGTAACACGCACAATTTCATTCATATTGGTTTAAGATGCATAAAAGATGCATAAAAAATGTTCAAGCATACCCTGGGAACATAAAAAATAATTACAATTACAATCTGCATGTGACAAATAGGAAAAATATATATATTATAAGCACCTCGAACTGAACCCTTCCTTTAACCTGATCCGAAAACTAAGACTTCTTAATTACACAAGCAAGTTAATTTACATAGCACAATTCATACAGAGAAGCAATTCAATGTGTTTTACAAAGGAAAATAATAATAAAATAATAAAATACATGTTTTATATCCATAGCAACCTGTTTACTGGCATCATGTACATTTAAAACATTACATCTCAGTATTAACTGTTTACATTTTATTCAACAGGTCTGAACCTTTTCAAGTCTTTAGAACCTGGCAATACTAATTATCTTAGGTACATAATGTAAGTAGTTTGGCAGGTGAGATATTTGAATTAAACATTGACATGGATATACTAAATAATTATCAACTTTTTTCATACTCTCATTGTTGTTGAACTAAAAAATTGATCGATTGATTATTAAATTAAAATTTTGCATGAACACGTTCCAAATTTCTACCTTTTAACAGTTTTTATTTTATTTCATAAACAACGTGGAATTTGTAAATACTTTATTGAATTTATCACAATCATATAAATAAAATAAACATATATGTAATGTTTCAATGGTTTGTAACTAGTTTACATTTGCGAAATATTTTTCAAATGGAACCAGCAACAAAACTGTTAAATGGCTTTGCACGCAACCTTGCAATTTCTATTCACCAAATGTGGAACTAATATATGTTCAGACTTACTTTTGCAGACGGGAATCGCAGAGATGAGGAGCACCAGGAGAGTGAAGCTCGCGCTGCTGAGGGGGTTCTTAGAGCTGGTACTCGGATTGCCTGTGTAGCTCGCGCTGGTGCAGGTCACAGAGACTCTGTGTTGGCACTGAGATTTCTTCATCATTACTTCTCTCCACTTGCCTTTGGCCTGGGTTCTCGTTAATCTGATATATAATCTTCAGCCGGAAAAAAATATTAAAGCACGAGGCTACACCCTCTTTACATGAATGACACCAACACTGCATGCGTCATTAATTCCACGTGCATGCATGCATGCATACACTAGGGCCTGTCTAATTGATGATTGAGAATAGGAGAAAACAACTGTATGACAACAGTAAAGTATTTCGCCTGAGTTATACACCACGGCTTAAATGACATCACTGCTGTTTTGCAACTCAGTTATATAAGAGATTAAATGGGCATTTTAGACTTTCTGACACTGTAGTTTAAAATAAAGCACGTTTTTGGGCCACTTGGCTTTGCACAGTGGGTCAGCGAATCAGACTTATGTAAAAATGGAAAGATAAATAAAAAAATGCTGAAATACATAAAACACATGAACTCACACATATTACTGCCCTAGGGATGCTGGGCAGAACACAGCCATGTAGCTTGTTGTGAAATGTAATGTGAGAGGTTACGGTTGACCTGTGTGAAAGGCAATTCAAAAAACAAAAGCCATATTAAAGATCCTCATGACAATATCAAGCTTTCTCTAATACCATACCTTCTCAATACTTCTCTGCTTTAATATTCTCCCAGAATTGTCTCTAGAGCAATCGTTTTCAAGGAACCTCTGTGTCACAAATGCTGTTGTAGGTCTGGAGTAAACCCATTAAAAAGATTAATCAAGGTTTATGTCACTATTTACTGTTTTTTTTATATAAATATAAAATCAACATAACTACTGGGCTCAAGGAAGCACAAAGCCATCAGTTGTATCTGTTTCTATCCTCACATCAACAAGACTTCACTAACATTAGTGGTATGGTTCATCAGAGCATTATCATTTATCATTATCATATGGTTCATCAGAGCTAGCATTTATTATTATCATATGGTTCATCAGAGCTAGCATTTATCATTATCATATGGTTCATCAGAGCTAGCATTTATCATTATCATATGGTTCATCAGAGCTAGCATTTATCATTATCATATGGTTCATCAGAGCTAGCATTTATCATTATCATATGGTTCATCAGAGCTAGCATTTATCATTATCATATGGTTCATCAGAGCTAGCATTTTCTCTGTAAATCCTGCTCAATCTGTAGCACAGTAATATGCATCTACATTTTCATTTGATATCAATGGCACTGTAAAACAGTTTTTACTGCTCCACCAAGAGAGCACAATTTCTTAACGTCAATATCAGTATATCTGTTTTCTATGTTTGCTTTGGTGAAAATGTCTCCAAACTGTACATTATGCTAGATATTGAAAAAAGGTATGGACCAGAGAGCAGAAATATATATTTCGTTGCCTAGTGATGTAATCTGTAATTGTTGTCGCGTGCCTCATTAGAGACCCCGAATATGCATTTGAATGAGCTCCACTGGATATTGCAGTCACAGTAGTAACGAAACATCATACTTATGAAAATCCAGTCCACATTAGCAAATATAAACATCTCACATAACAAAAAATACATTGGAGGATTCTCTAACCTTTGTTTGTGTGTGGGTGTAGGTGTGTGGGTGTAGGTGTGTGTGTGTGTGTGTGTTATATGGCACACTCATATTTGCACAGAGATCAGTTTTACTGTAACTGACGCACAGATGGGAACAGTATATGACACACACACACACAATAAGTTCAGTGCCACTGGGAGACACCCATCGGAAAAAAATTAAAAAAAAAAAAAAATTAATGAATACATCTGATGAATTAATCTGAAAAGATCCCTCACAGCTGGGTTATTGCTTGAGCTGTAATTGGTCATTGGAGCATAGATTAACATGAATGAATAGTGATTATAAAGGAATTACATATTTAGGATGTTTTGATAAGGTCAACTCAATCAAGGAACATTTCGATTGTAGGGCTTTAACCGAGATCTTCGGAATCTACCTCCACCCACTCTGAAAATACAATTCAATGCAATCATTCAGCCCACATCCAATGTAAATATGTGCATAAAAATTATAGAAATGGCCTGAGTTGATTACATAGCAATACTGTCGACGTGCCATTGAAAGAAAGTACCAGAAAATCTATCCAAAACACTTCTTATTCCGGGGTCCAGCTGTCCAGTCGACTATAATCCTATGAGCTGACCCTCAGAGACGTGGGAGGGAAACACAGTGCTCAAGCGCAGAACTACTTCCTGTCAGGGCCCACACACACACACACACACCCTGCAGCACTTCCTAAATTCTCTCTATGACTACAACCTAACTTGCTCAATTACATTAAGATTGGTCTTTTGTGGTGGTCATACTTCCCACCAATTCACTGAGACCTTTCCAAGCTAATTGGAGGAGGAGTTTCTGGGAAGAAAGCTTGAATCCTCTCAGCCAACGCAGTTTCACAGTAGGTGAGAAATGTGAAGACACATGTTAGGAGAAAGGATTTGAGGAATAGTACTGCTTTTTAGATGCAAACTTTGAGACTCATTGGTACTCAGAAAGAATGAGTTTCTTATGTGCCAAGAAACAACTTTATGTAGTAAATCTATAACCTTCACTGGCCCAAGTTATGTACGATGACTGAAGACTTCTTTATGGTGTGTTTTACCGAGCTTCACCTGTAAACACTGTTTCTGAAGATGTTGAGAGATTTCACAATCCACACTTCAGGCTGATTCTGGGAAGATCACTGTCAATACCATGAGGATTGCACTGAAATTAGGATTTATTAACACCTGAACACACACATAAAATAAGTCATGTTGTAAATTCTGCACATGCAACAAGTCAACAAGTTTCCTGGATCTATAAGAAATAATTATATCAAATAAAGGTGTTGACATAACACATTCCCTACAGAATGGTCTGACAGTAAAGACAAGTGATTCAAATAATCAATACTTAGCCATAAAAAAATGAAATATCAAGAATTAGAAGACAACTGTGCACAGCTCATCTGCAATTGTCTGTTTCCATCTCTAACACTTTCCTTGTGAGCCAGTAAATACAGATGTACAATAATCATTATTATCCCCTATGGCTGTAATCAAGAATTATTGAACAAATGAGGAATTTCCATACAGCGAAACCTACAATTGGAGACCCACTGATTTAATTGTCGAAGAAGATTTATGATCAATATGATTAAATATGCACAATAGTTTCTGTTTTACCCACAGCTCTCGATTAATCCTACTACACAGCGAGCATATCATAAGCAATCACTCCTGGTTGCAGTAGTAAGTAAACCAAAGAGCTACATTTGTCATTAATGGTAAAACTATTGTCCTTTACTTCGGTATCACTTTGCATAATGAGTAAATACAAAGTAATTACATTATTTATGCGATCTCACTCGTTTCCCCGAGACACATAGATTTAACCACATTCATTTAACCACACCTTCGTTTAACAGAGCAATATGAAGCCATAGCCAGGCAGCATGCGGCAAAAATACCAAAATGTTTCCTTTCTTTTTACCATCCATTCGGTCAAAAACTGGCAACACAAATGTAATTATCAAGCCACAACATTAAACCTAGTTGGGGATCACGAACTAACCCTTCACTTAACATTATGTTTGAAAGCAAATGTTCTATAGCATTGATAATACCAGTAAAAAGTCCTCCATTATATCTGCCAGTCTCCAGTCCATATTTTTGAGATTAATAGAACCGTCTTGACTAATATCCCACTTAGGCCATAGGCAGAGCAACCATAATTACACTTGGTATAATATTTTCTGAGTGTTATTATTTTTTAGACTTGTTTTTATGCTCTACTAATTGCTCATCTTCTTGTACGCGGCTCCGTTGATAGGACCTCTTCATTTTGTGATCATTTCATCACCCATTCTACCACCTCCCACTGCTTTTTTCAGTTACTCCAACTCATGTAATGCTGATTTATTCTAATCTCTTTTTATTAATTTTTTATTTAAAGACTATCATTGAAATATGTTTATTTCCTTGTACATGATGCCTTACACTGTAAAACATTACCTGGGTGGTTGGCGAATACTAATTAGTAAAAGCAGCGACATTTTTCACTGCTCTGACATCTTGGCTTGTACACACATCCCGTACATCAGCTGTTAACGCCAACACAAAGCTGTACCCTGCTTAGCAAAAATGCCAGGGAAGGATAGTTTGTTTTTATGTCAGCATCATTTGCTGACAATAGAGCTTTTTTCTGACTCTAAGAGCATGGCTACCAAGCTCATATTACAGAGGCGACTGATAATTCCACCGTGTCAGACTCATATAGTCAGGGTGAACGCACATACACCAAATAAAAACGGTTCACCTAACATTTTCTATACTTTTTAATTAAAGTATATGGAGCTTCACAGCTTTTTATTTTTTGGCCAAAGAGAGTTTTTATGAACATACTGACCATGCAGAACCTACTTGTCATCAACAACGACAACAACAAGGAAGTCCCAGGGTCACGCATTTGAGAGCATGCTCTCCCACATCACAACGTTGCTTCTCTGGCACCTAAGCCACCTGCATGAGTTGCCCGCCCGCGGTTAGACCAGCTAATCTCTGTCGTCAATCCCTCTGACTCCCTGGGTGACGCGGGTTAATTACGATTTCCCATGTAGCTTGTGACACTGCCAAGGATCAAACCTACACTGTTGTTGTTAGCTTGGCGCTACAAAAAATGTTTTGCATTACTTTTAAGGTTTCATTTTTTGGAAGATTTCTAGCAGGCATGCTCGCAGGTACCAAATATCCGCACATCATTTCAGCGCCACAAATGGATGCAGTTAAGAACCTTTCAAAGCTAATTGGAGGTTCTTTCAGATTGCTTTGCCAATTGAGCGACCAATCAGACATTTCGTACACACAAAATATGTTTTGAACAATTTCTTAAATCCTCATGTGCTGATCTCTTGGACCATAGGCTCTTTTCTAAGGTCTGCAGCATGTTAAACTGATAGTATTCATAATTTTCTGAGAGTATTTATAATTTACTAATGGTGTTCATCATCTAATAGTATATAATACTGATAGTATGCATATTTTACTGAATGGATTTGTATTAAACTGATAATATTAATATCCTTTCATATTATTATTTACGATGACATGTAAAAGGTGAGATGAGTTTGATAAAATAGTTGTGGAATTGCAGAATGAATAGACATAATACACAGATGTACACAGATCTAAACAGCCCACGTCAAATGTCAATCAGATAAAAATGGCCTTTGTGATTCCTCAACACAGCCAGAAAAGCTGTCATTGTTTTCCTCACCAATGTAAATGTCATTGCAGATTATACAGATGCCATCGTTCTCCCTGAGCGCTGCATTTTCGGGGTGAAAAGCCCTTTTGTTTGCAGGTCACATCTGTGCCTCATTTGCTGTGTGTGTGTCATAGGGAGCTCACTCAGCACTGTTGTAATTTACAGGTTAATTTACTACCCCCAGAGATATGCTGGTCAAGCCCTCTGTAAGACATTCATAATGATGACGCTGTTAAACATGGCAGAAGTGGACATTTCTACATGTCTTACTTTACTAAAGGGTTTGCAGGTGTCATCCATTGATTTCAATTAAAGCCATGTAAGGTTATTGCTTTTGTGTAAACACTTCTATCAATATAAAATCTCCCTGGCAACTGCCTTTTGACATATTCAACAATAACACGAAAGTATGAATGTATTTTCCATGTATGTTAGAATGGGGTTGAACAGTAGGAATGGCCACAGGATAAGTGTTTATTATGGGAAGTGGCAGAGGTGGGAAAATTAAAAGCACGCAACAAACCTCTCTACTGGGGTGTCCTCCTGGAGGAGTTTTGGGAGCAATGGGTGTGGTTGTTTGTCTGGGATGGCCTCCTAGTGGAGGTTTGGGAGGAATGGGTGTGGTTGTTTGTCTGGGGTGGCCTCCTAGTGGAGGTTTAGGAGGAATGGGTGTGGTTGTTTGTCTGGGGTGGCCTCCTAGTAGAGGTTTGGGAGGAATGGGTGTGGTTGTTTGTCTGGGGTGGCCTCCTAGTGGAGGTTTGGGAGGAATGGGTGTGGTTGTTCATTACTTCAGCAGCCTCTCCACCTACTTCTCCCGACTATCTTCCGTCTTCCCTTAATCCTGCATGGGGAAGTGCAGCATTGAGGGCACAATGGCCTGATTCATATTTTACTTCGCCTCTGATCCTGAGCAGCTTTTGAGAAACCTTTTTAGACATCGCAGGCATCTGTTCACACGGTCCCGATGGAAGACAGCTGTGCAGTCTTAAAATCTTACCTTTAACTGAATTAAGATTTATTGAAGAAAAAAATATTTCTAATAAATGTCTAGCCTAGTTTCAGTGTCAGATAAAGCTAAATATTCATCAAACACACTATTTCATTGCCTATTTCTCTCATCTTCACCAAGAGGGTCATTTAGTGTTTTTGTGAGTGTGTGAACAGTGCAAACAAGCACTAAAATAGCATTACCAGTTAGTGAACCGCAATCAATTTCAAGCAGAGCATTTGGCATAAAATAAATAGTGTGGGCTCTCAGTACCACAGGATACACATAAAAATCATTGGCCAATAACAAAATATTTTTCCTCTAACGTACTGAGCCAATCAAACACGTCAGCATGTCACATTGACCTAGTAAAAACATTTTTTGGGGTAAACACCTTTTTTTAAAAGCTAATTAGCTTTACGATTTCGCAAGAGCTTGCCCTGCACGGTTGACATTTATTGACATTTATTAACAAAACTATAACTAAGAAAAGGCACTAAACAACTACACAGGAAAGAACCAAACAGAAAATAGGCTTATAAAAACAAAGAGTGAAAAAACACAGTGGGAAATCAGGAACTCAAATAAGGACAGTGATTGAGGAAACAGTTGAGGGTAATAAACAATGAAACAAGAGTCTGTGATACAAATGCGGAAGAGAGGGCATTGGATCACACGGCCTCGGAAATCCTGCCGTGCCATGACGTGACAGACAGTACAGCAAATCCTCGACGGCAGCCACCTATCCCGAAGCTCCACTGAAGCCCATGGATCTGTATAATCTTTGGGCCACGAGGACGTGCTGCTCCAGAACGGGCGGCCGGACAGTAGGGCACTGGATGACTTGCAAGGTGCCCTCCTCCTTCAGCAGCTGCTGGGGCTGCTGAAGGTTAAACTAAAAAAGGTTAAACTAAAACTCCAATTCTGTAAATTGCTCTCTTAACTTTTTTAAGTAGATTCATTACCTATAGATATGATAAATTCTCAGGGAATAATTAATGTGAACTCCTGCCGAAGATATTCTCAAAAGAATCCTCAGGCATACAGCTATTTAAGACCTTTAATGCTGTACATTTGGCAATTACCGCATCTCTTCGCCCTCATAGAAAGATTTGTTTGTACAATAAAGTATCGAGTACCAGAATGTATTTTTATTTATGACATGGAAATGCAAATAGGCTGTTAAACATTGCTATATATCACCTCCTCTCGAAACACGAAAGTCTAAAATGATATTTGTTTATTACAGTAATAACTCTGTTTTGCTGTGGAATGTGAGGAACCCAGTATGTCTCAGTCCGCTCGTATAATCCAAACTCTTGCACTGACAACTCGCATGATAACAAGCAGTTATGTCTGACAACCATGTTTGGTGCTCAGTTTGCCATAGCTCAACAGGGACCCGGTGGCACGCGTAATATCGCAAAGCAGAAAATTACTTGGCGAGACACACACAACACACAGGCACTTTGATTCCAACAGTTGGTTAAAGTGTGATTGTATCTATTAACGCTCTTCTTCATAGTCTTGACATACCTGGCAGGCTGTTTCTACAATGTACCGCCGATCTGTGTTTGCTTTTCTCACGGTTCCATTCTTGGCCGGTCAAGCCTCTCTTTTTAAAGCTCAACCTTGAGAAGATGGAGCAGCTCTTTATCCTCATTTTCAATTGTCCTAGGTCTTCTCGTGTCACGACACTTTTCTAAACACTAGCCTACTGAGTGCCTACTTATCCCAAGGACAAAGGGCACAAGGAGATTGAAACTGACATGTTCATTCACAAGGACACTGGAGATATAGATGAAACCACAGCTCTTAAGGGCAACAGTTGTTTGTCTTCAATCATGGCAGCTGGATTTCTTAATGGGAAACGTGAAAAAGAGGTCATTTTATGTAAAGGGCAATTACTTTTTACAACAAAGCAAACGGACAGGTCAAACCTTCTGGGTCATAAGTTATAACTGCACTAATTACACTGCTGTAAGGAAATATGTGTATACATCCTCTGAAAAAAAATATTGAACATAAAATATATGAACATAAAATAAGCATAAACATTAAGGCACCAAGGGGCATTACAAGAACTGATTCAAATAATTTACACAAATGGATAATTGATCTTCATTTCAACTTTTGTAAGATGAAGATATCATAATACTTAAGTTAATGTATAATGCAGTGCATGAAATAGTGTATCAAGAGCACCTATTAGCTATATTAAATATAAATAAGATATATGTAGCAGTTAGACACCAACACAGATTAATGTCGCCACCTAGTGTTCTTTGGTGGTAATTGGTGTGAGTCATTCAATGGTGTAGACGGAGGGAAATTGATCTCTTGTCCAAAGAGTCCGGCTAGGGTGTGTCTTTTTGCCACTTTTATCAAAAATAAAACAAGCGAACAACTTGTCCGTGACAGACACCACTATAGAGATACAAAAATAATCGAATGTGTACATTGTGAGTCACAGCGGGTCACATAGCAGTGGTCTTAACCCGGTCACCCCCTCCAAGACACCCGCCTCCCCTCATCATACCCTGTCTCCTGACCTGGCTGGCCAGCTGGTTTGCCCCCTTCACAAACAGGACCCAGGATTTTACGCTGCTGTAATATTGTGCCGGGGACGTAGGGATCGAAAGGTGTCTTAACTTCTTGTGTCTCGTTCTGTTCATACTAAGGAGGACCTGTCCCCGTTGATCACACAGAGGAATATACTTGCCCATTAGACCTGTAGCTGTCCCCTCCTACGGCCTTACAGATTGTGTTGTTTTTCCATGTATTTCATATTTTGGCTATTGTTACAGTTTGGCCTTCACAGTGGATCACTTCTTCCACTTGCATATGCTCTGCAGTCACTTCAACAGGGACTTCTTGGGTCACTTCTCCTCACCATCAGGGGGGCTGTTTGGTGATGCACAGGGTAGCTCATCAATCTTCCCTGCAGATGGGAGCACACCCACCCTGTTGTTCCTCTTGAAAATGTTTCTTAGCCCCTTGAATAGGGACGTCTTGGCCTGCTTGGGTGCGGCATCCACAGCCGGGTCAGTGTTCTGCATCTGCCGCCTTATAGCGTTACCTATGAGGTGGCGGAGAACACACTCTCTGAACATCATGACCGCGAGATAAATAGTAAGAAGGGGGGCGTGAGGGGTTAGAGTGCCGGCAAGAATATTTGTTGTTATGTGGGAGTTAACGCTATGCCATCATAATCTTGGTGTGTTTCTACAGACTCAGATGAGTCCTTGTTTGTGATGCATCCCACCAACAGATTACATAGACACGTTATGAAAATTGACTCACAAACTGACCATCGTTTTTTCTCTAACCGGATAGGAAATATTAATTTGTGAATCTTTGCTGCCATCTGTTGGAAATATACAGTACCCTATCTGGAAATGTTTTTGCAAAGTGTTGTCACGTAATGGAGGTGTAGTGTAGACGAAAGCCAGGATCAAAGCGTGCATCTTCCATTTTAAATGGTTTATTATAAAACAAACCGTAAATGGCGACACAAAACTATGTACTGTATGAATGAAATAAAATTGCGCAATCGCGACTTAAAACACTCAGACAAACAGTACGTAACACTCACACTTACACTCACACTCACACTCACACTCACACTCACACTCACACTCACACTCAAAGACATCAACGTGGCATTGCAACAATAATAACCAACAATGTGAAAAGGCAAACGCTCAACTTAAATACAAAATTAATTACAAAACCCCCACCTGGTGTGTGCAATAAGCTAAACCAACTACCCAACTAATTACACCCAGAGTGAGGAAGAATCCACTCGTGACAAGTTTACAGATATTCATACTGAGCTGCCAATTTCAGAAATACTTGTTTCTTTCCTGTCACTTGCACCTCTTCAGATATCAACGGAAAAGAAGATATTCATGGCAAGAGGAAACACTGTAAATCTGAGCTGAAAAAAACATTTAAGAAAAGAATTTAGGGGCAAGAAAATAGCATAGAACTCACTAATCATTAAACATTTCAATATACCAACGTTAAAATGTAATGCTCAGGCCTTTATCACAATCGTCATACCAAGAAAATGTCTAAATGTTTAGGTTACTCAGAGACAAAATAAGGTCAATGATATGCTTAAGTTTGTAGTCTTAATGATTGACATGTAAGACATGATGTAGTGTAAGCAGTTAAGTGTTGCTATTAACAACCAAAGAGGAAATGATGCACAGAACGGGGCTGTGTTCAGATATGTTAGTTTGGTAACTTTTTTAAGTGAAAGCCTGAAATTGAATAAAGTATAAACCCTGGATGATTTGTACTTTAACATAACTAATACTCTACATATTTCAAGAAGTGTGATAGTGTCACGATACCATTCTTTAGGTTAGACCTTGGGTAATAGCTTCACATTGTGATTTGATAGGCTTTATGGAAAGTTCACTTTGTTAGATCCACAAGAATGCCTTCAGCTGATTAGGACATAAACATGTCTAATGTGTGTGTAGGTGTAAGTGTATATAGCATAACCCCATTATGTGTTAAAGTGACATAGTGGATGCTCTCAATTTTAATATCGAGACCAAACAAATCTTACTTGAAATGTGTGTTTGTTTCATGAATCTCAAGATAGAAGCTCACTAGCCTGTTAAATGTTATTAAAAATAGGAGGTTCTCAAAGTTAAAACAGTGCCCAGATTTAAACAACGTGAAAATATGCATTTGAGAGATCTTAAGGAAACAGCGCCATCCAAATGTGCCCTTATATTCAAATACGGTATACACCATTGCCTTGACATAAAGACATGATAGAGACAGTCACCTGTTACTATATATGAGCATTTGAAAAAGAAACAAGTGTGTTGTCATGACGAATGCTGGTAGATTGTGATAGAAAGATACCTCTTTCTGTATTATCCTTATTTTCGCTTCCACTCCTTACCTTACAATGTTATTTTATAACTCGTACTGTAGATCTTTCCTCTTCTCAGATACACATACAAACTGCTCATTTATTTCTATCTGATGACTTAGTTGTGTGACAATCATATAAGGATGATGTCACTCTGTGTGTGTGTGTGTGTGTGTGTGTGTGTGTGTGTGTGTGTGTGTGTGTGTGGGGGGGAATGAATACAGCACTCACTCGGAAAAAAGTGCAATGTCTGACACTATAAAATGGATTATAAAGTGTCATCCGGTCTTTGTAATTATTTTCCTATCTCTTTGACTTTATTTGCATATTTGCCTGTGAGTAAACACGAGCTATATCTTTTTCTGGGAGGAACAGACGACCGTGGTCACGTGCAAACCGTAAGTCACGTGATTGGTCCAGCCCATCGCGGATGCCGGAAGCAGTACAGGGCAGAGGGGCAGGAAAACATAGCGATTGATTGATTAAAAGATCACTTCTAAATGGAAATGAAGTAATTGACGTAAAAAAACATCTCCAGTGCATTACATCCTTGATCCGATTCAAATTGGAGGTAGGTGGGTTGTTTTTAAGACCCTCAGCATGGGACCTTGCTAGCTAGCCAGCCTAGCAGAGTTAGCCAACAATAATAGCATGTGTATGTAGCTATCATAAATAGATTTAAAGACAGTTAAATTAGCTGATTGTTTAATGGACAAGTGCTTGCCTTTGCAGAATGACATTGCCAGATACCATGTCGCTTAGTAAACACCACTAATTACAATAATATAAACTACATCTATGCAAGTAAGCCGTAGCATCTCGCAATAAACCTCTTATTAAATACAACTGTCAATCAATAGAGTACTCGGGCTGACGTCATACGGGTAGCGGTGGACTACGCTGTTTTTGTTACACACATGTTTACTATGTTTACTTGCAAAACGTTTCAAAACATTTGGCCCCTATTCAATGCACATTCACTTTACAGGTAACGTTAGATTTTTGCACTTGTTGTGTTACTTTACAGGCGTTTTTTAATGCACATTGATTGCAGTGTAAATGTGATATTTTTCCAAAAAAAAAAATATTTCCCAAAATATAAATAATTATGATTTTTTTTATCTGGACCTTGGTCATTAGCCAGTGTTATATAAGTCCTAGCATTTTTTTTAATGGTAATCTTCCTTTTTCTCTTGAATATCTGTATTGAATTAGAATGTACTGGGTTTAGAAACCAATCCATGAAGTTTGAGTAGTGAAAATGTGGCGTGACTGATTACAATCAGATTGTAATCCAACCCTGGTCACAAGGTAACTGAAGCAGAAATCATGTTAAGCTTTCCAAATAAGATCCATAAAGCATCGTATCACACGAATGCCTTGACAGTCAACAGGTTCAGAAACATTCAAGTTGTAGTGGTAAATTATAGTTATGGGCTGTGCACCTCAATGAGAGGAATACAATTGGGTTTCCTTTAGAACAATAGGAATGATGTGTTTCGCTGCTTTCACGTCATGGCTACGGTAATGGCTACATTAGATATCTCTGGTGTGAGTTCACAGATATGACCGCCATCAAGCATGCCTTACAGAGGGACATTTTCACCCCCAACGATGAACGTCTCCTCAGCATCGTCAACGTCTGCAAGGCAGGGAAGAAGAAGAAGAACTGCTTCCTGTGTGCCACGGGTGGGGATAATTTTACCAGTCACATAATGTAAACATTTAGAGATTAAGGCTACCATTAGAATATTGTCTTGGGAAATAAATTTACATTAAAGACTGTAGTTAGAAATGGATACACGGATCAGTGTTACTCCATAGTACAGACCATAATATATGTTTGATATTTCTACCGCAGTTACAACAGAGAGGCCGGTGCAGGTGAGAGTGGTTAAGGTTAAGAAATCGGACAAAGGGGATTTCTACAAACGGCAAATGGCCTGGGAACTCCGGGATCTGGCTGAAGTGGATGCGAAAGATGCCAGCAAGGTTAGTGAACTTTCGTTTTCCTTCCTGTCGATGCCCGAATTCATTTTCGCCCCAACAATTTGAAAACGACGGATTTTCTAAACGCTGCCTCTCTCCGTTTCATCTGGGCCAGCCCATCAATTTCTAGGACCAATCAGAACTGTTTGAATTATTTTACTGTCTGGACATCATCAGCGCCACTCAAATCCAGACTCATTGCTGGAAAGAAACATTTGTTGGTTTGATGTTTGGCCGGTGCAAAAGAGTATGCATAGCAAGGCAAAATGTAACTAGTCACAGCTCTCTTTTACTTCATTCACATCCTGCAGCTCACCAGCAGATTTTTTATTTACCTTTTATTTGACCAGGTAGGCCGATCGAGAACAAATTCTTATTTGCAACGGCAACCTGGCCAAGATAAAGCAAAAAAATTTACAAGACATACAAAGGACAGACATACAGTTGCACAATAAATACACACAATACAAGAGTGCAAATTAGCAGTGGGATTCTACATGACAATACATAACCAAGTGGAGAGTCAATATACAGTCTATACAGTATGGTGTATAAGTAGGTCAGTCAAGCAGCATAAACATTTAGAATACATTTCTCATTCGTATATATACATATACACATACACAGACAATACAATACATGATGTCAACAATCTTTTGGAGGTGTGATGTCATTCAGGTGAACCTATAGCTGTTGAGGCATTCCACCTGTTTTCACTCCGGACGTACCTCCCATTGTTCCCTTTTGTCTTTCAGGAGAACCCAGAGTTTGACCTCCATTTTGAAAAGGTCTACCGATGGGTGGCCAGCAGCACAACCGAGAAGAACTCCTTTATCTCCTGCATCTGGAAGCTGAACCAGCGTTACCTGCGGAAGAAGGTGGAGTTTGTGAATGTCAGTTCCCAGCTCCTAGAAGGTAGGGAGTCTCTTAAACAACGGGTTGAAAGCATGGGCGCCTTCTAGTGACCCTCGCTGTTCTTTGTATGTTGAGTCTTCGAGTGTCTTCTTGCTTGTGCCCAATCACATGAACTCAGCCCGAAGTGTTTTTCCATAGACGCGTATGTAACCTGCGACGATTTGCCGTGGCTTTTGGTGGCTTAACACTTCTTTATTCTTACTCTTTTCTCTTAAACTGTCACTGGCCAGAGCTTCCTAAAGCTGAAGGTTGGTAGCACTTAACTTCTTTTCACATTTCCACTCCATGGTGATCTCACCGAGTTGATTCAGCGTTCTCATAGTGGACTCGCATATCTTGCCTAACTATGGCTGTTTGCCTCCTTTGGCTGTTGAGTGAGTGGCTGTCGAGTGCTGACGTGTGAATAATTAAAATGTATTTTTTTTGTATTTGTATTATGAATTCGTACAATTTGAGGTGCGAAGTGTGTGTTTGTCTGTATGTGCATACTGTATTGTACCACAAGTTCCGTTCCTAACTTTCCATCGTCCTCTGTGTCCCTGATAAAGAGTCGGTCCCTAGTGGTGAGAGCCAGAGTGTTGCCGGGGGAGACGAGGATGCTCTGGACGACTACCAGGAGCTGAATGCTCGCGAGGAGCAAGATATTGAGAGCATGATGGAGGTGTGCGACTACGCCATCTCTAATGCAGAGGCCTTCGCTGAGAAACTTTCCAGGGAGCTCCAGGTTCTGGACGGGGTGAGTACATGTGTTGAAATCTCCCCCAGAGCAGATGAATTAACCCTTGGTGAGAGAGAGAGATGTGTGCTGGATTGCACTTCATTTTCCATCGTTAGTTCACGCTGTCAGTCTGTAAACACTTGGCTCTACTGTGGTAAACGTGATCAAACTAACATAATCTTTGCTAAATTTAATGCATTTTTTAAATAAAACTGACCAAGCATGACATGAGATTAGTATTTTCTGGACAGGGTGCATTGTAGCAGGAGTCAACTCTGTTAACAGGTCTGAGTAGCCACAGGTAGCTTGGGAGGGATTGCTTGTTTTTACAAAGAGTGCAAAACATTTTATTTCTAGCCATCTTTAAAATGCTTTTGTTTATCACATTAGATTTTTTTAGAGACTGCCTAATTACCATATTTGGTTGCATCCAGTTTTCTCCTTCCCTTTAAATCTTTAAACGCCACACATTGGCTGCTTCTGTAGTAGGATGTTTGTTTTTATAACAGTTATTTATTGTTATTATTGTAATAAGATGCATTTTGTTTATTGTAGACCATTCTGTTAAGCGTACATGAAAACATATCCACAGTATCCTAGGCCAGTGTTAAAACTAACCTAAAGCAGGTGCAGTCTTGTTGTAGTAAGTTGTCATTAGTCAAATCCACATTCTGTCGTCCCAACCCCCCCCCCGCCCGCCAGGCCAACATCCAATCCATCATGGCGTCAGAGAAGCAGGTGAACATCCTGATGCAGCTGCTGGACGAGGCTTTGTCGGAGGTGGACACCATAGAGGGCAAGCTGAGCAGCTATGAGGAGATGCTGCAGAGTGTCAAGGAGCAGATGGACCAGATCTCCCAGAGCAACCGCCTCATCCATATCAGCAACACCAACAACGGAAAGCTGCTGAATGAGATCCAGTTCCTAGTGGTGAGAACTGGGGTTGTCAGGGCAAGGGACGGCGTTGCCGGGGAGGGGCCGGCGTTGCCGGGATGGGGTTGCCTCTGTGGTGCGATCGTGTCAATGTGCGGGTTGTGTGTTCTTTGATTTTGTTTAACGGGATAACGTGAGGAACTCCTCTTCTGCAGAACTACATGGACCTGTCGAAGGGACACATCAGGGCACTTCAGGATGGGGACCTGTCCTCTCCCAAAGGCATCGAGGCCTGCATTAACGCCTCTGAGGCTCTGCTGCAGTGCATGAACGTGGCACTCAGACCGGGCCACGATAATCTGATGGCTGTGAAGCAGCAGCAGCACCTGTTTGCTGACCTCAGAGATACGTTCGCCCGGCGCCTCACCAACCACCTCAACAACGTGTTCGTCCACCAGGTAACCCCCACGCCACAGTGACACGTCCACCAGGTAACCCCCACGCCACAGTGACACGTCCACCAGGTAACCCCCACGCCACAGTGACACGTCCACCAGGTAACCCCCACGCCACAGTGACACGTCCACCAGGTAACCCCCACACCACAGTGACACGTCCACCAGGTAACCCCCACGCCACAGTGACACGTCCACCAGGTAACCCCCACACCACAGTGACACGTCCACCAGGTAACCCCCAGGCCACAGTGACACGTCCACCAGGTAACCCCCAGGCCACAGTGACACGTCCACCAGGTAACCCCCAGGCCACAGTGTCTATGTGGGTCTCGAACAGGGTTGTATTGAGGTTGTATTTGTACTTCATCTCTAACAATGGATTGGCAAGATTTTAGCCCAAAGTGTTTGTGGGATAATATAAAAGGGTGTAGTACAATACAATGTATTATGTAACACTGTGATTTTGGTATCCACAGAACTTCAACATAATGACGTCTATCTGCCTAATAGGCAAAATGTGTGGATTTGAGGAAAATCAGCTTGAAAAATGATTTTAGTCTGAATATTTAATGGGTTCAAACGTGCTGCCAAAGTCAAAGACCTTTTAATTTCACTCCAGTTTGATTCTGATAACGAGGGGGCCCCTGAGCTTGCTACTACAAAGGGGCCCCGGGGCCCTAATGGTTTGAGGACCACTATTTTATTTATCTAAACCGGATCTCAAAATGTATAATTTTTATAATTTTTATATTGAAAAGACAGACAACTAAGTACCATATACAAGGTATATAAATTATATATATGTGTGTTCAGCCATAACCAAATTCTATTTGTCATATAGTATTTCAACCATTTGCTGTTTTGGCTGACGGCTCTTTCGGTCTTCTTCATCCACTTCCTTGTTGAACATCTGTGTTCCCAGATCCTGTCTCTAGGCTATTTCCTTCCTGTACTGTAAACCTTTTCACCCCCTGTTCTCACTCTGAAGCGTCTTGCTCTGCTCCTTCTTCCTGTCAGTTCAACCACTTCAGTCACTTCAAAATGACCATCCCCCAGTTCTATAGGTCTTCCTGTATGTCACTTCCTGTGAGTAGTTCCCTCACAGCAATACCCCGTTAACCCCTCCACTCACCTGCGTTTTGTTTTTCTCGCAGAGAACTTCACTGACTGCATGGGTCCATGCTGCTCATGACTACTTTGCTAACCCTCCTTTTTCATCTGAACGGCGCTTAAAGCTTTAAACACCTCTGACGTTCCTTTACCACAGAAGCCCTGTTTTTGGGTGGGGTTTCCATCCTGTGTCAGAGTAATGCTTCCACAATGCTGTGCTTGGTGGTCAATGCATAATGTCTGACCACACATGCCTGCTTTGTTTGCATGCCTGGCCAGAAGGCCACCTAGAAAATTAATGATTGCAAAAGGGTGTTTTGTGAGATTTGTACACGTGACAGTGTTCGTTAATCAGGTTACCTGAATGTTAGGTTGATCAGGTTAATGTTGTGTTACTAACCCCCCCGTGGTTCACAAACGTCCAGTGGTCCTAATTAATGTAGAGGATGGGACTGAGAGGCAGCAATAAACTGTGTGTGTGTGTGTGTGCCTGCCTGTGCAGAATTGAATATAAGCCATGTCAACTGCGCATGTTTCCTGTATCCAGGGCCATGACCAGAGCTCTACGTTGTCTCAGCACATGGCGGAGCTGACCCTGCCCAAACACAGCCCCCTGCACCGGGACCTGCTGCGATACGCCAAACTCATGGAGTGGCTGAAAAACACCCAGAGAGAGAAGTACGAGGGCCTGTCCAGAGTGAGTGGCTTCCTCTTTAAAGTCATCATCATCATCATCACTGGCCGTGACAAGGATATTTTTATGTTATTATTGCAATCGTTACAGTCATCATCATCATCGCCATTACTATTACATCACCGTAGTTATCATCATCATCATCATTGTTGTCATCACCACTCGTATCATATCTCCATCGTTGTCATCACCACTCGTATCATATCTCCATCGTTGTCATCACCACTCGTATCATATCTCCATCGTTGTCATCACCACTCGTATCATATCTCCATCGTTGTCATCACCACTCGTATCATATCTCCATCGTTGTCATCACCACTCGTATCATATCTCCATCGTTGTCATCACCACTCGTATCATATCTCCATCGTTGTCATCACCACTCGTATCATATCTCCATCGTTGTCATCACCACTCGTATCATATCTCCATCGTCGTCATCACCACTCGTATCATATCTCCATCGTTGTCATCACCACTCGTATCATATCTCCATCGTTGTCATCACCACTCGTATCATATCTCCATCGTTGTCATCACCACTCGTATCATATCTCCATCGTCGTCACCACTCGTATCATATCTCCATCGTTGTCATCACCACTCGTATCATATCTCCATCGTTGTCATCACCACTTCATATCTCCATCGTATCATATCTCCATCGTTGTCATCACCACTCGTATCATATCTCCATCGTTGTCATCACCACTCGTATCATATCTCCATCGTTGTCATCACCACTCGTATCATATCTCCATTGTTGTCATCACCACTCATATCTCCATTGTTGTCATCACCACTCGTATCATATCTCCATCGTTGTCATCACCACTCGTATCATATCTCCATCGTTGTCATCACCACTCGTATCATATCTCCATCGTTGTCATCACCACTCGTATCATATCTCCATCGTTGTCATCACCACTCGTATCATATCTCCATCGTTGTCATCACCACTCGTATCATATCTCCATCGTTGTCATCACCACTCGTATCATATCTCCATCGTTGTCATCACCACTCGTATCATATCTCCATCGTTGTCATCACCACTCGTATCATATCTCCATCGTCGTCATCACCACTCGTATCATATCTCCATCGTTGTCATCACCACTCGTATCATATCTCCATCGTTGTCATCACCACTCGTATCATATCTCCATCGTTGTCATCACCACTCGTATCATATTTCCATCGTTGTCAGCACCATCTTTTAAAAAATGGACTCACGTTATTTGGATTTTTCTGTTTCCAGACCTATGTTGATTACATGACCAGGTTATATGAACGTGAAATCAAAGACTTCTTTGAGGTGGCCAAGATCAAAATGGCAGGCACGACCAAAGAAGGAAGGAGCAATAAGTTTGGTGAGACCTCCAAGTGTGTCTGTGGTTTGTGTTTGGTGTTGTTACATGCGTGTTTCATTTCTCTCTGTGTATGTGTGTAATTGTGTTGAGTTTTATTTATGTCCTTTAGTACTTTATGTAACAGTGTGTGTTTTTTTCTGCATGGTTCCCCATGCTGGACTTTTAAGTGTTCCCATCAGTGAACATAACTTCATGTTTCTAGAGCTGCCTCCGCTGCCATAGCTTTTCATTGCCCTACGAAAGACCTGTGTGCTGTCATTCCTGTGTCGCTAGCCGATGTTCTGCTCAATGTAATTTCCCTGTTGGGCATCGCTGTATGATGCCGTCTCATAAACCAATCAGATTCCGGTATTATCCCCATCGCTCTGTGACTAGCGAGAATAAGGTCACTGAAGGCGTTCAGGCGACCTATGGAGAGTAAACATTAAAAACGGAAATAAAAGGATTTTATATCTACCCATAGTAAACTAAAACATATTACCGTACATATTTTCTATTTCCACACAGTGAAAATCATCCTGTGAGTTTAGTGCGATTGCTTTTGGCAGGAAGATGCGTCTCTCCTTTCTATATTGAGAAGGGTTTTCCCGGAAATTTGCTAAAAAATAAATTCTCCATAAGTCAACCACTCTCTCCTCTGTCGAGCATGTACATCTGTTACCTTTGACCTATAACCTCAAATGGTACCCCCGTGCTGCATGTCATTAGCCTAACATGTCTCTGTCTCTGATGCTTGCCTTTCTAACCGGCCGCCAGCCACGCTTCCACGGAAAGAGAGTGCTCTCAAACAAGATACGGAAAGTAAGTATCCCAGCCGGTTACTCTGTGTCCCGCCCCTGTGTCCCGCCCCTGTGTCCCGCCCCTGTGTCCCGCCCCTCCGTCCCGCCCCTCCGCCCCGCCCCTCCACCCTACATCTAAGTCGCCACAGTCTGGACTGCTCAGTTGGAGCAGATCTCCCCTAGAATCCCATATCCATCCACTTAGACCAGAACCACCTGTAGAACATAACTGTTTTTCTGGCCTCTTGTTGAAATCACTACCAGATATATCACCATATATCAGATATATCACTATAAGACCACAATGACGTGTCAAAATTAATTCAAAATACAAAAGGGAACATTTTGAGTGTGTGTATATACCGCCCATTTTCTGATGATTAATGTGAACAACCATAACAGTCGTACGGTCCTTATCCCCAAGCATGCCTTTCTATGTTTCATATGCTCTTCTTCAGTTGACTTCAGCCGTTTGTGTTTTGCGCACTTACTTCTCAACAGACCCGTGTATTATTCGCATATTCACACTTTACGGTTAACTTCATCAGACGCCACAAACGTATACATGTTGTCTAATAGAACATTTAACCTGCTTTACAAACACGTGCATGTGAACGCAGTATAGGTCATAGGGGTTATAGACTGGGTTGAGGGAACCAGACTTGAGACGTGCGTGTGCGTGCGCGTGTGCGTGCGCGTGCGCGTGTTAATGCTGTGCACTCTGGTACCCAGGCCTCCATGGCAGCTCTGGGAAGCTGACCGGCTCTACCTCCAGTCTGAATAAGCTGGCAGTGCAGGGCTCCAACAGCCGACGCTCCCAGTCCTCCTCCCTGCTGGACATGGGCAATATGTCCGCCTCAGACCTGGATGTGGCTGACCGGACCAAGTTTGACAAGGTGCAGTCCACGACTTCCACACGTACATAGTCTACCGCTTCCTTTATCAGGTGGATGCTACACTGGGTTTTTGTGGATCTGTCAAATTTTTTAATGTTTATACGCGCTTTTTGTAGATTTTTGAGCAGGTTCTTATTGAGCTGGAGCCTCTGTGTCTTGCGGAACAAGATTTTATCAGCAAGTTTTTCAAGCTACAGCAGCACCCGATTCTGGCTCAGGTAATTGGCACGCTAATCACACCGGCTGAGTGTTCGCAAGCGAGATTATGAAAAACTATTTGATGAATTAACACTGAAGGGTTCTTTGTATTTTAGGGAGAATTGGAGGAAACCGATGGAGGGCTCTCCAGACAACCCATCCCAGGGGAACACAGGCACTCCGTAACATCAAACGAGTTGGTAGCTTCTTAACTCTCTCTGACATTTACTATATCAACAGAACAAATAACACATAGATTTCACCGCAATGTAAAAACACATGTTAAACTCTGTGCGATTCAACTTTGACCATATTTCTGTCGTCCTGTTTCGTCTTCCCGACTGGTCGTCCGCAGAAAGGACCTGGTGCGGTCGATGATGAACAAGATCTTCCACAGCATCGAGACGGAACTCAACAGCCTCATCGCGTTAGGGGACAAGATCGACAGCTTTCACTCCCTCTACATGCTGGTGAAGATGAGTCACCACGTGTGGACCGCCCAGAACGTGGACCCCGCCTCCTACCTCAGCACCACTCTGGGCAACGTGTTGGTCACCGTCAAAAGGAACTTTGACAAGTGCATTGTGAGTAGGCGTCAGTTTAACCGGGTCGACAATGTGTTTGTGTGGTTTCAGTGTGATTGAACTGTTCTCGTTTCTCCCAGTCCGGTCAGATGAGACAGATGGAAGAGGTGAAGATCTCTAAGAAGAGCAAAGTGGGCATCCTGTCTTTTGTCACTAGATTCGAGGAGTTTGCGGAGCTGGCTGAGACTATCTTCCGTAACGCGGAGCGCAGAGGGGATCTGGACAAGGCATACGTCAAACTAATCAAAGCTGTCTTCGTAAATGGTGGGTCTAATACTTTTCCCGGAAGATTCGGTGAGATAAATGGAAGACTAACGTGCACATTGATCAATGTGGTTGGCAGTTGGAATGTATAATGTTTGGTGTGTGTGTGTGTGTGTGTGTGTGTGTGTGTGTGTGTGTGTGTGTGTGTGTGTGTGTGTGTGTGTGTGTGTGTGTGTGTGTGTGTGTGCAGTGGAGAAAGTGGCCATTGAGAGTCAGAAGACTCCCCGGGACGTGGTGATGATGGAGAACTTCCACCACATCTTCTCCACGCTATCCCACCTGAAGATCTCCTGCCTGGAGACCGAGAGGCGAGAGGCAAAGCACAAATACACAGACCACCTGCAGTCCTATGTGATCAACTCACTGGGACAGCCCCTGGAGAAGCTCAACGTGAGAAGGGGTTTACACCTGGCACAGCTAACTGGAAGTGGATGCATGTTTATATATCACATATATGACAACTCAGTTTAAAAGTTTTGTGCCTCCGCTTTGTAGCACTTCTTTGAGGGCGTGGAGGCGCGAGTGGCCCAGGGCATCCGTGAGGAGGAGGTGAGCTACCAGCTGGCATTTAACAAACAGGAGCTGCGTAAGGTTATTAAGGAGTACCCCGGCAAGGAGGTGAAGAAGGGCCTGGACAACCTGTACAAGAAGGTGGACAAGCACCTGTGTGAGGAGGAGAGTTTGTTACAGGTGAGTTACAGAGGGGGCGGCAGTGGGTTGAGTCGGTTGTCTATCAATCGGAAGGTTGGTGGTTCGATCCCCGGTTCCTCCTGGGAAATTGTCGAGGTGTCCATGAGCAAGACACCTAACCCCAGCTGCTCCTGGCTGGCCTGCAGTCGCCTTGCATGGTAGATACGGTCCTCAGTGTATGAATGAGTGAATGAATGAATGGGTGAATGTGAGGCAGGATCTGTAAAGCGCTTTGGATAAAAGCGCTATATAAAAGCGCAGCATTTACCATTTACAGAGAATGTAGTTTATTTTTCTCATTAATTTATATTATTATATTGGTGATTGAAAATGTATGTTATTGGATTGTTATGAACTTCTGATCTGTTATCAGTACAGTTGTTTCTATAGTTGTTCTATAGTTTCTATAGTTGATCCAAATCCTGTGTAACTACTGAACGCATTTCCTTTTTTGTCCACTAGGTGGTGTGGCATTCCATGCAGGATGAGTTCATCCGTCAGTACAAACACTTTGAAGGCTTGATTGGCCGTTGCTACCCTGGGTCAGGAATCACCATGGAGTTTACCATCGGAGACATGCTGGAGTACTTCTCAAGCATTGCTCAGTCACATTAATTTCAAGCATATATGTGTGTACCTTGATCTCTGTTGCTTTACTGTCTCACAAAGAAACACTACTATCAACTGAAATAAAACTGCTGTTGCCGTGTGGTCAATAGGAAGTGATTGACTGAAATTGATTAAACTGCTGTTTTGTCTGCAATACGTGCTGGAAGGGAATGTAGTTTTGAAAAAGGTGTGTGTGTGTGTGGTGTGTGTGTGTGTGTGGTGTGTGCTCATAATTTGCACAAAGATGCTACTACTTTCTTAGGAAATTGTAATGCTAATCACTGATGCAGATTAAACTTTTGAATTGCAAAGTTGTGCCAATTAAATGTTGTCTTGACATGGCATTACAAAAACAATGCTTTGTTATTACTGATGCTTTGTAGAATTGATTGTTAGTCTTCTACAGGAATATTTTTCTTTTGAGATTGCAAATTTGAACAAAATGCCATGCCAAATAAAATAAACGCATTTTGTCTTGGAAATCTAGGTTATATCGTATGCGGTTTAAATATAATTTTCAGATCTGCACATGGAGAGAAAAGATTAGATGTTCCAACATACACTTATTCTGTGATAAGAACTAAAGGGGTCTACTTATTTTAAACCATTCATTTGCTTTTATTCTTGGTATTGTGATTTCAATCCTTACTAATTCCTTCTAGACCAAATAAGATCCATCAGCTTTTATTGAGGAAGCTTAGTTTAACATTCCCATTTGGACATTAGACCCAAAAACAACGTTCAGAAGAAACGGGCAGCATTAAGACCTGAGCGACTGGGACAATTACCAAATTGTGATGACGACTGGGTCAGAGCATCATTGAAACTGCGCGGTTTGTGTGGTGCACCGGTTCAGCAGCGGCGAGTACCTACTGACAGCTGTCCAAGGAGGTGCATACCCCGCCCCACCTAGGACAACTTTTTCTTCTACATGTGTCTTAAGGATGCACTGTGGGAACATGACCAGCCGGTGGAATGGTTTGATGCTCTGGGAAATGTTCTGCAGAGCCACTTGGGGTCAGGGCATTCATGTGAACGTGCATTTGACTTTTAGGAAGAGCATGCCATGGACTCACATGTGCTCAGGCTGCGAGGTTAATTAAATTATATCATACAACTCTAATTCACCTTTGACTAAGCCCCGCCCCCCTTAGTTACTGTTGCTACGTCCGACAACTTCATCTGGGCTCTGGTGTGGTATCAACATGGCTTATGCTGTGACAGCTCTTCCTGCTGAAAATGTATCGATCTTCTTTAAAGCAGCATATAAAGTGTCCGATAGAAGTCGGCAAAAGGGGCTGCAATATGCGTTCGAAGGCTATATTCAAGACATACAGGTGAAACGCACGGAACAACACGGCATCCAAATAGAGGCAAAAGCCGGTCACAGTCTAAAAATGAACCACCGCATATCCTACTAATCGGGACCGAGGCTAGCTGGGACTAACAATATCAAGGAGCAACACTGTTCATGCAAAGCTGGGTAGGTCTCTATTCAGAATCACAAGCACACGTTTTAAGAGAATAAAGTTACCGAAGCATTTTAGAAAACTGACTAATTTATTTTATTGCACAACGAATGAAAATAGTATTGAAGTTCACGTGACGAGTTCTCTCTGCATTTGCCTAGCTATTCTTTTTACATGAACGGTTGCAAATTCCTTGTTTGCTTTTAACTTTGAACGTTATATAAAGGTTATACACTACATACAATAACATATATTTCAGAGCAGAGAAAAATGTGGAAGTGGATCTTTCATTTGTTTAAATGGGTTATAATAAGTAGATCATCCCTCTGTGGTTCTATGCAATCAAATCAATCAAATTTATTTTATAAAGCCCTTTTGACAACAAAGTTGTCACAAAGTGCTTTTTCAATCACCCAGCCTGTTGATACCCTGCGGCTAGGAAAAACTCCCTGAAGGTCAAATTTAGGAAGAAAACCTAGCGAGGAACCAGGCTCAGGGGGTGACCAGTCCTCTTCTGGCTGTGCTGGGTGAACTATCTCCTCTGGCAAGCCTTATTGCTCCCCTACATTTTCTGAGACAGGAAAGAGAACAGTGACTCAAACGTTAGCTTCTCTTGAGATTGTTCAGATGGATACACTATATACTAACAGTTCAGGGGTCAGTTCCACCACATGTTGTCATTAATATCACTGACACAACAGAGACACTCACCTTTCTGGAGCGCAGTGGAGGAGTTGGGCCCTGGATGATGCCCAACGCCACCAGCAGTGGGATGCAGCAAAGGTTGCAGGGGGGAGCCGCCATCTTCTTGGACACATTCATGTCGTTGTTCATGGTCGCGCTATAGTCCCGCACTGTCTTCACCTGACCCCTATACAGCTTCCTGAGGAAGGCAGAGCACAGAGTTACTGTATCTGTATATGTGCTAGGTGGAGAAAGAAAAGCTAAGACATTACAGTACGATTCATTTTATTGTTCAAAATTGTGAATTTTTTTACCACTCAAATAATTCATTAACAGCAGCCATGTGGAGGCATTTCATGAGGTCACAAGACTACAATACCTGTCTCTGGAAGTCTGAGTCTTTGGGGCAGGGGGTTTGGTCTCTGCACTGGCCTGCACCAGGGGGATAGCCTGAGCTATCGGGGGCAGGCGGTGGCAGCGACGGACAGTCTTTTGGGACCTGGTCGGCTTGCAGGGCTTGTCGGTCACTAATTTGGAATGGGAAGGGATTGGTACCGGCTGGGATTGGGAAGGGACCTCGGGGAAAGAACATCTTCGGCTGGCTCTTTTCCCGAACGTGTGCTTATGCATGTCCCCTGGTGACTTGGTGGGGCCGTCCCAGAACCCAGCCTGGACCGGATGGTCCTCCTCAGCCTTAGCCAAAATCTGAGGCAGATGTATTATTGACTTCTGCTCATCTCTGGCTATAGGGGGCAGCTTGGCATACTTGGATGGGACTGGGGTGACCTGTGTCAGGAGTACACTCTGAGACATGGGAAGTGAGTCTTCAGCAGAACCTCTTTTCCCTGTGTACTGCAGCTTACGGATCTGGAACTGCTGCGCCACAATCGCTTCCTGAAGCTGATGTTTCTCTGCTTCCAGCTGGTTGATTCTTCTCCTGTTTCCTTCCAGCTGTTCTTTGGCACAGCAGTCCTCAGCCTTCAGCCGGGCCTGGCCATTTTTGACTTTGAGCGTTTGCTCCTGCAAAGCCATGTTCAGGGTGTGGAGCCCATCCTGAATGAACCTAAAGGCCATTCTCATGGCTGTCTTGCAGGACATGGCCTCTGCGATGTTTTCCACCATTAAGGAAAGATCTGCTCTTGACTGGTTGGCCAAGTTGGGGTCCATCAGAATGCGGCTCACTGATGGTGGTTGAAGCTTCTCCATCTCTTTGGGCTCCTGCCACCAGCGCCACACACACTCTGATGTACCAGCAGCTTCCTTCTGGGTACTTCTCAATCCACAGAGCTCATGAAGACGGGTGAAGCAAGCTTCCATGTCTGACATGAACTTCTGGATCTTGTGTCTCTCCTCAGTCATGTCTTTCACTTCCGGGATGTCCTTGTCCATCTCTGTCAAGCCCTGGCCTACAGCAATCAACAAACCAGTGACATGTTAATAATGAAAGACCTGTGACCTACAGCAAGCAACCAACCAGTCATATGTTATTAATGAAAGACCTGTGACCAATCAATCAACCAATCAGTCACATGTTATTTATGTTAGTTATACCATATTTCACATTCTGGCCTACACACCAAATAACAAACCCCAGAATATGATATAATATTATACATATACTCTTATTATATATATATACTCTTATACTATACATTATAAATACAATAAACAGTGGAGCAGAAGGTGGTTTTGCCAAATGAATGTATAATTGGCTGCCAGCTCGCTTCTATGCGAGACATATACAGTAGACATTTATATTAGTAAAATTATAATAATATGGCTATTATAATTCTTGCTTTATAGCTTGTCAAATAAATTCGACCATGTCATAAGAATGTCACTGTTCAGAATTACACTATGTGATTGCATTTGACAAAAAAACAGCCTTTGACATGACTGCGTTTAATTGCCACTGTTTCACTTACTCATGTCTTGGAGCGACTGCAGTACTTCGCTGAGGTCCGCTTCCTGGTCCAGGTTAGACTTCATCAGCGACTGGATGTCCGAGTGCTGCTGGGCACGCATTTTCAATACCTGGTCCTCATCAATAGGCGACGAGGCAAAGCGGAAACTGGCGAGTGCCGAGTTCACACTATCCAGGATGACGCGCTGCTCATACAAGACTTCCTGTAGGTAGAAAGGAGATCAAGTTGAATAGTTGGATCCCACCAACTTTATAATTTCTAATCCAATAATAAAATCACGTGTGTATATAACAGGTGAATTGTCTTCTACTTGTCTTATATTAATGTCCTGGACTATGACTCACCTGTTCAGCTCTCATCACTTTAGCACTCTCCAATTTTCTTAATAGGTCCTCAACATAATTTGGTACTTTCTCAAGTGTAGAAAGTATCTCGTCCAAATCTGTCATTGTTGGTTTATCCTCCATGGTCGTTAATGATACGTAAATGTTATTTGAAAATAACACTTGTAGCATTTAACGTGATCGTTCTCTCGTCGACTCGTCAGATGACTGTAAATTAACATACTGATGGAACAGAGGTGACGTCTCACTATTTATAGCCGAACATCTGTTTGTTACGTCACAATGCCCCTGACCATGTCTCTCTTCTGGATGGGGTGCCATTGACTTTAATTGGTTTTAGTTTGTAGCACATTTCACTTTGGTACCCAGCTTTTTAGTGCAAAAGTTAAATTAACATAGGCCTCTTTTGCGACGCTTTACGCCCGGGGACATGATCTTTATTTAGAGAAATTAAGATGAATCCACCTCGTGTCCCATCGTCAGTCTCCCTCATGATTCCTTAAGCGACACTTTGCCACACTTACCAACGGAGAGATATATACATGTACCTCAAAACTGGATTGACAGTTTTACATAAAGACATGTTTAGAATAGCGCCCTAAAGAAAAGTGTTACAGGATTAAAACAAAGGCACCCCCATCTTGCATTATAAATAATAGTGGCTGTTTATACAAGTGTGTTTACCATCCAAGCAGTATGGTTGTCATGGTAGCCTATAATACTTTAATAAGGACCAGTCAATTTTGTTTAGCTATGTAGGCTGAATCTACTCTTGACAAGGCCCAAAAATCACAATATCTGCCTGAAATGACATACCCAAATCTAAAAGCTTATAGCTCTGGACCAGAACCATGTATGAACATATGGTAAAGGTCATTTGAAAGAAGACACTCTGAATTTTGTGGAAATGTTCAAATAATTAAGGAAAATGTAACACAATATCTGGCATGAGGTGAAACTTTGAAAGGCCATCTCTCTCAGATATTATGTGGAATCATCTTGCTGACACCTCAGATGTGTCCCCCTAGGGGGCAGCATTATGCAACCAAAAGGACAGGCTAAATGCATATTCAACCAGCCCACAAACTAACATTTTGTAAGAGGACCCCTAAAGCCTGTTTTATGCTTCTGCGTCGAATCGACGGCGTACCCTCGCAGCCCCTCTGCGTCAACGCGAACCCCTCTCCGACCCCTACGCCGTAGCTCGACGTGCACCTCCAAAAAATTGTAACTACACGTCGAGGCGACGCAGACCACAAGGGCTGTGATTGGTCAGATTATACATCTGGCGGTGAAATGCAACGCAACCCGACGTGGAACCATAAAACGGCCTCGACGCCGTAGGAGTGACGGCGTAGGTACGCCGTGGAGTTGACGCAGAAGCATAATGAGGGCTTAAGTGTCCTTTTGAGGGTGCCCGAAATGTACCCAAGTGGCCAAATGATGAATTCGTGCTATGAAGAACGTACAAAATGCAAGTGAAATGAAAACTTTATTAAAGATCAATCAAAGTGATCAACAAACTGGCATAGGTGAATAAACAAAAGAAATGGCAAAAACAGTGATAATAAAACTATATACAAAACTATTTACAAAATCACTGGACTTTGGACACCCTACACTACCATTTGTGCCATTTTTGAAAGCAGTTTCTCTCTGGAATAAAACAGAGAGGGACATGACAAGTCATGCAGATAAAGGGTGTCTTTGAATGGCAGTATGCACAGCGACGTCTCCCTGCAGCACCCTTTTTTCCAGTACTCTTTTGGCCTGCAGTAATGTAAGTGGGGAAGTGGGCTGGAGTTGTAGCAGGTGCTGAAGCAGTGTCTGGTGCTGGTGTATGAGCTGAGGCAGTGTCTGGTGCTGGAGCTGAGGCTAGTGTAGGAGCTGAGGCTGGTGCAGGAGCTGAGGCTGGTGTAGGAGCTGAGGCTGGTGTAGGAGCTGAGACTGAGGATGGAGTTGCCCTGGTTCTGAAGTCTGCAAGCTCTTGAACAAGCAGCTCTCTAAACTGAATTTGTGTCAAAGCAGTCTGCCCACGACTCTGACAGTTCCTGATGCAGGACGAATGCATTCACCACAGCAATGTCAATTAAATGGTAAAAGAAGGTTTTGTACCATTTCATCGACTTTTGGAGAACATTAGAACATCCAATGAGTTCATCAGATTGGTCCACACCTCCATGTGTTTATTGTAGTCCATGACAGCTCCTGGAATGGGGACATTTTTCCTGGTCCATGCCCCAGATGCATCCTTCACACGCCTGCTGACGTGGTCCCCACTGAAGAACTTGTGGATGGTTGAGCACATCACCACCTCTTTGTGTCCATCCACTTTACAAACAGCAGGTCATTTTGACGAATCCACCTCATGGTGCCTCTATCAGCCCTCTTTGGCATGTCATTTACTTTGGTCTTGGGAAATCCCACTCTGTTGGGACGGATAGGGCCACACGACCAGACATGATGCTTCAGCAGATCAGTGAACAGGGTAGGGCTTGTATAAAAGTTCTTCACATACAGTTTGTAGCCCTTCCCCAGCAGTGGAAAATCCAATAACTGCATCACAGAATCATAACTCAGTCCTTTGCTGGTGGCAGATAACGATTTCCCTTCATAAATAAAAATATTCCAAGTGTAGGCACACTTCGAATCAGCCAGTACAAAAAGCCTGTGACCCCATTTTTTGGGTTTGTCACGCATGTCCTGTTTTGCAGCCATAATCCTCTCATCAATGGACAGGTTCTGGGCGGGCTGAAAATATGTCTTGCAGGCCTCAACAATACTCTGGTAGGGTGGTTTGATTTTGCAGAGCTTATCAAAACCTGCTGGCCCCTCTTCTTTTCATTCTCCGCATCCTCATCTGGGTCACTGATGTGAAGCGCCTGGTTAATGGCCAGAAACCTTTGTGTGACATCACAGATGGAGGAAAACAGAACTCTTGTGGAGGCCGTTCCAGTATTTGTGAAAGGCAGACACTTTTACTAGCCCCATGAAAATCACCATTGAAAAGAATGAGTACATATCGTTCATGGAAATCGGTCTCCACGGGTCTTTTTTGCCAGCCTGCTTTTTAGCCCCGTGCTTGTTTGTGTTAGTCACCAACGTAGCAACCACAGAGGAAGTAAAAAACAGCTGGAACAGTTGGAGGGGGCTGTACCTCCCAGTCATGTCAAGCTGAGGTCCAGGCTGCCTTTTAGGACAAAATGTGGGTTGTCTTGGCTCCACATCATCCTCCAGCACAGTGTGCCAACGCTCCTCCCCCTCTGTGGTGCTGGCATCCCTCTGCTTCTGGGCTGGTCTCTTCACACCTCTTGATGGCACGCCTCTTGATGGCCGAACAGGGGTGGAGGTCGGCGCGGTAGAAGCAGAACTCACGGGGCAAGGGGAGCTTGAAACTGGCCGTTTCTTTTGTGGTGGCTCCCAGTGTTCATCAGAATCTTCCTCACTGTTGAAAAAGTAATTACATTTAGTTTCACTAGAATGATCTATCTCGTCTAATAGCCACAGACAAATAACATGTGTAATAACACACTCAAACACACACACACACACACACAAACATAACATACACAAACAAACAAAGAGATGGTTGAAAACAGCAATACCTTCCGGGGGGAGGGGAGCTTGAAACTGGCCATCTCTTTTCAAGTGGCTCCCAGTGTTCTTCCGGATCAGCTTCTTCACTGTTGAAAAAGTAAAAACTCTTAATTTCACTAGAATGATCTATTTCATCCAATAGCCACAGCCAAATAACATGTGTAATAACACACACACACACACACACACACACACACACACACACACACACACACACACACACAAACACACACACGAGCACACACAAACAAACAGACGGTTGAAAACAGGAATACATTCAGTGTAGTTTAACTAGAAACAGAATCATCTTTCTTACATTAGACAAAGTAATTGCCACAGCCAAATAACATGTATACAATTCATGAACGACGAACGTACATACTTATAAACAACAATCACTTATTTCACTCACCGATCTAAAAGCGGATCCATTCCTTCAGCAAACATTTATTCTTCCGAAGAGTCAAAGGAAAGCTCGCTCATTGAGTCCTCTTCAAACTCCACTGGACTTTCCCTCTGGATTTCTTCCATCATTCTTCGTTCGTGTCCTTTCTCCTTCTTGAGGTAGCTTTTCCACTCTTAGAGCCATTTCAATGTAATCCAAAGTAGCGTTGCAGGGCTGTTGCTGTGCGTAATACAAACAATAAGTTGGTCCGAAGATCTCTCACCTTGCGAAGACCCTGTTGCGCACAGCAATAGCTCTTATTCTATCCAAACGAAGATTTACATAACAAAAGAAAGGCGCTGCTCATTACTCGTCATTGGACTGAAATATAAACAAGTTACCCGCCCCGCACCTAAAAGTAGGTGTCCGTATCGATGCCTGTTCAAATAAATGCAAACGACGTGGGCGTGTCATAACAAACACTGGCTGGGACGGTAAATGTAGGTGACCGTATCGATGCCTGTTCAAATTAATGCAAACGTCAATAAATCGTTCAAATGTTCGTAATTTAATCATTGTTTTGTATCATAATTTTGTGTGTTTGTAATTAAGTTCATTCAGCCTAACAATCTGAGGTGTTTGTTGAGCGGAGAGTGAAGACCGCTACTAGTATAATAACAGAGTGTAGTGTGCCCAGATTAACTTGTGATACAACATCTGTACAGATACATATAGGCGGAGACTAGAACTATATATCTTAGCTGCAGGGTGACAAGATAGGAACTGAAATGTGTATGGAAATGTGCGAATGTTCTATTTAGTGTTGCCTGTGGAACTCGTACATTTTCAGAAATCTCGTCGGTTACAAACGACTTTAACCAGCGATTTGTCTATTGTTTCCATGGAGACGTTAAAGCGAAGTGGGACGTACTTCGGCGCCATTTTCAAACAACTTTGCCGCCGACGGAAAGCAACGCAAGCTAGCTGATACTTAGCTGCCGGAAACTAGCTGATACAGTTTAGCCAAATGAGCCGGACTAGCGGAATGACAGCTGTGCTGTGTTTATAGAAAAACCATACTGATGACAAAAGAAAGACCAACACTTCCATCAATTACCGTTACAAGGCATTACATGTGTCCACACTGTGTCGCGAAAGAGTCGTACTGTACGGTGCATTATTTTCAACATTGTTTATTTCGATAACTTTATTGACAAACTTCGCTAATGTTGACAATCACAGCTGGCTAGCTAACTGGCTAGCTAGTTAATAAGCTACATACATCTTTGCTACTGCTGTTTGTAAACGGATACTAGCTGACTAACAACACATCTAGCTATTTTGCCGGACCGTGGCTTTGTAAGTACACTTTCCCGTTACATGTACTGGCAGTTGTATATAGCTAGGTACACTAGTGCTGTAGTACTGTACTGGCTTGTCAGTGAAATCCATTTGTGTTTGCCCTGTTGTCTCAACCTTTTTTTAAAGAAACAACAAGATATGCTAGTCAAAGTTAAAGCTTGTACAAGTAAGAAGTAGCTGACAAACATGCACATTGTGTTGACTGCTGAATGTATATATATAATGTATGTATACAATATATATGTATGTATATACTCAGCATCAGAAAAGTGTTTAATCGCCATGAATGTGTGTAGAGACAAGGAATTTACTTTGGCAGTAAGGTGCATACATAAATCATGAATAGAACAATATAAATTATACTTAGGTTCTGTTTTGTAGACTGCTGTGCAATGAGCAGCAATGCAGAGAGGAAGTTTATCAACCTTCGGAAACGTCTGGACCAGTTGGGCTATAGACAACCGTTAGGAATCGAGACCCTGCCATTGGTGGAAAAGTTGTTCAGGTAAATCCGTATTTACATCTGAGACCACAAGTCAGTTATTTAGTATGTAGTAATATTAGTTACTGACCATGCTAACCATACTGTAATTGTTTTATGTGTTCCTGCCTGTATTACAGTGACCTGGTCCACACCACTGAAAGCCTGCGCAATGCCAAGCTCAATGCCGGTAAGTCCGAGAAGGAGAGCCGAAACCTGGATGCCTTCCTGGAGCCATACAAGACGGAGAATGCCCGGGTTGTCCGGGAGAACAATGAGCTGCATCTTGGACTTCTCAAACTCAGAGAAGACAAGGACAGAGTCAGCAGAGGTATCAAGTCTACACATTCAGTAATTTGGTTAGGCAGCGTGCAGTCTTCTTATGCCATCAGACCCCTGCAGCTCATTCTAAATGACAGTAGTCATTTAATTGATGGTGGTCATTTGAATGATGGTGGCCAACCATCTTACATACTCTCATTTCATACTGCTTTTGCGATTACTCTACTGCAGAG
This sequence comes from Dallia pectoralis, assembly GCA_029465975.1. Lineage (NCBI taxonomy): Eukaryota > Metazoa > Chordata > Actinopteri > Esociformes > Umbridae > Dallia > Dallia pectoralis. The sequence continues at coordinate 5,764,418 of CM055761.1, read as the reverse complement.
TTGTCATACCGATTCCAAAGAGGCCCTGTGCAGGTTTTTGTTTTTTCATTTATTTTGTTTCAGTTCAGACCTAAACAACCCGGTGAGGTTAGAACCTAACTTCTTGACCTTCCTTGGTACCGGTTTTACACCTTTGCTGTACTGATATGTAGTTAAATTACAAAACCATGGTGTAGTACCAAAAAACATGGTGCAGTGCAAAACCAATTGTGCTTGCCTATGCACAAGGGGGATTGGCTCCTTGTACTTTTTCTATGAACCAACTCCTCCTAAACGCTAGTAGAGCGCATGCCAATTGTCTGAGGACATCTGGTACTTTTACTAGGCAGTTTGGCGGTCCCACCTAGCAGTCTTATAATGAATAGCATGATGTTCAATGCAAATGAAATGCTCATATGTTTTGTATGTGGTGATAATTAAGAATGTCCCCTTTTGTTGTTGCATATTACTGCCAAGAGGTGAAAACAATAAATCTAGCTTATCTAGTCCTTTCAACCAATGTCATTAGTATTGACTAATTACTTCACTTAAAGTGTTTTAAAGCAATCAAAAGTGGTTCCATATTGCTTCCATGTAATTACTGCATTCATTTTGTGAATACAAACCTATTCGATGCATTTACAGTTTTTTTGGTAGTTTGAAATCAAATAGAGATTAATGTATTATAACTTCTTAGTATGAAAATAATTATATATTTGAACACTTTTTGTGGATGTGGATCTTGTCATGATTATGGATAATTGTGCTGATTTTAATAATACTGATGAGGAAGACAGAAAGATACCCCCGTCCTCAATGAATGCTAAGAATATGGAGCCAACCACTAAACTTTTGCAACACTAGGTAACAGGTATCCGAACACTTCAAGTACCAGATCTATAAAATGGCATATACAGTTGATTTTGGTAGTTTAAAATTAAATGGTAAATCAGCTAAACTGTAAATTAGATGTTCATGAAAATTCATTCCATATCCTCTCAGAACTCAAGACCTACATCAGAAAGCTGGAACATGACACTTCAGACCTGAAGTTCCTAAACAACCAATATGTGCACAAAGTCCGCTCCATGGAGAAGGAGAGCAAGGCCAAGACGGAGCGTATTCACCAGCTGCAAGAGAAGAACATGCAGGCTGTGGTGCAGACACCAGGTAGGACATATGGGCAGCAGGGTGCAGACACCAGGTAGGACATATAGGGCAGTATGGCGCAGACACCAGGTAGGACATGTAGGGCAGCAGGGTGCAGACACCAGGTAGGACGTGTAGGGCAGCAGGGTGCAGACACCAGGTAGGACATATGGGGCAGTATGGTGCAGACACCAGGTAGGACATATAGGGCAGTATGGTGCAGACACAAGGTAGGACATATAGGGCAGTATGGTGCAGACACCAGGTAGGACATATAGGGCAGTATGGTGCAGACACCAGGTAGGACATATAGGGCAGTATGGTGCAGACACCAGGTAGGACGTATGGGCAGCAGGGTGCAGACACCAGGTAGGACGTATAGGGCAGCAGGGCGCAGACACCAGGTAGGACATATAGGGCAGCAGGGTGCAGACACCAGGTAGGACATGTAGGGCAGCAGGCTGCAGATACCAGGTAGGACATATAGGGCAGCACTGTGCAGACACCAGGTAGGACATATAGGGCAGCACTGTGCAGACACCAGGTAGGACATATAGGGCAGCAGGGTGCAGATACCAGGTAGGACATATAGGGCAGCAGGGTGCAGACACCAGGTAGGACATATAGGGCAGTATGGCGCAGACACCAGGTAGGACGTATAGGGCAGTATGGCGCAGATACCAGGTAGGACATGTAGGGCATCAGGGTGCAGACATCAGGTAGGACATGTAGGGCAGCAGGGTGCAGACACCAGGTAGGACATATAGGGCAGTATGGCGCAGATACCAGGTAGGATGTGTAGGGCAGCAGGGTGCAGACACCAGGTAGGACTTATAGGGCAGTATGGTGCAGATACCAGGTAGGACGTATAGGGCATTATGGTGCAGATACCAGGTAGGACATATAGGGCAGTATGGTGCAGATACCAGGTAGGACATATAGGGCAGTATGGTGCAGATACCAGGTAGGACATATAGGGCAGTATGGTGCAGACACCAGGTAGGACATATAGGGCAGTATGGTGCAGACACCAGGTAGGACATATAGGGCAGTATGGTGCAGACACCAGGTAGGACATATAGGGCAGTATGGTGCAGACACCAGGTAGGACATATAGGGCAGTATGGTGCAGACACCAGGTAGGACATATAGGGCAGTATGGTGCAGATACCAGGTAGGACATATAGGGCAGTAGGGTGCAGATACCAGGTAGGACATATAGGGCAGTATGGTGCAGATACCAGGTAGGACATGTAGGGCAGTATGGTGCAGACACCAGGTAGGACATATAGGGCAGTATGGTGCAGATACCAGGTAGGACATATAGGGCAGTATGGTGCAGACACCAGGTAGGACATATAGGGCAGTATGGTGCAGATACCAGGTAGGACATATAGGGCAGCAGGGTGCAGATACCAGGTAGGACATATAGGGCAGTATGGTGCAGATACCAGGTAGGACATGTAGGGCAGTATGGTGCAGACACCAGGTAGGACATATAGGGCAGTATGGTGCAGATACCAGGTAGGACATATAGGGCAGTATGGTGCAGACACCAGGTAGGACGTGTAGGGCAGCAGGAAGGCTTACTGGATGAGAAGTTGCTGATTCTAATCCCCAAGATGACAAGAAAAAAAACCTGTAGCTTGTAAATAACAATGTGTTCTTAGCACAATTACCTAAATGACAGTTAAAAAACATTGCATTAAACTTGTGTTAAACACGTTATTTACAGTAGTTCCCAAACCAGTTGTGGTGCCATTTTTTCTCGTAACATGTAAACATCAAGTCACAACCACACAAAAAACATTTCACTCCTGTTTATTTCAGTTAGCCAGGATACTGTTTTCATTCATGTTCGGTCATGATTTGACAGGAGGGAAAAAGCACAGCATTCCTTTCCGACGTCAGCGGATGCAGATTGATGACTTCATCCCTGTGTCATCCAGCCGTACTCAACCTGTGGCGCAGCCTGATGACCCGTACATTGCAGATCTTCTTCAGGTGGCGGATGACAGGTGGGATGCTTCTAGCCGGAGAAAAAACAAACCCTTGAACACATACACAATATAACATGTAAACGTGTAGAAGATGTGCCAAGAGTCTCTGCCGTTTTCTTGTAAAGGCCGTACTGATTGTTACCCTTAGAATCCATGAGCTGCAGCAGGAGGTAACCAAACTGACATTAGACCTCGAACGAGCTCAGAGCGGTATCAAACACCTGAACACTCAGGTCCAGGAGCGAGACAAAGAGATAGACCGTCTTAATCGAGCTCTTGACGGAGGACGTCCTCAAGATGTCATCTCCCTTGAAGCGCAGACCATCAGCAATGAGAAACTAATTGCTCACCTTAATCTGCAGGTAAGAATCATGCCCTGTCCCCTTTATGCAATACATTTCATCAAACTAATCTCCACCTCCAACCCTGAACCTGGTCTGTCAACACAACCAACCAGCACCGCACTTGTTCGGTCACCAATCACACATCGAGCTCATTGGTGTGTTCCTAGATAGAGTACCTGCAGCAGACCAATGGGACTCTGGAGCAGAAGGTTCAGGGACTGCAGCAGGGAAAGCAGGATGCCTCTACGGAGGTGGCCGACCTGAGCGCCAAGAATCAGGAGCTGTGTCAGGAGCTCAGTCACATCGACCACCTGGCCAAGCAGCTGGAGAAAGACAAGGACCTGGTGCTGGAGACTGCCGACCTGGAGCTGCAGGATGCCAAGGTGTGGAGAGGGGAGAAGGGGAGACTGAGACGATTAAATGGGAATGTCAGGAATACTGTTTAAACACTGGCGGGGGGAGAATTCTGGGAGTTTTTCCTAGCCACTGTGCATCAACCCTGTCATGCTGGGTGTTTGTAAAAGCACTGTGACAACTGCTGACGTTAATGGGGCTTCATAAAATACATTTGATCTTAATTGATTCAGTGTCAGGTCAATTAATTAGATTTTCCTCCCCAGAAAGAAATCCAGAGTCAACAAAGAGCTTTAGAGGACTTGGAAGATGTAATCACAACGTTAAGAAGGGTATATATATATATTATTTTTTTGCTTACGACAATACGATTTATATGTTTCTCTGTTTTAAAAACGCCCTTGCTAGACATTGCCGCATTGTAATCCCCATCTCATAGCTGTAACTGCCAGGATATGCCTCCTGAATGTGTGTTGTAGGACCAGGCAGAGGGAGACCATGAGAAAGACCGTTTGAGAGACCAGTTGGGGGAGCTCAGGGACCAGAACGAGAAGATGGAGGGACTCATGCACTTCCTGGAGGAAGAGAAGAAGAGGCTTCAGGACAAACTACAGAAAATGACCGATGCCGGTGAGTGGCAGACAGTGTTTTGCTTATGTACTACTGGACCTTAGTTACTAAATAGCCCGTCTCCGGTTCAGAACATTTGGTCTAAGCACCTGTTCACTCCCTGACTGGTGTCCCTAGATAAAGAAATGGTACTGGAGCTGGAAAGCATGCGGTCTAAACACGGTGTGTGCCGGAAGGAGCGATCGCCATCTCGCCTGGATGCGTTCGTCAGGAGCTTGGAGGAAGAGCGGGACTATTATCGCCAGGAGGCTGAGCGATACCGCCGGTCCAGGGGAACCCGGGACATGGACCTCAGCCCCACCCACAGCAGCCCAGGCCGGGGCAGAAGCCCCCGGGGGAGGACAGGCTGGCACGGCAGGGTGAGAACCAAACGCGAAGCATACATGGGTAGGTTTCCATGTGCTGTATCGTCATACATTCAGGAACTTATGTCAGCAGCATTTATTGTTTTTAGGGGAGGAGTTTGGAATTGGAGCTCTCCCAGACAGTGAAGGAGAGAGATGAGCTTCAGGCTGTGCTGCTGGGCTTTGAGAGACACATGGAGGACATCCAGATCAGCGTCAAGGCCCTTACTGCTGAGAGAGACCAGCTCAGTTTACAGTGCAAACAGGTGAGCTTGAGGCCAATCCTGTGTACAACTTATCAAACAAAAGAGACAATTCACATGAACAGTTACAGTGTCGTCAAAAGTATCTTGCCACCAGCTGTAAAAGATAGTACCCTGGAATGTTTTTCGAACAGTCTACAAAAATTATATTAGGGAAAAAACGTTAGTTTTTGCGCATGGTTTACTTGTTTTATATCTAGTGCCTACAGTTGTTTTATCAAAGGGATTGTAAAAGAATAAGAAATACACAGAAAACTTGCTTAAGAAAAAAAACTCTTGCATGATATTCAGTATTTCTATGGTTTATTGGAAGAGGTCATTGACAGATAAATCGATTTTTAAAATAGTTAGTTGGAGCTGTTATTTGTCTATGACTGGTTTGCATAAGTATTTATGGATGTCATCTATATCCCTAAATCGAGCAAAAGTATTGCTGTTTTAAACAAAGATGATTACAGTAGTAGTATGGCTGTAGTGTTCAGTGTACGTGTGTGTGTGTACGCATGTGTGTGTCTAGGTTCAGGAGGAGCTGAGGTTGAAAGACGACGGGGAACAAGCACATGCCGAGCTACAGAGGATCAGCTCAGAGAGAGACACACTCAGAGAGAGACTTAAAGTTGCCCAGACCTGTGCTCTCACAGACCGACAGGAAGAGGAGAGGAGGATCCTGGATCTGGAAGACGCCGTCAAGGCTGTAAGACTCCCTCTGTCAAAGCAGCAATGATCCTGTCCTGGTTGATTGAATCTAGATTTGACCACTGCTGTGCTGTTATTGTGACTCCAGTTGGAGAGGGAGCGGCTGGACTTGCGGTCCCAGGTGTTATTGCTGAAGGAGGGCAGGGCAGCTGCCGAGGGGGAGCTAAAGGCTCGGTCCACTGCCCTGGTCCAGACTGCAGAGGAAACGGCCCAGCATAGAGCTGAGTCCAGCGCACTACGGTACTGTCTGTCAGTGTCTGGTGAAGGACAAAATAAATTGGGTCGTCGTGATCTTTGTCAGTGACTGACATGGCTTTTTCCTCTGTCTGTGCAGCCTTCTGCAGGAGCAGATGGAACAGTCCTTATTTGACGCACAGCGGCGGCTCTCAGTGAAGGCCAATGAGCTCCATGCAGCCCACCTGCAAATTGAGAAACAGGAGGAGAGAATAGGTGACAGCTTGTGGATGGAGAGGTTTAGTTCAATCTTGTTGTCCAACGATTCCTTTCAAGTTTATTTATTGACGACATTCGACTACATCCAGGTGAGTTGAGTCGCCACGGCTCCGCCCACAGGGATGAGGTGGCCGCGTTGCAGAAAACCGTCTCTGCCCTGGATCGGGAGAAAGACGCTCTCCAGGACGATGTGGATCGGAAGACTGAGAGCATGGCAGTGCTGCAGGATCAACTATCCGCCAAGGTAACGGACTTGACCCACACTGGCTGGTACTGCACCTGTCGGAGTGGAAATGGTGTGAACGATGTTCTGTCTCATACTGCAGGAAAATACTCTGGAGGAGGTCAGACATACTCTTACAGACATGGATAATTCTCTGGAGTGAGTGTCCTTTTCTTACTTCTCTTGTTTATAGAGTTGCATGTATTTGAGCTGTTATTAGGGGCATGGGGGTGGATTTGTGATTGAGTGCTGTACCTGCAGTCAGCTGAAGGGAGCACTGAGCAGCCGGGAAAGGGAGATCGCCAGTCTACGCCGACAGCTGGATTCTGCCCAGGAGCAGCTGTCCGGACTGGGGAGAGACCGAGAGATCGCCCTGAGAGAGAACAGACGACTACAGGATGACCTCGCTACTATGACCAGGGAGAACCAGGTAGGGGGGACAGCTGGATCACAAATTGACTGCTTCTGTTTCTACAATTGACATTTTAAACTTAACGGGGCAAACTGACCCAAGAGTGTCATTTGATATAACAGATTCGTTATCTGTCGTGTGTTGTGCCAAGGCCGTGCATGCTGAGATGGAGGAGAACCTGCATGAGAAAGATGAGCTGAAGATGAGAGTTCACTCGTACATCTCAGAAGTGGCCAGGATAGAGAATATGATGGCTGTAAAGGTAAGATACTGTGATCACTGTGTCCTACTATAGAGTATAACAATGGGATGGTAATATGGCTACTGTGTCCTACTATAGAGTATTAAAATGGGAATGTAGTATGGCTACTGTGTACTACTATATAGTATTACAATGGGATGGTAATATGGCTACTGTGTACTACTATATAGTATTACAATGGGATGGTAATATGGCCACTGTGTACTACTATATAGTATTACAATGGGATGTTAATATGGCCACTGTGTACTACTATAGAGTATTACAATGGGATGGTAATATGGCTACTGTGTACTACTATAGAGTATTACAATGGGATGGTAATATGGCTACTGTGTACTACTATAGAGTATTACAATGGGATGTTAATATGGCCACTGTGTACTACTATAGAGTATTACAATGGGATGATAATATGGCTACTGTGTACTACTATAGAGTATTACAATGGGATGTTAATATGGCCACTGTGTACTACTATAGAGTATTACAATGGGATGGTAATATGGCCACTGTGTACTACTATATAGTATTACAATGGGATGTTAATATGGCCACTGTGTACTACTATAGAGTATTACAATGGGATGGTAAAATGGCTACTGTGTACTACTATAGAGTATTACAATGGGATGGTAATATGGCTACTGTGTACTACTATAGAGTATTACAATGGGATGTTAATATGGCCACTGTGTACTACTATAGAGTATTACAATGGGATGTTAATATGGCCACTGTGTACTAATATAGAGTATTACAATGGGATGTTAATATGGCCACTGTGTACTACTATAGAGTATTACAATGGTATGCTAATATGGCTACTGTGTCCTACTATAGCTGGTAGGCTAGATCTAAGGTACTACATTGTTGCAAGATAATAGTTTTATGAATCAACATCAGTCCACGAGCATGAGACAGTTGTAATTGGAGCAATCATCAAGTTTTTTTTATCAAGTGCAATTAAGAGAACAAATTGAATACGCTCCAAATATAAAATGATGAATACCTTTTCTGTTTAAAGGCTTAATATACCCAGATATTATTTTAAGGGCATATCGACCCCAACTAATGATGCTGTAGCTATTTCTTCCATCATGTTTGTGTGGTTAACTGAAACATCATTGTTCTCCAGGAGCAGGAGAACAGGGAGATGCTGGAGCGGTTCCGGATGGCCCACGGCGTGTCTGAGGACCGGGAGCTGAAACTCCAGCACGCTGAGGACCTCAACAACTCCATCCGCCTGGAGCTGCTCTCCTCAGACACAGAGAGACGCCACCTCCGGGAGACTGTGGGACACCAGGAGAGAGAGATCCAGGAGGTCAGTCTGGAGGACAATAAGATTGGCAAAGAGCCCCAATGGGGAGATATTGTTTGAAATTTTCCATGGTTTGTTCTGGTGTGCCTTTACTTCAATTATTGTAGATTGACTTGTATAATTGCAGTTGGTGATTAGGATCCATTGTCCTCGTCTCCCTTCCCCCAGCACATGAGTGCCCTGCAGGCATACGAGGCCCAAGTGTCATCCCTGGCCCGGGGAATGTCCCGTCTGGAGGAGGAGCTGCAGGAGGTCCGTGGGGAGAAGGCTGTTCTGCTGTCTGATCTGGCCTCAGTGAGGGAGCTCTGTGTTAAACTGGACTCAAGTAAGGAGCTCAGCGCCCGACAAGTCACCTCGAAAAGCATGGAGCTGGAGAGGGTGAGTCAATACAATTCTAATTTACTAAAACATAAAAGTATGCTAACCAACCTTTGTCAAACAGAATACCCAGGGTTCATTCTGCTCTCTCAGGTGACAGGGGAATTGGAGGATGTGCGCTCCGAGGCGGAGCTGCTGATGAAGCAGTTGGCCAGTGAGAGGCTGACTGTCCGTAACCTAGAGACTCTTCTGTCCTCCAATCGTCAGAAGGAGTTCCACACCCATCTAAACGCCAGTGAGAGGGAGTCAGAGCTGAAGGTCCTGAGGGACAGACTGGCACTAGCTGACAGCAAAATGTAAGACACAGGGTTCTAACGGCTCATCAGCCGCTGTACTACTCCTCAGGCCCCAGCCTGGCTCTAACCGGTTTAATATAAAGAATATTGTGTGCAGGGCAAGTAATGCTAGAGAGGTTTCCCAGCTCCGAGGCAAAGTCTCTCAGCTGCAGACGGAGACGGACGTGCTGAGGAGACAGCTGACCACAGAGTGTTTTGAACGGTGAGTTAAAGGAATCTTCTGGACAGCAAATCATGCACGTCGCCTCCGCGAAGGCTGTGGCCCTGCTGTCCATGTTTCACTCCCTCGCTGCCTCGTCCTCAGGGAAAGAGCTGTACAGGAGATGCGCAAACAAGGTGTATCGTTCTCTTCTCTCCGGAGCTCCTCCCCGCTGAGCAGATCTCTGAGTCCCCGCCCCACTTCCCCGGAACGCTCTGTCCGGAAAACACCGGAGCGTTTAGGTGACAGGTCACCAGAGAAGTGAGTTGCACTCACAACACTGCGTACGTACACGCATACACACTTAATCAGACTTTTACTCTAACATCTATAAAACGCAGGTACATTCTACTAATTTCATTCAAGCCTGCAATTAATTTAACTTTTATTTTCCTCAACAGAAGTGTGAGCTTTAAGGAGTAGAGATGAAGAGGAACAAGGAAAGACAGGAATGAGGACAGACTGGAAAATAAGTGAAAGCTACACACACACAACCTGACATTAGGTGTCCAATAGAAAATACATCAGAGGTGAAATCATGGCTCTCTCTCAACATGGATTATTCCAATGCCAGCAGTTTGATTACATCGTCTGTTTTTCCCCTGATTTTTCATACAAAACAATATTATCGTTAGTATTATAAAGAAGTATGACTGGATAAAAATACTGTTCAGCTTTTTCTTAAAACATGCAAATATGTTTGCATAAGATATACTGTGACCAAGAATCTGAGCTTCATTAGACCGCTGAAAGGAGAGTAGTTTGGCTTTGTGTTCTGTGCTTTTTATCTTTTTGTAACTCATAATAACTTATTCCATTAAAATAAAGGGTTCTTATTCAAAATCTACCTGCAATTATCTGTACTATACATCTTAAAACAGCACAGAAAGTATTCAGTTAAGTATAATAAATGCTCACAAAAGCACAGAGGAAACTGTATTCACAAAACATATAACAAATAAATGTAATTTGTGCTTTATTGAAAGTTGAGTCAATGTTTGTTTTAAAACATAGATGGACGGTAACAGTTATGTTATTTGTAACAGTGAAAATGGAATGCACAGACAGTTTTAGACTTGATTGTCAGTAACATCGCTCCTTATTAGCTAACAGCTTTAGTGGTCTTTTGCATAGTACACAAACGTCATCCATATCTCCCAATGCTGTAATATCTAATATTAAAAAGTAACAAATATCAAAATACTGTTTGTTCCCTGGGAATAAAAAAGGCACATGTGTAACGAAATACGGTATAAAATACCCGTAATCATTTAATGTCTGCAGTACTCAGTGGTCGTGTTTGGCAGGGGGTAAGTAAACAGGGAAAAGTCTAAGATGTACTTTGGCAGGAGCTCCCTGAGTAACTTTTGAGGCAAACTGCACAGAAAATAATGCAGCGTCTCCGTGGTGACAGGCTTGTACCATGTCTGTCTCTCGGGGAAGTGGACGTGGAGAGGCGCACCAATACGCTGTAGCACGTAGTCCGCATCACTCTCCAGACGCTCGTAGGAGCCAATGAAGTCATAGGACACGGCGCATGGTTGGCAGAGGTTGTAAATGGGCATCCAGTGCTCGTTCATGCGCTCCACATCCTCATCCAGCAGATAGCGCACAAACTCTGCAAATGTCACGTCGTCCCCGGTCACTGCTTTAGCCTTGGTTTGGCCCTTTCTGTAGCGTCTGATAATCTCTGCCCCGTACTTCTTCTGATAGGTCTTGATCTCCCCAAATTTGTTTCGGTAGGCGGACAGCAGGCGCTCCATAGGTTCCCTCACAAACATGAACTTGAAATAGTGTTTCAGCCTGTAGCGGATCTCCTCAGGCTTCAGGGAGGACAGGAAGAGCAGGTCATTTTTGTGGTCCATCTTAATGTTGACGTCTACGTTCTCCAGGACACCACTCAGGACTTTGAGGACCCTCTTCCAGTTTGAGCAGGCCACCTTGGGCACATAACAGTAGAGGAAGCGGTGCTCATCGTTCACCAGGATGTGCTGCAGCAGGGTTTTCCTGGCCAGCGGGCTCAGTGTCCAGACGTCATGGGGCATGTTCTTCTTACCACACATGGTCCTGATGGTGCGGTTACGGATCTCCTGAAGAATCTGGATGAGGTTCAGGGACATGAATTAGATATGAGGTGAGTTTTATGTAGACTTAAGACAAGGTGATCGTAACAGAATGACAAAGTATTCCGACACCTTTACTCACTCTACATTGTGAACACTTAATATCTAATTGATTACATTTATATTTCACCATCAATCTACATGCAATATTACATAATTTAAAAAGAAGAGCACAGAGGGAAAACGGTCATTGGTTTTGCCCCCACTTTTCATAAGCTGAACTCAAAGATCTAAGACTTCCTATGTACATAAAAGGTCTCTCAAATAGTGTTCACAAATCTGTCTAAATGTGTGTTAGCGAGCACTTCTCCTTTGCCGGAGATAATCCATCCAGCTCACAGGTGTGGCTTATCAAGATGCTGATTAGACAGCATGATTGTTATTGCACAGGTGTGCCGTAGGCTGGCCACAATAAAAGGCCACTCAAATGTGCAGTTTTATCACACAGCCCAATGCCACAGATGGTGCAAGTTGAGGGCGCGTGCAAGTTTTGAGGGCGCGTGCAATTGGCATGCTGACTGCAGGAATGTCCACCACCCGAGCCTGGCTGGCCACCACCTGGCCAAACAGTCCGTGACACTGCAATATTACTATATTAACACGATTTCAAAGTCATACAGTACCTCTGTTTACATAATCTATGCTGTCCTATGACACCCCTCTGCATCAAGTCTCTGAATTAACTTCCTGTAGTTATTTGGAAATGAAAACATCTTGCAACAGCTATGCAACTATGCATCTTGCAACAACTACGCCTCTTAGACCAACTATGCATTTGGAGGCAATGCTCTTCCCCATCATATCCATCAGAATGAAGGCACCACCTTTCACAACGTGGCTTAAGTTAAGATGATCTAGTTTACCTGGGATTCTGCGTCTGCATCCGGATCCAGATGTCGTGCTTGTCTCGGGTAGTCTGATCTCTGACTGTTTCCTCGGGGCGGCGGTGTCTCCATACTATTCAGCATTCCCTTCTCTATCATGAGCAACAGGCCCCCGGACGCGACGATCACAGCGAACGTCAGCACGGACGGCAGGACGGCAGAGCCGCGGCGCAGAGAGCCCGAGTTAACCGTGTGTCTGAAGGGTATCACGGACCCGCTTCTGGCCCCTCCGGAGGACCTCTTTGTTCCGAAATCCTGCTTTCGCGTCGACATCCTCGGTCCCCGAAATATGTCTCCCCGGAATCGGATATCTTGTCTTTATGAGGACTTTCAAACTTATCACGCACCCATGATGACGTCCGACTGCAGAATGATTGTTTTGCAACGAGCAAAAAAAACACTTTTCCGTTTCTTCAAAAATACGCCGAGGATTGTGGGAGTTTTAGTTTTGTGGAATATTAGTTTGTCCACTTAGGAGAAAGGGGAATGGATTTAACCATATTTCCAGACTCGTAAATTGCATTGGAAGCTCAGTACAATTGTTAACTAGCAATTGTAGTGTTTTAAAGTTGGGTCTAATATTTAGCTTACATGCGTAGCCCAAAACCTACTCTAATAATAAGTGACGTCATTAGAAACCCATGAATATGGTGCAAATCCTCTCATAGGGTATTTTAAAGCCCCCATATATGCTCATCATTATTTTTTCAAAATGAGTATAGTTTGGGTCACGGTTGGCTAAATGAATGTGTCTCACAGTTTGTGTTAGACACTGATGTAATATGACTTACGTTAATTCTATCCAAATAAAGAAATTGACGTCCACTCTGTCCCCAACCATTTAACATCAACAAAAAGGTATTTACCTTTGTAATGATAGTAGTCTGGTCTTGTCATGTCTAGTTATGCCCCCTCCTGGTCCGTGCGTGCGTGTCATTGTTTTGTAATTCTCCTCTGTAGTAATTTGATTTGTAACACCTGTGTTTGCCTCTGACCTGTGTCTAGTTTACGCTCATTAGTTCTTGTATTTAGTTTGGTCCTTTTGTGTCAGTCCTTTATGGTTCATTGTTGATGTCAGTCTTTATTTGTGGTGAGTCATGAGTTTCTTGTTTTTCTTTGTAATTATTTCAAGTCCTAGTTAATATTAAAGGGATTGTGTATTCTGAACGTCTGCGAACGTGTTCTGCGTTCCTGAAATTAAGGGTGAATCTGACAACTGTGTAGCCAACATACTTTAGGGGTTTTATTTTTTAGAGACAAAGCAAAACGAGAAGACATGCAGGTCATTTTATTCAAATACAAATACAAAAAAAAATCACGATATTAATTGTTGCTCAAAAATTAAATCTGTTGGAAAACCCCAAACAAAGATATTTGCAGTACACATTTTACTGCTTAAACATCTACTCCACAATGTTTCTGTTTGACTGTAATATGAATGTCTTTCCAGCACAATGTTTTGACATTTATTTAAACAAGCACATTCATTCTTTTGTTGAGGTCAACTTTTATTAAAAACAAAAGTTGTAAAAGTATGCCAGCTATTTATAGAATTAATCAGAAGTGGTTTGATGCGTTTCCGATAATAATTGAACAAGTTATTGATTTTACAATCAAATTACTGCTGTTAGTGAATGCGTGATCACGGTCAGACAAATTATTTTTTATTGAAATCTAGATTCAACTTTTATTAAATACATAGGTTGTAAAAGTTTGCCAGCTATTTTTAGAATTAATCAGAAGTGGTTTGATGCGTTTCCGATAATAATTGAATAAGTTATTGATTTTACAATCAAATTACTGCTGTTAGTGAATGCGTGATCACGGTCAGACAAATTATTTTTTATTGAAATCTAGATTCAACTTTTATTAAATACAAAGGTTGTAAAGGTTTGCCAGCTATTTATAGAATAAATCAGATTTGGTTTGATGCGTTTCTGATAATGACTGAATAAGTTATTGATTTTTCAAATTGTCGAATGTCTGTTGAATGTCTGTTGAATGTCTGTTGAATGTGAATGTGCAAATATAAAACCAAATTTACCTCGGTTTTACAAGAGACTTTACACTGGTATGCAGGATGCAGGTAATATAGCATTACATGACGTGTTACTAATGACATAAGTAACATGTTTGTAATAAAATAAAGCATCTCGAGGCTTCTATGTGCTGTAGCCTATATACAGGCACTGGGGGTTTCGTTGTGCTAAGAACAATTGGCAATGCAGGTAGGCATTTACCTGCACACGCACACACACACACGGTGGATAAGAAAACAGCCGCTATAATATCCGATGGCCGATCCATTAATATTATTATTATTTTCAGTGGTGTACCTCGGATGCTTTTCGTGCGTGCCTGGGTGAACCACACCCTCGCGCCTCACGTGCGTGCGTGCATCTGTGCGGCAGCATATAGAGCGTTACGTGCGTGCGTGTCGGTCGTTCACGAGCACCCGCAGGCAGCATCAGCAACACAAAGAGGGTCGAGGAGCTCCGGATTGGAGATAAGCAGCTGGGAAACAAGATCACGTATAAGGTGGTGGAGCTTTGTCTTTTTATTTGTGGTATACTTTTTGTCTGCATTTAACGTCCTCAGGCCTTTGTCACAGCCTCTCATCTTTATTGAATGTAATGTAATTTAAATACATGCGTAAATGTAGTCGGTTTGGCATGACATGGCTCTATATGTGTAGATATTTGGCCAATTGCCATTTTCATTCTTGTATTATTTGGAAAGAATGCGTCTTAATGTGTTCACCCTATGTCTGGTCGTTTAGGTCTCATATTTGCGATGAAATATGCAAATGACTACAAATGCATTGGTATCCATGTCATATTTACGTGCGCGTTTCTAGAAAACGCAGCTGCAGTGTTCACATTCGTATTATTTTGCCGACACCCCAATCTCTCTCTCTGGTCCATCCTTGCATGTTTGCTGTATCTGTCCCGGCTGTATGGTATTGTGTCATGGACTGAAGCGATGGCCTGCTTTATTTCCCTCACTGATTCCCTCATCCGTATTCCTATAGATGTCATATGCAATGTCTAAAAGCAGAAACTGGCCATTTGACCATAGGCTATATATATAGTGCCCATATAGCCAGAAATTGAGGTTTCTGTACAGCTATTAAGACTGAGAGCAAATCGACTTGGTGATGCTGAATTATGATGGTTTCCTTCAAGTATCATCTCGCTTATTCATTGCATCGTAAGCATAAAATAAAACCCAGTGAAGTCCCATATGACTTTATGTGAGATGTAGCCTGTAAAACAACATTTGAAATGGCCTGCAGTTTTTTTTCTTCTAGTCTGGGAACCATGTTGACATTTGGTCTCTGAGGGGGTAATCTCATAGACCATGCACCCAATTGAGCTCTGCAGCCCGGCTTCCATGCCTTGAATGAATGTGCTTGGCGATGAAACTTGTATACCTATGTAAGTGTAGCTAAATTAGTAAATGCTCGGCTGGGTAGCTGACATAGTAAATAAGCACCAAGACTGATGTGTGATGTGCACATATGGGAACACTGAGTTAGAGTTGTTGCATTGTGTAGCCCATAAAGCTCCACTCTCACTGTTTTAATGTGAAGTAATGCATTGGTATTCAGGAGTAATCACCTTGCCAAGATGATAGGGCTCTGTTTTTGACCAGAGTGTTAGTGGGTTTCCAGATTGAAGTTAAAAAGTTACAAACCGAACATGCTTTGTCAAAATTAATCAGTACTTGTATGTTGTTTGTGGCCTACATTTGACCCGTGTTTACTACATTGATTATGTTATTACATGTAGAAATAAGTGTATTGTTGATACACAAAGAACGGAGAAACTGCTTGTAAACAGGAGGACATGTGACATGCTGTAATTCATCTCTAGATGCCTACACATGTCTGTCCTAATTGTAGTCAGACCTCTAGGCTTTTAGTATAATAATATATTTTCACAGATTTGGTATAGGTTGGAATATTGTAAAAGTCATAAAAAAGGCACCACACCACAGATTGATTTTCTGTAGTGCATTTTGATTCTAATACGTTTTGTTTTTGTCCCTTTGCCGTTCTCTTTCGTAACTGCACCTGAGCCATTTCTATGATAGATTTGAACAGAATATTTTTTTCTCTAGCTTGATCTATGAGTCTCGTTCCACGGCATCCAATCACACTATTTAAATGCTAAAAAATGTGTGTAGAGCCACAGAATTCACTTCATCATACATGTCATTCCTGAATTATATGTTGTCAGGGCATGCCATTCCTGAATTATAGTTGGAATTGGACACGTTTATCATAACTCCTCATCTGTCAGGGCGGTCATATGGAAATATTATAAATCCAATCCATACTGGTACTCGTTAAATGAAAAGCCACGTTTATGGTCTCGGAATAAATGAATGCCAGAATAATTTCGATATAGGAGCAATGGCTGCTACAGAGTCATCACTGCCCTCTATAGATGTGGCCCTGTGAAGCTTCCTGCGTGTTTAATGTTAAATGATTTAGTCTCATTTCCCTCTTCTTCCCCCTGTGTGTGTTTGGTGGGAGTTTCTATTAATAAAGCCCGTCAGAGAGCAACGAGCCTTTGAAGTGTTCTGCCGCTGTAATGTGGCCCGCCTCCAGGCTGCATGGTAAAACCTTGCCATTAGCTTATCCCCTTAAGACCGCAGTGTGATATACTGCCTGTGTCCTATGAGGGCTTTTACAAAGACTCCTCCAGACATGTTGGGCTGTAATGTGTTCATTATGCTGCAGGAGGAAGCCTCTATAACTGTGAAATGATTTGGCTGCTAGCTAAAAGCACATATATACATTTTATCTGATGAGATTACCGTGAATGATCTCAGGTTACCGTAAAACGCATTAGTCGATTTAGCTTTCCCCTGTAATGACATTTGGCTTTGACTCAATACGTCTGTGTCGTTCTACTATCATCCTATAGCATCTACTTAGACCAGCTAGTTATAGCCATCTAGATTTGAAAAATCCTACACAATTGAGCAGTTTTTATTGAAAGCGCCCAGATAGGCTCTGAACTCAGTTTGACTGCGTAGTGGTTCTGACATTATAGAAGTGTCACCCCAGCGGACTATTATAGGCACATACAGTAACACACATTTACTGGTCGTTCACAATGATCGGCTTTGTGTCCATCAGCGAGTCGAGAAGATAAACGCCGCCCTGTTCTCCTACTGCACCGGCCGGTCTGGCTAAGAAACAAAGTATCACTTTGTCTCTCCTCAGCTTCGAAGTAACACACTGCAGAACAGCCGGTGTCTCTCCTATCACAAGGCAACAACAGCCCCCCCCCCCCCCACACACACACACACACACGCCACAAAATAACCCTTCTCATGGCCACTCACACATATCTGTCTCTGTGTAACACTTCCTGATCCAGAACTTTTAATATGCATACGGACATACTGCAAATACCATGTGCCCACAATCAACACTATGTTTTCCTGACATTCATTCAGACGTTTAGGAACAAACGCTCTCACATGTGAGACCATACAAGAACACCACAGTGAAGAGCTTCCTGGTGCGCTGTGACACCTGACTCCAGGTGATGCCCTAGTTTTACAGTGACAGTAGGCAAGTGGAACGTCCACACATACGCACGCACTCCGCTCACGGGGAAATATCCACACACAGGGACGCATAGCAGCAAGGTAAGACTGCGTTCTTGTACACATGAGCTGGTAATATTCATTATATTGACGTTTACGACTTCACTACATTTACGCAGTCAATGCATGTACAGTATATTTTAACACAAAGATGGAGGTTCCTTCCACAGTCAACATTTAGTGTGGTGGTGTACATTCCACATGATTACTTGAAATCGTATTTAATTAGAACAACGTTTCTTCATTTGTCATCGGAAGTACATCTGGTACATTCTTCATTCTTCAGTTTAGAGCCAGATGGAAAACGGGGGAGAATTGGACCATGCAATGCTTGTGCATATGAGGTGTGCAAGTCACATCACTGTCCTAGTGTAAGGAAAAGATGCCAATGTGTTTCTGTTGTCATTTCGTATTACCTCAGGAGAGATCAGTGAGGTAACTGTAACCCTGACCATGAGACTGCAGCTTTGTGTCTCACGCTCGGCCCACCGTCCAATCATTTCTGCTGCTCTTTACACGTAGAATTCAGCGCTTCATCTCGTTTTCATTGCCTTTGCCTATTTTTCTATCCATGTAATATTTTTCACTAAAGCGCAAATGCAGTGGCTCTTTGTTTTAAACGGTGATATAGACGTGTATGTGGTGCATTCTAGTATATGGTGTATGGCTTTATAGCTGCCTATGAGCGGCAGAGTGGGAAAGAAAGCTGATCTTATTGTGTTGACGACGATGGCCAAAAGATGCTTACGCAGAAATGTGTCGATGACGACAGCTTAAATGCGCTTTCTGTCACAATGCGGCTCGAAGTCAGCTAAAAGGCACCTAGCATTACGTGTCAGTCTACATCATCTGTGTAAGCTCAGGCGTGAGGACAGTTGAGTCTTATTTTGAGTGAGGACCAACGAAAGCCAAGAATTGGTTGCCATGGAAACATAAGTGGAACTTCATCTTTTTTTATGAAAACAGGAAGACGGAGCGGTGATGAATGTGGCAACGTCGGCGGTTATGTAGTACATAGAAAACGAATTATCTCTTAACTGATAACCTGGTTCTGTAACCCAGTCAGGCCCTGTGACCTGGCCCTGTGACCTGGCCCTGTGACCTGGCCCTGTGACCTGGCCCTGTGACCTGGCCCTGTGACCTGGCCCTGTGACCTGACCCTGTGACCTGACCCTGTGACCTGGCCCTGTGACCTGCCCCTGTGACCTGACCTTGTGACCTGGCCCTGTGACCTGCCCCTGTGACCTGGCTTTGTGATTTGGTTCTGTGACTTCGCTCTGTGACCTGCCCCTGTGACCTGCCCCTATGACTTGAATCTGTGACCACGCTGTGCTAACAGTCCCTGTTGACCTCTAAACAAGACGGCTTCCTCAACCTCCTCATTCATTAACCATTTAAACATAACCCCTCCATCTTCATTATATCCTAGAAATCCATATAACCGGCTTAAAGTCTTAAGCAACCCAAATATCACTTGATAACAAACCCACGAGCTTTCATTTATCTTTCTCTGTGTATGTTTACTTCTCTTTGTTTCTCCTAAAGCCGCAGAGAGAGGAGACAGCGACGCCGCTGGTCTGGCTTAAACAGACAGACATTGAGCAGAAGGGCAGATCGATGTTCCCTAAGGTTTTACTGCAGTGGTGTGCGGCCCTGTCCAGTTGCGCCACTGAAATAGGTAAACGGGGTTCACCCAGCGACCACCTTGCCCGTGGCGCTTCGACCAGCTGCCCGTACGCCGCCGGGCCCCACGACACCCCAGCCGAGCCATTGCTACGCCACAGCGCCGAGCTGTGTCATTCAGCTGTGGCATCGCGCCCCCCCCATGCCATGCTTACGTTCATGGGCTGAGCTATGAATGAACAATAAAGGGCCGTGTCGCGGCGGAGGAATGTCTAGCTATTGGGTGGCTACGCGGCAGCCACTGCAATACAGCAGCATGATGCTACGGCCGCGCTGGGGATGCAGCTTTACCCTTGTCAAAGGCATCCCTCTCTCTGCTACCCCGGAGCACGCGTCCGCTCCTCGTGCTTCTTTCATCCCATCACCGCTGCTCTCCGGTCCTCTGCTACCGCAGCACACCGGCACATGTGTTCACCTGCGCCCATACACACACACACACATACATACATACATACATACATACACACACACACTTATACATACATACATACAGACACGCACACACACACACACAAACACACACACTTATGCATACACACACACACACACACACACACACACACACACACACACACACACACACATGCAGTTCTAGTCAAAATTCTCAAATATACTCAAGCACACACACTGATACCCATACAATAAACACACATACTAAACACACTATACACACACACTAAACACAAACACACTATACATTTACTGTAAACACACTATACACATACTATTAACACATAGAATAATCAGAAACACACAATACACACAGTAATCCCAAACACACAATACACACACACTATTAACACATAGAATAACCATAAACACACTATACACACACACTGTAAACACATACACTATTCACAAACACACTATACACACATACTATAAACGCATACACTTATCACAAACACACTATACACACATACTATTAGCACATAGAATAACCATAAACACACAATACAGATGCTGTAAACGCATATACTAATCACAAACACACTATACACACACTATAAACGTATACACTAATCACAAACACACTATACACACACTATAAACACATACACTAATCACAAACACACTATACACACACTATAAACGCATATACTAATCACAAACACACTATAAACACATACACTAATCACAAACACACTATACACACACACTATAAACGCATACACTAATCACAAACACACTATACACACACACTATAAACGCATACACTAATCACAAACACACTATACACACACTATAAACGTATACACTAATCACAAACACACTATACACACACACTATAAACGCATACACTAATCACAAACACACTATACACACACTATAAACGCATACACTAATCACAAACACACTATACACACACTATAAACACATACACTAATCACAAACACACTATACACACACTATACACACATGCTGGACGTATTATGCAACCATACTATACATACATTCTTACAGTTCCTACATCCACACCGTCTATGAACTGACAAGGCCTCTCTTTCACCCAATATCAGGAAGTCTCTCACACACATCAATACCCGCACTATACTCCAGAACATTCCCGGTCTTACAGATCCACACATACTTGCTGGCTTCTTCTTCTGCTAACCAGAGCCAGTCAGGACAAAGAGCCATTCTGGCGTGACCCTGTTAGACCCTGTCACCCTCAGGAAAGAGATGCATGGGGTACTGAGATTACAGCACGTGCTGAATGCTATGAGGACAGAATTACCGTCCATCACCCCCTGTCCATTATCTGTCTGTCTCTGTCTGTCTCTTATATCTTTGTTTCTCCTCCCATCTCTATATATCTATCTATATATCTATCTGTCTCTATCGTTTTCTCAATTCAATTAATTTACAATGGAAGTTATTATGGAAAGTTTACAGACTTCTTTTTCGTCACACTTTATGTTGTTGACATCCTTTATAATTGATTGTCAATACCTTATAGTGACCAAGTGGAATCTTGTTTTTAGAAATTTGGGCCAATTGATTGGTATAAAAAACGTATTCAAAGCCTTCATTCAGTGCTTTGTGAGCGATCACAGATTATTGTTGTTCTAGACGATTTGCACACCTGGGTTTGAGCAGTTTCCTAATCTTTGTAGATCCTCTCAAGCTCCGCCCAGTTGTATGGTGAGCGATGATGGTGAACTTCTATCTTCTGTTCAAGTAGAGACATTGGCTAGGCCACTCATGTACATTTTCAGACTTGCCCTGAAGCCGTTGCAGTGTTGTTTTAGCTCTGTGCTTTTGGACGTTGTTGTGCTAAAAGATAAATCTTTGCCCCAGTCTGAGGTCCTGTGCCAGACATAGTGCTTGTGGTTCAGGCGTAATTGTTCCATTTTGGTCACATCAGACCAGCTAATCGTTTTTCTCGTGGTCCCAGAGTCTTTCAGGTGGCATGTCATATGCATTTTACACATCATATTAATGAAAAGCATGTTTTTCTGCATTGAAACTCTAAAGCTCTGTTTGAGTGGTCATTAAAGACTTGGTCACTATGCTGGTCACTTGGTGCTTGCAACTTTCAATGAAATAGCAATGGTTTTACCCCAGATATTCACCTCAACCAATTCTATCTTGAACCAATTCCACAGAGAGCTTCCTGGACTTTTTTTTCTTTTTGACATACACTGTACAGTTTCAGACATTTCAAAGACAGGCCTGTGCCTTCCTAAATCTAGTCCAATTTATTGAACCGGCCACATGGGGTCTAGAGATATTTGGAGGAAAATCAAAGGCCACAGCGTGAACCTCGATTTGGACTGTCATGGCAAATCTCTGAAAGATGTGAATAAAGTGAAGGGGCCTGATTACTTTCCAAATGCAATGCTTTACTGGCATGAGTTGATGGGTGCCACTACTGACAGAGCAAAAATGCTGAAATAAAAATAGACATAAAAATCATTGACATAAAATATACACTACAAATTATATGACAGAAATGTACAGGGCTTGTGCGCTATGGACAGAGCTATTCTCTCATATATAATGACAGTCCAGGACGTCATCTGCATCCAAGGTCTTCTGTCTTCGATTACTCCAAGCCTAATGCAAAATTTAAAATATTATTTCTCAACAAATTGTTCAAGACATTTAAATCTTTAAAAAAAACATGTGTGCATGTGATAAATGTAACTGTATCAAATCGAGTAGAGAAATAAAGTCGAAAATGATGTTTCTTTTTCACCTGATCTGATCCAGAGTATTGACTTCTCTGAGAGTTTCTTCTCTGAACTTGCGAAGGTGTTTAATGGGGTCAGGTAGCATCCAGTGGCACTGGTTTTATCTAACTCGTTTTATATAACATTATCACCAATTGTGTACATTTTTGTTAGTTTGATTTCTGCATGGCAACCCAAACCTGTTCCTAGGGACCTATACCACAGTTGTGAACAGGATCAAGGAAACCACTGCTCTTGTGGTTAAATGTAACTAGCGCTTTTGGGCCAATCCCAATATACGGTGTCTCCGGGTTGCAGGGTTTGTATAATAATGCCTTGTGATGAGCCATCTTTCTATTTCTATGTCCCCTCTTTAGTCCAGCCTTCTGTCCACCCTTCTGTCCACCCTTCTGTCTCTTTCTGTTTCCTCAGTAGTCGGACAGTGTGGTAGGCTTTCTGACCGAGTTCTTGAGTTTACACACCATGTGCCTCTGTGGCTCCTCTGAAGACCTTTGGCTCAACAACATTATGGCTGGAGACTGTCTGACAAGGTGTTGGATGAGAAGGTGTTGTTGACACAGAGCTGTGGGCGTGTGATGGAGGTTTCGATTGTCCGACAGTCAGAACACAACAAAACAAAGCGAAAAAATGCATATTTCATTTGTCTTAGTTGGAAGTGGTGGTGGTGGTGGTGGTGGAGGTGGTTTTGCACCATGTGGTTTTGTTCAGGAGGTTTTGTCCAACTTGCACTAACATACAGAACCTTTAGGCCAGCAAGTAAGGAACAAAAGACTTCCCTGCAGAGTTGAAATGGTACTCACAGCTGTACAAAGACAATAGAGAGAGGCGAGACAAACCTGGGATTGGTTTAGTCAGTTTAGTTGTAATTCCGGTCGCGTTCGGGTTGCTTTTAGCATTTTATTGAACTGCAACACTTTTTGCAAGCTTTCTTTTGGTTCGACTATGCCAGTAGTGACGTGTGGACGCAAACTGTGAGCAGCTTGAACTGTTTATCACTCACACCCCAACGGGAGGGCGTCCCCCGCTCAGCCAGATCCATATTATTTTCTTGTCTCGGCGCCCCAGTGCTCTAGCCAGCTTCCTCCTGAGCCAGAGCTCCCTTGCCCATTTCCCAGAATCCTCAGAAACCAAATAGTTCTCATTTAGATTTCATTCCTTTTCACGCCGGTGTTCACTTTGCCGACAGCTACTTTACTGAGTAGAATGTACTTACTGTTACTGGGTTGACGACCTAGCTCTCTTTAGATTGATGCTCTGTACGTTGTTCAGAATAAGAGTGTCTGCCCAAGTGCCAAGTGACTGTTATGCCAAGCGTATTGTAAATGTAGCACTGTGGTCTTAGTGGTTTCCCTCAATGCCATTAACGAGTTGGTCTCGGGGTCCTCCTAAGAGGAGCTGAGGGAGTGCCCACGCACGCCAACGCTTTCAGCGAATATGGGTCAAAGGAAGTGACACCCTCAGGATTTTGTAGCCTCGATATGTAGTACGTCTTGTGGTTATTGTGGTAATTGCTTTTAGAAGACGAAGGTGATATGCGTGGACAAAGACAAGCGTACAAGTCTCTACAATCACTTGTCCCTGAGGTATTATTGGAAACATGGCGGAGAGATGGAAGGCAAGGTGTTTCAGTTTCAAGGACTGTTCGGTTACATGTTATATTTGTTATGAGTTAGTGTTTATTTGTAAAATAATATAATTTTTGAATTAATAGTTATTACTGGAATAAATGGCTTTAGTTTGACTTTCAGTTCCTTAAAACCTTTGCACAGTACTAAAAAAATAGAAATGGTAGATAAAATATTTCCTTCACAGATTGTAGCCCTTTTCTCTGTAAACGTGATGTCTCTGCAGAGATTGAAACATTAATATGCGATGGCCACAAGATCAACATACAAATTGTTTTGCATTCCTGACTGAAACTAGATATTGTTATCGCTGAAAGTTTATATGACCCTGGATTTTGTTGATGATGGAGAATTTGCTTCCAGACCCAGTAGTTGATATCCTATAGTGGGGTAAAGACAGAGAACTACAGGGAGATTTTGGAAACCAGTGGACACGTTTTACCATTTAAACAACTCTCTTTGCCATAACTCAAATTTTTCTCCTTTTATGAAAGCCAATCTTTCTGTGTTCTGAGGGACCCTCACTCAGTCGCTCACTCTCACAGCAGACATCAACAACCTCAATGGTCATATCCGTGTTTTTTCTCACCACAGTGAAGGCGTGCTGTTTCCATGGCTACGGACGCCAGGGAAACTAAGCGTGATGCTCATTTAGAGGTAACCGTATCTGAAAGCCCAGGTAAATAGGAAACAAAATTGCTTTTAGACGAGCCCCTTAAAGAGACAGGACCTGAGCAGGAAATAATTAAAACATCATAAAGCTAAAAGATAGCCTTTGTTGGCTTATAGATCTTTTGACTGTCTCTTTAAGGAATGCATGGTGTTGTGAAGTTACTGATATCAAAAGTATATAAAGGCCTATCTTAGATGTCTGTGTGTGCGTGTGTTTGATGTCCTAAGGCCTTTGCGTGACCCTGTGTGTTTCCTGCACTCACTCTCTTCCCGGTTGAATAGCTTCTCTTTCATTAACGATTGACATTTTATATACCCTATGGGGAATAGATAGTTTGTATTACACGGACGAGGGAAAATGCAGACCAAACAACACGAATCAGGAGAGCGAGCCGACAGTAGTAGATCACTGAAAATACCAACTGCAGTTGTTGGTCGATGTCGTTGTTTCAGTTGACGTGAAGTTAGTTAGGATGTACAGTACCGGTCAAAGGATTAGACACACCTACTCAGCCCTGGCCCCTGTCCGTCTAGCCTCCCAGCATTTTCTTTTTTTACATTTGATTGATCAATTGTCCTAGCATGTAAGACTGAACCCCGATGCCGGCTGGCTAGAGTAGGCATGTGCAGTCCGGCTGTACGTTGTGCTCCGCCTGAACACGTCCTTTCCCGTTGGGAGCCCGTAGGGGCAGTGAGTGCTGCACGGCCCGGCTAGCCCAACGACACCGCAGCAGTGCAGGACAGCGCCTGGCGCCGTGACACCCGAGCAGGGCTCTGGTGAGAATAACCACCTGCCATATTGGACTTCCTCAGAGGGAGTGAGACGGTCTGACAGTCCGGAAGGTAAACAGGCCCCGAACAGCTGATCCGCCCGCTCAGTGATAACAGACGCCAGGGCCCGTTGTCCAGCAGTGTCGGTCACGTGACCCGCCGCCGCCGCGCTAACTCGTCTTGTTGAGGCCTTTCCAACTGCAACATTGTTCGTGAATAGTTTGCTGCTACTGATCCACGCAAGGACCACGTGGTGGCTCGGATGTGAGGACTGATGTCGACTTGACAGATGTGATTGATACCTTCTGACCGCTAAACCGCGTTGACACGATCAGGAATGTTGGTCAACAACATTAGTCTGTTCATCGCTAAAGGGACAACTGCGCGGAGGTTTTTGATATTCCCACAGACGTTCGGGTCCATAGAATGGAAATGAGATGTAGTGTATCACTACCCCAAATGCCCGTGCACACCACATGGCCGTGTGAAACCCCACACCACGTGCTACTTATAGCCCTGAAAGGGATACCCGGAGAGACCAGAAAGTGTTTGTCTTCGTTGGTGTACAATAGCCTGGAAACTTCCCTCACTTCAGTTCAGCCACAGGACCTCCCACCTGCGCACACACACACACACACACACACACTCACAGGCACACACACACACACACCTGCACACACGCACGCACTGACGCACTGTGCGTGTGTGTGTCTGTGTGCGTCAGTGCGTGCGTGTGTGCGTCAGTGCGTGCACACACGCACGCACTGACGCACACACACACACACACACACACACACACGCACAGTAACATTGTCGTAGTTCCGCACGGCCGCTCATCCATCGTCAATCAGAAACACATGCACTAATTCAGGAAAACACTGACCCCCATCCCCACACGAATGCACACACACACACACACACATATACAGGCACAGGCGTTAAAACACACCTCTCATACCCAGAGGAACCGGCCGGTTCTCAGTAGGCACTAGCGTCGAGCTTGGTTGCTACACAGAATTGTCGACGAGCCTCTGTGCACCTTGGCCTGTGAATACAGCAGCTTTTAGCCCGGGCCATTCTTTGGAAAAGCCCTTCAGTAAGGCTTTTATTTCTTGGCTCAGAGTTAAGGACACTGGCTAGCAGGAAAGGCTAATAAAGACACAGTCACGAATCAAAGGTCCCCTCCTTATCTTTGGCCTAACGCTAGGACATTCCAATTGCTCCGGCTCAATCCTAACCAACTGAAATCATGCAATACGTCACGCTCAGTCAGTGAAGGCTTTGCATCAGCCGGGTTTTGTAAAAGGTAGGTGCTCTCTGTTTTAGTTTTTTTCTCTACGGAAATAATGTATTCCTAGAAAGTGATGAAAAGCATCACAGTCAAGACAGTCAGTCTTTCTGCTCTTCTAATGTAATCATTATTGTAATTGCATAATGCGACCAGCACCTTGTATATACTGTGCATGCGGCTTTACGAGAGTTCCTGGTCTTTAAGGCTAGAACGGTTGTGTGATTTTTTCATTACTGTGGTTGAAAAACACGAGTGTGGAGTTCAAATAGAATTTGTAAAATGAAAACGTGTCGTGTTTTTAAACGTACTGGAATCCAAAGTAAAAGATACAAAGCACATTATACTCTTATAAACAGGAACGTTTAGTAAACACGAGCTATTCATCATTAACGGTCTTTGCCGTGGGAGTGTTTTATCACTCAATGTCATTGCAAAAGATCTGTTGGACATTAAAGCAGGTTTTGTTTGGGGGCTAGAAGAACATCATGTCAGCAATGTTCTGTGAGGATGAAGCTCTTCTGTTCACATTAGAAGCTTACTACACTAGATCTGAAATTATAGAGGTCCACAGTACACCTTGCTCTGTAGATAACATAAAACAAGTTTAGTAGATAACATGCAACATTAAAAGTGTTGTGGATTTGTCCACAGGAGACTAGAAAGTGTCATAGAATTGCCTTGGTTAGGAGTGTCTGTATGTCCAACTGATACGTGGTGTTGATACGTGGACCCGTGAGAAAGATTGAGACAATCTGTGACGAGGTGACTGAGTGACTCGAAAGTCCAGTCATGACCGAACTGTTCAGTCTGTACAGTGATCAGAATGCAGGTTCTGTATCATGTCCTTCTAAATTGTCCCACTTCTCGACATGGGATAAAGCATTTAAAGTAAGCTCACTCGCTTGTTGTCCACCGAGTCAATGTTTTCCCTTCATATCATCGTCTGTGGAGCTATTTTGAAACGTTCAATCACAAACATTCTCTCACACCCTGGGGCCGTTCATTTAGACGTAATGACACCGTTCACTGTAGTGATATAACGAGAGAATCGGAATGTGTGTGTGTGGCTTTGGTCATACTGTCTCTGTCTGCCTACAGAGAGGCGAGGACAGGGCAAATTCAAGCCACTCAGACGGCTGTTTGGGAAGAGGAAGAAGAGGCCGGCTGCAGAGAGGGGTTTCGATGCAGCAGAGCTGAAGGCGAGCTTCTCTTCTGAGGAAGTATGCAACGATGTCCCCACAGACGATGAAGAGACCAATCAACATCTAAGGTAAACCAGACAGTCGTGCGTGTTATGAAAACTATCCATCTGTCAAGGTTGCGTTTACACTGATGAGCAAACACCTCATGACCGGTGAAGCGAATACTGTTGATCACATCCTAACAAGCGATGTCAAGGTGTGGGTTAAATGGTAAGTGAACAGTCAGTTCTCGTTGGCGACGTGTTGGATGCTGGAAAAATTGACAGGATTAAAGACGCTGGTCCGGTGAGCCTTGTTTTCTTTCACGGCTATGCGTCGTGTGCGTGTGTAATGTTTACCTGGGAAATGGATGGTCACCAGGATTTACTGTGAGAAGACTACAAGCTGGTGGAGAGAGTGTGATGCTCTGGGCGATGTACTGCCGGGAAACCCTGGGTCTTCGGGTGGTTGTCAATTTGGCACGTCACCAACCAAAACATTGTTTCAGACCAGGTACTCCAGTTTATGGCGATGGTATTTCCTGA
Source organism: Dallia pectoralis (assembly GCA_029465975.1). NCBI lineage: Eukaryota > Metazoa > Chordata > Actinopteri > Esociformes > Umbridae > Dallia > Dallia pectoralis. Next base: position 5,735,518 of record CM055761.1, on the reverse strand, counting down.
TGGCAATGGCATTATTCAGCAGATGAACGTGCCCTGTGATGCTGCACACATTGGTCAGGAATGGTTTGAGCAACGTGATAAACATTTTTACGGTTGCCCTGGCCTCCAAATTCCCAAAATCTCAATCCAATAAACATCTGTGGGATGTGCTGGACCAACAAGTCTGATCAACGCAACTTACAGGACTTGGAGGATCTGCTGCTGATGTCTTGGTGCCAGATACCACAGGACACCTTCAGGGATCTACTGCTAATGTCTTGGTGTCAGATACTACAGGACACCTTCAGGGATCTACTGCTAATGTCTTGGTGCCAGATACTACAGGACACCTTCAGGGATCTACTGCTAATGTCTGGGTGCCAGATACCACAGGACACCTTCAGGGATCTGCTGGTAATGTCTGGGTGCCAGATACCACAGGACACCTTCAGGGATCTGCTGGTAATGTCTGGGTGCCAGATACCACAGGACACCTTCAGGGATCTGCTGCTAATGTCTTGGTACCAGATACCACAGGACACCTTCAGGGATCTGCTGCTAATGTCTTGGTACCAGATACCACAGGACACCTTCAGGGGTCTGCTGCTAATGTCTGGGTGCCAGATACTACAGGACACCTTCAGGGATCTGCTGCTAATGTCTTGGTGTCAGATACTACAGGACACCTTCAGGGATCTGCTGCTAATGTAATGGTGCCAGATACCACAGGACAGCTTCAGGGGTCTTGTAGAGACGAGGAGGACCAACAGGATATTAGGCAGGTGGTCATAAGTGTATACACTATTAGTAATGTCACCATTAGATAATACCTTTTGAGTTGAGTTGTACCTACATTGCTGTTTTCCTCCTACTTCATGAAGAAGACGCCAATACAAAAGGAAATGGTTTTTATCCCTTTAGTAGGCTACACTAACTTAAACCACAGAGGAAGCCTATAATTTTGGTTCTCATGCCAATATGGATCCAAAATGTTTTACTGTGTGGCTTCTTGTTTGACATACAATGTGTCTATTTTCAGTTTACAAAATGTCACTGTCTGCTGAGAAAGGGGTGCGGTTTAGTTGAAATGTGGACTGTAAAGTGGCAAACTGACTTGAGTTTTAAGGGTGTAAATTGTTTTCCTCTTAACAAGCTAGTGCCCATGGCTACTGCTCCCACTACTCCTATCCAAAAATGGATGAGTGTGATTACATGTTTTGCCTGTGGTAACATGTTTTGACTCTGGTTACATGTTTTGAAAGACTGTGAATACATGTTTTGACTGTGGTTACATGTTATGACTGTGGTTACATGTTATGACTGTGGTTACATGTTTTGACTGTAGTTACATGTTTTGACAGACTGTGAGAATATGTTATGACTGTGGGTACATGTTTTGACTGTAGTTACATGTTTTGACAGACTGTGATACCATGATTTAACTGTAGCATCTGTCACGTCCCAGTAGGGAGCTGCACCCCGTTGGGTCCCGTTCCCTCTCTCACGACAGCGTGTTCATTCCAGAGGAACCGGCGCATACGCCTAGCCCCGAGCAGACCATGTCCCAGGAAAACGTCTCTGATAAAGTCAGAAGTCTGCAGGTGGGTTAGCACACACACACACACACACATGCAAACACACACCGGCTCACACACACGCAAACACACCCACACACAGACACACACACACACACACACACACTGTCAGACGTTTACCTCATGTTTACTTCTTGACCAGCTTATTGCGTACATCCATTCCAGTGTCAGGTCAGACTTAATACTTAAGTGCACGAATTATACAAGAGTCAGTGTTCCACGGCTGTGTTGGTCTGTGCTGATATAATCGGCCCAGGCGAACCAGGGGTTCCATCATCGTGATACAGCCTGTTCCATCTCATCTTAAAGAGGCCCTATTTGGTTGAGGTGTGGGGACTGCATTGTCATAAACTTGAGTAACCTGAACCTGGATTCACTGGACCAAGGAGCGTTTTTCCACTACTCAGTTATCCCGTGTTGTTGTTGATCACATGACCACCGTAGCCGCTTCTTTGGTTTTAGATGGTGCCGTGTCTAGTGTGGTTGTCCGTTTCAATAGCCCCAAGGCCGCTTAGATCACTGGTTCTCCAGTCAAAAGTTTAACCAAACAGTATCTGCATCTCGGTGTCTCTGTCTGCTTTTTGCAGCATGTAAATGGTTAAATATTCAGACCGAAATAAGGTTTTGTGTGTAAATGACCAAACATTATAACAACTTGTTTATCATTATTAAAAAAATATTAATCATCTCCTGAACAAGTGCCCATGTCAAGGTTTGTTCATCTGTGGGATCAACAGCAGATTAGACCGATGGTCAGGAGGTTTTTATATGTGTGTGTTGAATGAGCAGAGGCAGATAGCTCAGAATATTAAGTTTGGCCAGAGGCCCCCATCTCTGAGGAAGAGTGAGGAGGAGGAGGAGGAGGAAGGCAGCTCAGATGAAGAGGAGGTGCCCAGGAGCCCACTGAAGGTCCTGGCCCAGGTGGAGGCGGAGCCAGTGGACACAGGGTCAAAGGTAATGGCAGGCTGTTCATCATTCTTTTTTTTACATACAAATAATTGGTTAACTTGCTTCTTAACGGTAGTAGTGACCAAAATAATGAGTGTTGGATATATATATATAAATGAGAATGACAATGTTTTGTTTCCATGACAACCAGGCGGTAAATGAGGAAGAAGGCACCAGCATTGGGGCCCACCAGGCTCCCAGCACACCCGTTAAATCTCCTAGGTCCAAACGGGTCATTCCGGCCACCGGCACCATCGAGTCCATTGACCTGGACGGAGTCCCACAGTCTATTGCCAGACTGGACAACGCCGCTGCCAAGCACAAGCTGTCTGTCAAACCCAAAAACCAGAGGATCTCCCGCAAACATCGTCGGTTCACTCAGGTGAGAAGGGCTCAAGTATACATTCGATTAGAATAGTCCTATAAAAGAAAACAATGCTGAAATATCAAACAAAATGTATCTTTTTTTCAGGATCTGCAAGAGGTAGATATTCACAGCTCACTGCAAGAAGAGGCAGGAGAGTCAGCCGCAGAGAAAACCAAGAAGCAGAAACTGCAGGAGGAGGAAAGACTGGAATCCCAGAGGAAGGAAGAGATTGCAGAACATTCACAAAGAGAGCAGGAGGACCGGTGGAGGAAAGCCGAGGAGTGGAGGCTGCGTGAGCTAGAGGAGGAGAGATGTCGCATACTCAAAGAGGAGGACAGGAGGCAGAGAGAGGAAATGGAGAGGAGGAGAAAAGAAGAGGAGAAAAGGATGAGGGAGGAAGAGGAGAAAAGGATGAGGGAGGAAGAGGAGAAAAGGATGAGGGAGGAAGAGGAGAAAAGGATGAGGGAGGAGGAGGAGAAAAGGATGAGGGAGGAGGAGGAGAAAAGGATGAAGGAGGAAGAGGAGAAAAGGATGAGGAAAGAAGAGGAGAAAAGGATGAGGGAGGAAGAGGAGAAAAGGATGAGGGAGGAATTGGAGTGTATGCAGCGAGAGGAGGAGTACCGAATGCTGGAGGAAGAGCGAAGGAACAAAGAAGAGGAGAAGAAGCAGCGGGAGATTGAGGCAGAGCGTCTTCGTGCCGAAGAGTGGAGGCTGAAAGAGGCAGCGGAGGAGAAGGAGATGAAGAAAAGGCTGTTGGAAGAAAAGAGAAAACTGCTTGCGGAAGAGGATGAAAGGTTGTGCGCAGAGGCGACTGCAGGCAGCTCCGACTCTGATAAGAGGAGGGCAGAGGAGGTGCGCTGGAGAGAGATGGATGAGAGACAGAGACCGTTCACCTTTAAAGTGTCCTCTGGGGAGAAGCAGATCCTGTTCCAGAAGGTCAACCTGACGCCTGTTACACCGGCCTCCAGCCAGCAGGTCGGCGCTGTGGCGGAACACAGACATGGTGCCAAGGCCTCGTCCCCTAGAGGGGATGATTCTCCCACTCTCCCGTCCTCTCAGTACGTCCCGCACACAGCCATCCTGGTGACAGGGGCCCAGCTTTGTGGAACTGCTGTCAACCTGGACCATATCAAAGAAACCGCATGTAAGTCTCTCTTGGGACTAGATGATGAAAAGAAAGCCGCCATGGGCACCCCACCACCGACCATGACCAAGAGCTCACCAGACCGCAAGTCTGGGAAAACCAAATCTCTTAGCGAGTCCACAGACCAGTCCAGTGCGGCAGTCCTTGCCGAGTGGGCCAGTATCCGCTCGAAGATATTCAAGGGGGCAGAGGATGGGAAGTACGAGGACTACCCAGACCCACAAAGTCTGAGCCGACCCTGTAGTGAGGACCAGAGTCCGTTCCCTCATACAAACCTCAGAAAGACCATGTCTGCCAGTGCCAAGTTCTCCATTACCCCGGCCAGAAAGAAGTTCGCAGACTCCTCCAACAGGAACTCCGAGGTGCTGAGTCCGGAAGAGAAGGAAGATGCAAGGCCAGCATCTGTTCTCTCTGACATCGCTGTTCCCCCTGCAGCCTCACCTGGCCTGGGCAGCAAGGCCCAGAGCCGCGGGCTTAAGACCGTCCGTATTGCAGATGAAACACTGGAGTGCATGTTTGCCAAGGACCTTCCGTCCTTTATTGTCCCTAGCTCTTGTCAGGAATCCGTCCGGCCAGAGAGCTCGGAGGCAGGGAGCCCGGGAGGGGAATCGGAGGGCTCGGAGCGCCGGGAGGAGGGAGAGGAGAAGGGCCAGCCCACTCCGTTTGGCATCAAGTTGAGGAGGACCAACTACTCCCTTCGCTTCCACAGTGAACAGTCGGTAGACAAGAGGAAGAAAAGGTACAGTGCCGGGGACAGCTTTGACGGGGTACCCTCACCTCTGACCCCCATGGACCCTGATGTCTCTGTGTTTTCCGATAATTCCAGCCCAGCATCTCCACTCAGAGAGAGCATTCCCGGGATTAAGTCTGGACATGCAATTGTATCTCTTCCTGAGCCCAGGGCCAAAGCTGGCAGGTCTCCCACAACTTCCATGCACAGCGAGTGGGAGAAGCAGCCGTCCAAAGCCTCACTCTACCAGAGACCCAGCACGTCCCCCAACCCAGCCACTCCTCCCCCATCTCCAGTCCCCAAAGTGGCCAGAGGGGAACCCGGCGACGCGGTGGTCCAGTGGACGGGGATGGGGGAGGACCCTGCTGAGGGGCAGAGGGGGCACGAGACCTCGGCTGTTGCCCAGCTCCACAGGAACAGCCAGGGAGAGGAAGAGCACAAGGAGAAGAGATCCTTCTTCCCTTCTATCAGCATCCCCTGGAGAGAGAAGACTGACAGGAAGACCGAACTCATCAGGAAAGGTCAGTTAAACCTCAGGAAGCACCTGTGCTGCAGGTGCTCTCCGACGTCAACGTCTCACATTTCAGAGATTCTTTTTAAGCGAGTGGTAGCGTTTTAATTTTCTTGACATGATGTGTGCGACGATAAGTATCGTGTTGCCCGTTATCGCCTCGTATAGATGGGAAGCCGTCGCTCCAGAGCAGGCACTCGCTGGACAGCGCCCGGGTACAAGACAAGGAGACGGGGCCTCTGTGGATCACGCTGGCACTGCAAAAACAGAAGGGCTTCCGGGAGCAGCAGCAGAGCCGAGATGAGCGCCGTTGCCACAGAGAATCCAAACTGTCCGATAGACAAGCCAAGGAGAAAGACCGTGTATGTAACTACCCTTAACACCCACTGCTGCCATTACTGTGTAAACTTTATACACACACTGTACATGGGGTGTTTTACTTTTACCCTACGAGGGCCAGAGCCTCCTGGTTCTCTGTTCGACCTCATCATTATTTGCACCCACCTGGTGCCCCAGGTCTAAATAGATCCCTGATTAGAGGGTTGCATGAAAAAATTGAATGTTCCGGAGTTAAAAATAGCCCTGCTGTATGATTATGTAGTGAAAGACCTGGGTGTTCTCAGCTGTATTCAGAATACTAGGAGACAATAGCTGACAGGTTCCTGTGCTTCCCAGGGTGCGTTGGTTTCTCATTTGGAGGGTAAGGAAAGTGGAAACATCAGCCCACCCAAACCACAAACACCAGAGGAGTCCAAGAGACCAGAGACCCTCCTGTGTCGCCTGGAGCGTCGGGAGCAGCTGAAGAAAGCAAATACACTGCCCAGCTCTGTCACAGGTAAGAGATTGCATGTTCACAGCGGCTTGCGGGACCAGATCAGGCATTTTGGATATTCTCACATATAACACCTGACTCTATTCCACCCTTGCTGTTCGTAGTCAAATTTAAATAAACTTGGTATGGCGACCTCTGAGTACATGTTAACCCTTTCCCTCTGGTCCCGTGTTTCAGTTGAGATTGCCGACTCCACTCCATCGCCCCCTGCAGTAAAGGAGGTGACGAAGCGCTTCCAGTCCACTGACTCTCCACAGGTGTCCACCGAGCCGGCCTGGCTAGCTTTAGCCAAGCGCAAGGCCAAGGCTTGGAGTGACTGCCCTCAGATCATCAAGTAACCTTCTCCCTAATGGCTCATGAACTATGACCTTTGTCCAAAACCATCCCCTGACCTCTGATATGCCAGTGCACCCCGGCGCCCCAGACCAGGTCGTTCTCATGTACCTGTATCATGTCATGTGTTTCACATTCAATACGATATAAATACAATCGCACATATATACGAACATGAACACTCAGCACAAGCATGCACGTATACCAACACCTGAAACCAACATATTTCAGAAGATTAACTGGCTGTACGCTATCAAATACATAATAAGGATCTTCCAAAAAAAATAAAAAAATGCAACAGCCAATAACGGCCACCGCTGGCCATTGCAATAGCCAATCCTAACTAGTACTTCCCTTCAGTAGCCAATCGATGCTGTAAATATATGCACAGAATATAATACAAAATCAAAAGCTTGTGTATTAATATGCTCACAGCTCTGTAAAACAATACACAGGATTAGTTTAAGAGTACGGTGTTTAAGGGCTGCCAGTAGCCAGTCACCCATCATGACAGATTATCACCTTGTTTTACGTTTCTGTTACTTATCCTGTGGAGATTATACCGAGCACTGATTTTAACAATGTGAATCGATATATATTTGTTTGCGATGTACACAATGAGCGACTTTTTTTTTTTAATAACTTGTATTCAAAGGCAGTACCTGATATAACTATTCTCACTGTGTCCGTGACAACTGTGACAGCCGTGAATGATACATGCTATAATGTAAAAAGAAAAAAAAACATGCCACAACAAACTTCTATGAATCTAACTGGTTTGTGAAAAAATACAACATCGGTCCAAATCAAACGAGGACCACACTGATACAGCATTAAAGGCCATGGTGTCAGATGGTTGTGGATCTTATAATATTCTATTACCGCTCTAATAATCACTTGGATTTGCTTGGCTATGGACAGAGATCTCCTGCTCGCTCTTTCATACTGTCCCTTCATTCTCCTGTCATGTCTCTTGTGCTCCAGTCACCGATAAAGTGATGATCCATAATAAGGCCTTTAAAACGGTCCTACCGCATTTGTGAATCCCATCGTGGCATTTTCTTACTTTTCCTCGACGGAATCTGAACCAATCAGCGTTGCTGTGACTGGCACCATATTCATACTTTCCTCTGACCACACACTGGAACGGTCGCTCTGGGTGGATGTGAGTAGGTGTTTTAGTAGGCAGCTTTGCCACAGTGTCGTTCAGAAAGAAACTCGGTCGGTCACTTTGTCATGTGTTTTTTTTTTACTGTGGTCGTGTGCAGCAGTGTCGTGTACAGTGTTGTATGTAACCAAACTGTTTGGTAATACTTGCACTTTTTGTCCCACTTAAAAAGGTATTCTGAGAACATCTTAAAGTGATGCAAATGTTATGAACTATGTAAATTAAATACTGACGTCTGAACTGAGTGCCTAAACGGTTGTTTTAATTCTGCCCCAAACTCCTGTTGTGTACTTGGATTTCACTCGTCTTGTTATCTTTAATAATAGAGCACATTACAGAAATACATCACGTCTTGATCATGTGCCATCGAAGAAATGAATTAGTGCTTCTTTCTCTTCCGTTGGCTCCACACAATAGACAAAGTCATTGCGACATCCCACCACCAGGGAGCGCTCCCACACCACAGGAGAAGAGAACAGCTCCCCAGGCAAAGTCAGGGAGGCTCTCAAGGTTCCATCCTGTGCATCCAGAACACACAGGGTCCCGTCTGTGGAGGCCAGGGCCACAAGTGTTCCCTCCATACCCCAGGCCGACCCCTCAAACACACAGGGGCTGGAGTAAACCCGGCTAGGGCTCTGGTATCTCCAGGCCAGTGACCCGTCAGAGCAGTCCAGACAGTACACACAGCCATCATGTGACCCACACAGCACCCTCTGCTGGTCCGGTGTGGTGCAGGGTGATGAGAAAACCGGCCCGTTGGTCTTGTACTGCCACCTCTGTGGACAACAGGCAGTGTTAACGAACACCACAGTGAAGAACATCATCATCATATGGTCAAATACAAGGAAAGGCAACGTGGACGTTTTCTTTGCGGCGGTTCTTCCTCTTACCATATCTCCTGTCTGACTGAGGCAGCAGATGTTCCCGTCCACAGAGCCAATGATAATGTGACCGGAGGAACAGCTTGGGGAGGAGAAGAACGGAGTCCTCCTGGAGTATGTCCAATGTACTGTACCAGTATCCTGACGGAGGAACACAGAATCAGTCCGTGAAGAGTCTCAACAAATTCTCATATTCATTTGTGGAGGTAGTAAAATGTCCATCACAATAGGTTGTGTAGCGCGCACAGACAACAGGGAACGGTTTTGTCTCATAAACTCCACTGTCACAACTACTCCCGAGAACAATGCTCGAGTTCATCTTTAACAAGGCAAGGAAGCCTTGACACTCACAGGACTGAGACAGAGGACGTTACCACCCAGTGTGGCTACATACAGATGCCTGAGGAACGGGTGGAGACACGGTGAGGAGAACAACGCCCCAGAACCACAGCTGTGCTTCCAGACACACCGCCGGAGCTAGAACACACACAAAACCACACCGTTTTTACAGTACTGAGAGAATGTACACTTTAGGCAAAGGCGTGGACACTAAGACACACACACCTGTGGGTCGAGGGCGTAGATGTGTCCGTCATGTGACCCTACCATCACCAGACCTGTGAGGAGATCCACCGCGGGACAACTCTTCACGGTGTCTCCCGTCTCGAACGCCCACCGCGTGTCCCCTGACTCCACACACAGGAAATACACCACGCCATCATAGCAGCCTAACGATAAACACAGACACTCAGTAAAAGCTGTCGATTAGAGAACTACGTAATGAAACGGCACGTGAAACCATGACGCTTAGTGCGGACACCGACCAACCACGACCAGACACCCACATGGAGTGACAGCCGAGGACGACTCGATCCTGTCCCCCAAGACTCTCTCCCACAGCAGTCGCCCGGTAGCCAGGTCCAGGGCCTGCATCCTGTTGGAGTGGGAGCCGATGAACACTAGGGCCCTGGGGCCTCCCGGGGGCCCGTCCGCGCCTCTCTGGACCAGCAGGACTGGAGAGGCGTCTACACACCTGCCCGTATCTGACTCCCACTTCACGTTTAGCTGCAGACCACCAGCCTCTCTAAGGGGATGGGGAACCACACTAGCGCTGAGCTCCTTGGTTTTTACCGTCTGGGACTGGGCGTGTTCTGTCCTCTTACTTGATCCAAGTGTCTGGGAATGACTGGATATCATTCCTGTTCTCATCCGAGCATTACCTGAGTCCGAGTTTTCATTGGTCCACGAAGAGTCTGTCTGACCGATCTCTAAAACGTCACCTGCTCTCCTGACAACGGTACATCTTACAGTCTTTCTCAGAGAAGAAACTACAACGGATTCCAGAGGCCTTTGTGTAACTGCAGCAGAGGGGTATACATGTCTCGTTAGCGGCGCTGAGGAAAGAGGGTCCGCCGGCCGTTTCCTGGGAGGACGAGGGGCCATAGCGCTGTGCTCAGACAGGAGTGTTGCTGTGGCAACGTGGTGCAGTACATCTCCGAACGATCCGTCCAGGACGACCTCCAGAAGCCCTGATGAGCTCACGCCTATGGCAGCGGTGATTTCATCACAGAAACGCAGGGCCTGTAATGAGTCGCCTCCACAAAACAGAAAGGTTGAGTCCTTCTGGACGGCTGCATCTTCCGGCAGACTCAAAATATCCTAACAAGAAAAAACACACACACATAATAGAAATGCGTGCATACACGTGTGTACTTGTGATATGAAAAGGACCCTGATATACGTGACGGTATTTAAAGAAACACATGGCTGTACCCTCCACAGGGACTGCAGTCTCTTTCTCAGTGTTTCCATGTCCCCTAGTGCATTGTGGGACTTTGAACCCGCTCTCTGTCTCTGGTAGATCTTCATAAGTTCCTCCATAGAAACTTTCCCTGAGGAAACACAATCGTCCCTTAACTCCAGTGTCCAGGTGGGAGATACAGAGATCTGTCCTGACCAAATCCATATTAGTGATCACCTGAATGGACCAAAGGTAGCTATTTGCGCTTTTGACCAGTATCAGTTCAAATCTGACTTTTTGCTATTCAGCAAGACAGTTAACCCTAATTGCTACAATAAGACACTCTGGAAAATAATATCTGCTTAATGACATGCGAATAAATGAGAACTAAACTGTTAGAACACTGTTTTAAAAAGCTGCAAACACTGTCGCGTCTGGGAGCGATGTGGCACCACAAAGAACAGTCTGACTCACCATGTGAGGATAGTGGCAGAGACGGGACTAGCACTACTGCGTCTGGAACACTGTGTCTGGATAGAAGATGAGACAACCTGTGGAGGATGGACTTATCTAAGCCTGGGGAGAGGCCATGTGAGGGTCCAGGGGAGGAGCCAGGGGAGGGATCAGGGTCAGGGGAGGAGACTTTTTTCTGGTCTGTGGAGGGTGAGGTGCTGCTGCCCTGCTTGCCCTCAACAGAAGAGGAGTCAGGAGCAGCTTTTTGGTCCGCTGATGAAGAGGAGGCTACAACAAAGGCAACCAGCCGGCACTCCGTAGACAGTCCCACAGCACAGGCCTCCACTCCAGGTAGATTCATCACAACCTGAGGGAGTATAGAACATAGATAAGAGTCATACATTATGGGAAATAGATAACAGAAAAATGCGCCTGTGCTTGTTTAACATGCAGTTAGTCTGCCCACCAGTCTTTTTAGATGACATTCCACATCATGTCATTGTCGAACAATTAAAACATCCAAAGATTGGAATGTAAGATAAAGACACTGATCTCCAGGAAAACTTGAAGATTCATCCTCCAGAACAAACGACAGGAAGGTAATGCCTGAGCAATACAGACTTATCCTCCTGAGCTACGATACGTGAGATCAACCAGGACCTAACCTGCTGCACGGTGTCCAGATGCAGCCGCTGTCCGTGGCGTTTAACCAGTCGATCCCGCCTTCCCAGGTAGTAGAGTTGCGCGTCTCTGACACACGCCCAGTCTCCGGTACTCCTCACGGTACCGGGAACAACAGACACCTCGTCGTCTAGAAGGCACACTCTGTCCATCCCGCCTATATACACCTGTCCTTCCCCCTCCGTAACGACGCAGCCCTCCTCATCTCGGACTTCCACCGTGGTGTCCATCAGAGGAGAACCAAGGGGCACAGAGGGTTCGGTCCTGTCAGTGAGACGGGCATAAAATTACACTGGGCCACTGGATATGTTTGATCTAAGGAAAATCCCTTGTCATATCAACAAGAGAATGGCTAGTGCCAAAACGACATTCCAGGATCATGAAGTAAACAGCTTCTTTAAAAGGGTCACTCACACATCCGTGGACTGCAGAAGGTTCTCTGGAAAATGGTAGCAGCTGGCCCAGCAAGAAACCTCAGTGATGCCATATATGTTGTAGATCTGAGTGCAGTTGCCTTGCTGCCTCCAGCTATGGAGCAGGCCTCGGGAGGGACAGGCCTCGCCTCCCAGGGCTAACACGCGCAGAGACGAGTTGTCAGAGAGGACCTGTTCCTGCAGGACGCGTCTGCCAAAACGCCCAAGCAAGGTGGGAGTCACCTGGGAAATACAAGACAGAATGATCAAAGGTGAAAGAAAAAAACGTGGACATTAGATAGTTGATAGGTGACGCTCATCCCACCGTGACACATACCTGTAAGACAGTCGTCTTGTGTTTCTTAAAAAGCACATGAGCCAGTCGGTTGGGCATTTTCTTAATCACAGTGGGGACGATGAGAAGACGTGCCCCTGATGACAATGCCAGGAATATCTCCACCACTGACGGGTCAAAAGTCAGGGGAGAGGCCAGGAACACCACATCATCTGGTGTCACCTGAAACAGAGATCTGACGAAAGAAAAACACCAAATCTGGATAACAGACGCCAATGCTATTCTCAAATGTCAACGTGAACCAGGGACACACAGAAACACATACGGAAATCCAACTAAAGAGACCGACCTGAGGTGTAGTATATTGGGCACAATACACTTGTGTGGTACCCTTACGGTCTTGGGAAGCCCCGTGGTTCCAGATGTGTGTAATACATATGCCACTGCACCAGGATACATTAACTGACCGTTTTGCTCATCTTGACAAGATGTTACCCCATCCTGGACCAAGGCTGCAGATGAACTGGGTTGTATTAGTACAAGAGACAGGTTGTGATCGGACCACACAGCCCTCACTTCTATAATCAGGAAGTTGGAAAACACTTCCTGGAATTGCTAGGGAAAGAGAGTCAGAAAATCAAAAGGTGAAACGTGTCAGCGGGACATTTCGATTAATCAACGTTGATCTGGGTAGTTTGCTCCTGTACCTCCAACAGGTCACTCTGTAGAACGCAGTACCTCACGGCACACTGCTTCATGACACTGACAGACAAAAGTGCCGGGGAGTCTGGGTCCAGGGGTACATATGCTGCAGGTACCTGGAGGATGCTGACAGAAGATCACCTTGATTTGAGAGCTGTGTTCACAGGAGTCCAAACATTGAGCTTACAGTAGACTTGGGTAATATTAACAACAGTGGAAAAGTTAGCAACAAGAATACAACACATAAAAATAGCAATGAAGAGGTTATTTTATGAATTGTACCGTATTTCATAAACAGAAAAAGGCTTACAGTATAGCCTACCTAAAAACTTCCTTTATTTGATTCTAATCACATTAACATACCCCAAAATGCACATTGGCAGGTTGACATCTGGCTGACAGTATAATGCAATTGCACTTGTATTCAGCACACACTGTTTCCGCAGAAGAAGTGTTAATTCATTTCCCAGACTAACAAGTTCTCTGTAATACAGAAACACAGGACTGTCTTCTGCTGCTCCCCGGTCAAATGTGACAGCTACTTTACTACCGTGCAAAGAGGCGGCTGCGAGCACCATTTGTTGTAGAGTTGCCATCTCGGTGAGAGCACGGATACAGCAAGCTCACGCACAAGCTGTTGACGAGCAAAATACACGCATTAAAAAAGAAAAAAAAGAAATACACACATGTGTTATTGTGTTTTCTCTATACTGACTAATGCTGGCCGGTGAACGTCGCACGAAGATGACGGAACTAAACCACATTGCGTCACGAAGGCAAACATCCAATCAAATGTCGACGTTCCGTCGCGGTAAATTTGAATATTTTTCCGTTGTACACTCGCGACGAAAAAAGCCGTTTGTTTGTTTGTCAATTAATTTTGAAAGTTTTACGTGCGTTTGCTTTTAACCGACCGAATCAGTCCCACGGACGGGAATGGACGACTTTTTTAAGAAAAGTAAAAAGAATGCCACCGTTTATCGCGACACGCTGGAGCGAATCATTTGCAAGGTCGGTGGTAAACTGACTATCCATTGCTACGTGTGACGCGTTAGTTATGTAGCTAAGCTAACACGATATGCTTTATTGTTGTTCGTTATCTGTGTGGTTATTTGTATGTTATGTACTATCGTTGTTGACATTGTTGTTGCATGTATCCGTTTTTACAACCATTTTACGTTGTGTAGTGATCGTGATGTATTCTTTGCAACCTGGAACATATGTTGAAACAAACCCCTGGAAAATGTCAGATAAATGCATTAATGTTTTCACGTTGCTTGGTGTAATTGCGTTAGTCTCACGCATTTACTTCCTGGCGAAACGGTGATGTTTTAATCTGTTATGTTATGTTACTGTGTGATGTTATTAGATTACCTTATGTTTCAGGCTATTTGGATCGATATCCATTTGTGATTTTAGTTATTGGACACGAGACAAAACACACCATGAACCTCACCTCCTCAGTTTCACACCAAGCTTTAATTCGCTTGTACAACAAGAAAGAACCTCAGTTACAATGTACATGCATATCTTGAACTGTCTTTCTCTACAGTTTTCCAATGTACATGCATTTACTTGAATTGTCTTTCCCTACAGTATTCCAATGTACATGAAAATGGAACCGAGGTGAACCTGGAAAACATGCCAACCCACGGTAAAACCACATTCTTCTAGAGTACACACTACCTTTAACAGAATAGTTAGCAGCAACAAACAGTAGACATTTTTATGGGTAAATATTTCAGAACTGGACAGATTTGACTGTTTGTCCTGATGATTTTTTTTATTGTGTCCTGTCATTGTCCGGAGTAGAGGTGGCCAAACACATGGCCTCGTCAGAGTTGGAGATGTTAAAGCTGAATGTGTCAAAGGTATGTCGGATGCGTTGTGACGTTATCTACTGTATCGAATAACTGTACACCCACTTGCAATGTCTTCTGGTGGTTTGGAACTTTGACATTTTCAGGGGAATGAAATGTTTCTCGATAATACTAAGCTCAATGTATTTTCCTTTACTCTTCTAGAGTGATGCAGATCTGTCCCTGGAAGGTAGGAAACCACATCATGTTGAGTACATAATTGTTAAATTGACCTACAATTTATTTTTGATATTTTCTTATTTCAGATATTTCTGAAATACAAAGGCCACAGGACACCACTGCAGACTTTGGGGTAATGCACTTGTTCACTTATTTTCTTCCAATCTGTACAGTGACAGACAGATGGACCACCTGCCTTTGGCAGAACAGATCTGTTTATTTGAAAACATGCATACATTTTTTCTTCAGCACCCTGTATTTCTCTTGATCTTTAACAGATGGACCTTTCCTTTCGCCCGGATGATTCCATCAATGATCCTTCAGATGCAAGTTCTGCAAATGGGACGGCTGTCACAGCCTACAGTAAAGACCCTGAAGAAGACATAATTTGTAAGTCCCATTTATAGGATAAAAAAAACTAGTGATTTCATTGAGGATTTGAAGGTGAATGTAAGAGACAACAACCTATTTTTTTTTTATTTTCATGATCATTTTTGACATTTCTCTTAAATTGTCCTCATCAGATGTGAGTAGTACCCAGCTAAGTGAGACACAGAGTAGTCTGCCGGGAACGCTGGAGAAGCAGGATGAGGAACTGGAGTCCTCTCTGTGCAGTCACAATAGCAGTCTACCGGAATTGTATCCCAAAATGCTCAGCCAGATACGAGCGGCCCAACGGCGCCAGAATATGTCCGATATGGCTGTAGGGCTGCTCAGGAGGTACAACAAGCACCGATGGTTCAGCAAAAACCAACAGAACCGCACCTTCGACCGAAGCCAGACACCGGCTCTGAGAAAGAGGAGTGTCCTTAACTGTAGCAAACCATCCGTCTTCCGAACATCTCGGACCACCACGCTGAATCAAAGTAACCTCGGAAGCGCAGCAAACCTTAGTGCTTCTCCTTCGCGGACTACGGTCAACCTCCAAGAATGTCCAGCAGAGAGGCTGTCCCCCGTGAAGAAGTCAGATTCATCGCACAGACCACCGCCCAGACCTGTTTTAGTGTTGGACATGTCTCATGCATACTTCAGTCCTGCCTCTTCCCCTCCCTCCACTGCAGCCTACTCCTCGATAGAGGAAAGCCCCATGAACCAAACATTCACTGTGTCCATGCACTCGTACCCGACGCAGTCCACCCATGTGTTCAGTCCTGCTAGGTCTGATCGCCCCTCCATTGCAAGAGGGTTCACCAGCCCATCTCAAAGGAACGGTCTCTCCACAATCCTCCGTCAGAGGGTATTCTCAGCGGGACGCTCTGAGGAAAGTAATTCCACGTATTCCGGCCTGGAGGCATCTGTTGACACAGCTGCACGTAGTCCCTACAGAGCCAGACAGCTGAGCTTAGACGGCCAGTGGGTAGTGTCTCACCACACTAACATGCACAGAAGCCCCAAGATGGCCACAGCTAGGTCTCACGAGAGCAATGTGTCCACGGTACCCAGATCTTCCCCATCTTCTCTTCGGAAGTCTCATTTGTCACCCAGGAAGCTCTACCTTCTGAATTCCCACAGCCCCTCCCAGATTAAGCCAGATGTGTCTCGATCCTCCCGGCAGGAGAACTCACTGCAAAAGCCTACGCGCTGGCGAAGCTGTTCCTTGGATTTATCCTCGCCATCTGTTGGTCTCAAGCAACACTCCAAGCAGGTAGACGAGGACTTCAAGGAGCTCTACCACAAGTTTGTCTGTCAGGCCAAGTCCTGTCCTTCCTGTCTGTGTGACAGGTTATCAGTTAGTACCAGAAGCCCCTCCCATCTGTCTCTGTCTGCCCTGGCCCTGTCCCCTCACCACTCCATCATGAGAAAGCGCCGCCGGGAAGTATATGGGGTACAGTCCCCTGAGTCGAAACGCTTCAGAGACAGTGACTGCGTGTACTCACCAGGGTCCCTGCGCCAGAGGAGAGAAATGTTAAGGACCCACAACTGCTCAGACAGATATTCGTCATCCAGCGTACTATCCTCCATCCGGAGGAACTTTTCCCAGTCCAATAAGTCCCCCTTGGCACAGGCTCAATACAGCCCTCAACACTGGTCATCAGCTGTAGCAGTCAGGAAGGCCACCGGCGTCACGCCATGCTTGAATATTGATCAACACTCTCCTGCTTGGGTAAGGGTCTTAAATACTGACCTTATGTTATGCCGATTTATTTAACTAGTTTGCATTTTCAATCATAAACCCCCTTCTGTCTCCTACCTAGAGAGAGAAGTACAACCGATTTGTTGGAGCTCAAGGTTGGTGTTTATGCTTTTTCGTCTTGTTAGGGGGAAATACACTTAATTTTCGAATTGGTATTCACAGGCATGAAAATCACTCACCTTTCGGCGAAATTCGCCGTTTTGAAACCAGAATAGATGACTTACGTGAATCGTGTAGATTCGATAAGAAAATCTTTGTTGGGGGGGGTTAGGTACCAGAGAAGATTTAGTGAACAACGACAGGTGCGCGAGTGCATGAAAATATTAGCTCAAAGGGCCTTGCATCACCAGTTTCCTTCTCTGGGAAGGTAGGGGAATACCGTTACCTGATTGGTTTACAAGCAGTTCGCTTCGCTCGTGCTGACAAGAGCGCACACATCAAATTCAGAAGCTGAAAAGCCCGCCGGGCCTCCGCGATTTAATCGACTGAATTTGGTGAGTGATGGTTTCAATAGTAACTCAGAAGCTCTGTTGCGATAGGCTTAGCTAACGTTATCTACAGGTTGATGAATTAAGTCATTATACACAGCAGGAGAGAACGCAATGTTAACCAGCTAAAGATCTGCAGGGCTTGAATTTCGGTGCGGGATTGCGCATAATTTAAACCATTCCCGAACAAATGTATTTGCTTCATCTCAGACCGAGGTAAAGTTGGTTGGATATTGGATATTCAACGGATATTCGGAGGCCGAGATTCCCCGCACTCAGCCACACTACACCCGGTGATTGACCGACAGAAACCTCCGTGTGCTTATAGTTAGGGACCGTTAATAAAGTCCAAGTCTTAAAGTTATGAATTCAGTAGCTGTTTAACCATTTGGCCTTAACTTCAAACCACTTTCAGATTGTTTTATAGAGGACACACATTTTGCACTGCTTTGTTTTTTTTTAAGGAAATGGTGTAAGAGATGTTTAATAAACACAAAGAATTGTAAAAATCTATTTTTTTTCGTGAAATCACTTGGAAACCTATTTACTTTATTGTCTACAAAGGTCTTTCACTTGTGGAATATTTGAAATTTTCGGCCGGGGGAGCATGCCCCCGGACCGCCCTATAGGGGTAATATCCTTCTCACCTTTTTCACCCCTGACCCGTTTTCATGCCTGTATTCATTTCTGATAACTTTGTTTCTCTTCCTAGGAAAGTCACCTTTTAAAGCAGACTGCCAAAATGGCTGTTCGCCAAGGTAACTATAAAAGCAGAATGACATTTATTAGTAAAGACTTATACCAGATTAATTTCACAATTACCCTTTCTCCCCCCAGTTTCTCTAGAAGACGGCTTCTATATAAATGATGTCAACCTGAAGAAAAGCGTTATTGTGCTTCAATGACCATTTACTGAATAGTTTTGAAGTAGGTTGCCAATACATTAATGTTTAAAAAGTGATACAATTTCTATATCCATTGTTATAACTGTTTACGTGTCAAATTGCAGAGCATACTGAATTTTGTAAATGTAATAAAACAGCATATTTTAAACATGTCATAAAATACCTTTGTTAACAGGGAATATAAAGTATTATGAACAGTGGTTAGGCTGAAAGTTTATGAAAACATGACTCAACAGCTAGAATACAAATCAAGTGCATTTAGAAGTTAGGAAATGAAGAGTAACAAATTCACATTTCATTTTTGGTTTAATATCTTGTGCGTCTCATAGCTAAATAAACAAATATACAGAGTGAAAAGCCAGGGTGGGAAAACTCACCGAATGCAATTTCACAAATCTGCATTTTGTGAAACCTCCTGTTGCTCATCTGTTTCTAATTTATAAAAGAAAATGTAAACAATGGAATGTGATATTATGTGGATGGAAAAGGCTGGGTTCAGATGGAAATTATGAACATACATACAGTATTCTGCCAAGCTTTACTAGTCAGCTATGCCATTTATTTATTTTTTAAACGAGGACCACCACTGCCTAGTGAAGGAGTGCTCTTCAGCTTCACAGGCATTTTATCTGGCCGGTGAGGTGTTTCACTCTGGGAGTAATTTGCAGCCTTGACGTGGCATCACCAGATGAGTAAAATACTGGATCACATCATCTAGATGGCACTTCCTGTAATGTTTCTACCCGTCACGCTCCAAGAAACACTCGAGACTCGGATGAGGAGTTCCATATTATCTGTATGGTTCAAGCCTCGCACGTCAGCTGTAATTTCCAGTTGTGCTGTCAAATTTAGCCTTCCCATTTAAATTATACTGTAACTGAATAGGGTCCTACGTTTAGTACAATTAGCCTCAGTGTGGTCACTGGATAGTGGGGATGTGGTCATCTAGGCCTGACATTGCTGTGGCACCTCCAGAATCACTTGTATCCATGAGGGGGGAGGGGGGCACTGTAGTCAGGTTACAGTTGGCAGTTCCAGGTCAGAGGTCACCACTCCAGTTCCACAGGGTATTTGCCTGTGAGACACGCGGTGCAGTGGCCCACTCTCCTGCTGGGCTTGAGGCTGATCGTCTCCCCCTTATCCTGGGTGGAGGGAGTCACACCCTGCACCGCCGACACCAGGCCCTCCACGGACAGATACTGCACACTGGTGGCTCCTGAAGAACACAGCAGCAGGTTTACAGTGTGTAGCGCACATTAATGGGATCACAGCTGGTTTGTCCACCGTGCCTCTGCATAGGGAGGGGACAATACCATCAATCATGTGTTCTAACTCTCACCGATGTAGCCGGCAATGTCCTTAAACTCTGGCCTGTTGGCGATGAGTTCCTCCTTGGTGGGAATGTTGATGCCCATGTAGCATGGGAACCGGATGGGGGGAGACGCAACACGGATGTGGACCTATGAAAGGAGAGGTAAGGAGCTCAATGAGTGCACGTGAGACCAGGCAAAATAGAAAGGTGCATTAGATGGAACAACAATGTTGTGAATTTAAACCCATGCTACAGTGGTACATGTGATAACGCAGATTATGGTCAACGCTAGGCCACTTGCCTCTGTTGCTCCGGCTTCTTTCAAAAGCTTAATGATGGGAGAGATGGTGTTGCCCCGGACGATGGAATCGTCGACGAGCACCACTCGCTTGCCGGCAAAGTTGTCCGTCAGTGCGCCAAACTTCTTGGCCACGCCCAACTGCCTGAGGCGTGTGTTTGGTTGAATGAACGTTCTGCCAACGTAACGATTTTTACACAAAACCTCGACGTAAGGAAGTCCAGACTGCGGCGATGGAACAGAAGGGTAAAAACTAAAGCCTAGTATATTGTCGGAATAAGCACAGGTCAGAGCGTCACCAAATGCAATCGACATGGAACCGGGTTGTGACTCACCTGCTGTGCGTATCCCAGGGCAGCAGGAGTGGCAGACTCGGGCACAGTGCTGACCACATCTGCATCTGAAGGGGCTTCAATGGCCAGCTGACGTCCACAGCGCTGTCTCACAGTGTAGACCATCTGGCCTGCCACATCACAAGCAAATAACACTGAATTACAGCTGCCCTCAGCTTCAAAGCAAACAATGTTCTACTTCCTACTTGACATGTTCTATAGTTGGTTTTCAAGTGATGAGAATAGGTCATTTCTGACCCGCCTGCCAATCGGTAGGCAATCAGCTCGAAAAATGTCTAGCAAGTTACAGCAACTTTAAAAATACAATTTCAAAATGACCTAGCCTCATCTCCCATGAAGAAGACTGTAGTTTAGTACATTCAGTCTGAGGATGAGTTATTATTGTCAGTTCCAGAACAATTCCATGATGCCTACCTTCAAATATGGAGTCTGGTCTGGCAAAGTAAACATATTCAAAAATGCAGAATGCTGGGAGGTCCCCCTCAGGGCGAGGAACAATGCTCAAGGACTTGATGCCATGCTTGGAGATCTGGACTATCTCTCCGGGCATCACCTCTCTGTAGTACCTGAGGACCAGACACGGATACGAGAGAAACAGGCCTGTGAGCAGCAGAACCACGTGTTTACATGGCAGAAATAGGTCAGCCAGTGTGCCGTTGCGATCTTACTTTGCACCGATGGACTGGAAGCTACAGGACTCCGATGACACCACCCAGCCTTCCGTGTCTCCCTCTCCAGCCACTTACAGAAGAGAACGCAGCCTGTCAATCATCCATCACCACCCACTGCTTTAATTGCACTCAGCAGATATATGCCCACCCTTTTGCACAACGTTTGGAATTGGAGACTAAGGAAGGACACAACTGCTAATAACGGAAAAACTGAAACGCCTAAGATGAACGAAATTTATCAACTGCAAAGAAAGAAATGGTGTGGAATAATTTAATTTGAATGAGGGCAATTCAATCGTTTTCCCCTTCAAGGTGCTTGGTAGACAATTCAATTTAATTCAATAGATCTATTAGACAGCCAATGTTTGTTTGTGCGCCAGTTATTTGATTTTAATTACATCTTGTCTCTCGATACGTTACGTTCTAAGACGCACTAGTATCGATAAGATGGGACCTTATTGATTTTCGTGTTTTGAGAAATTTGGAACCGGACCCTTAACAGAACCGGGTCTCGATACCAATACCAAAACGATATAAAAATAATGTGCATATTTGTCAGAAACACCTCAAATCACCCGTACTGATATCGGGACATGAGGGGAAACACTCCCGTGTTCAACTGTGATTTTATTATTTAAGTACAGGAGCTCTACAAGGCTTGGGGGAGTTTATTCTAGAAAATAAGTTACAATAAGCAAGAAACGTTTAACGACTTTGCAACTTAGTGTTGAGTACCAATATACAATATAATAACCAACTAATAGCAAACCTTTGCTTTAATGAAAAAAGAAGTCGAAGATACCAAAAAAAGCACACTAAATCGAATGACAACTATCAACCAAAATTCACCTGTAGTGTGAAGTTTAGAAACAGGGACGAGACGACCGAGACTGAGGGGTCTGTTTCCATACGGGTCCCGGACAGCGTAGATCACATCGGTATACATCACCAACAGGGAGTAGGATGTGGGCGTCTCGTGCATCAGGTTCTTTATCCTGCAACAGACACATTGCAAACAACATGAACCTGACCCAGAGCTTTACTGTGTGGAGCAGATGGAGAAATGACAGGGACAAGGAGGAGGCATGTGGGGGTCAATGGAAACACAGAACATCATTGAACTGACCTGGCCACCCAGTCAGGGACATCCAGCTCCTCCATTGGTGGAGTCAAAGCCAGCAGCTGAGTGATGAGCTCACTGTCAGAGCTGGTGGACAACCCCACGCCATGACGCATCACCTGTCACACACACACACACACAGGCTCATACCCAGTAATCACTATCAGAAATGGTCAGGGGAGACCCGCGGCGTGACCCACCTTCCTCCTCAGGGCGGCGGCGTTAACCAGCTCCCCGTTGTGTGCCACGGCGATCTTGCCGTGCAGCGTGTCCACCACAAAGGGCTGGCAGTTCTGCAGTTCTGAGATGCCCGTGGTGGAGTAGCGCGTGTGCCCGATGCCCAGGTTCCCGGAACGGAGCTTTAGGAGGCCCTCTGGTGGGAAGGCATTGTTCACCAACCCCATCCCCTGGGGAGGAAGAGACAGCTCAAATCAGAGCGCCCCCATGCGGTGGGGGGTGGGGAAAACAATACTGTGACCATAAAGGAAATGAGGGTGAAATGTGATGAATAAATTTGATGAATAAATGTAATGAATATAGCTTCAAATTGACAGTGTCACATGACTGTTTTCTTTCTCTCTAGAGTCTACATCAGGGGAGGGCAGATATTTCATCTCAGGGGCCACATGAGCATGTTGAAATTATATGAAGGGCCACATTTGTTATGTAATTTCTTCATTCTAAAAGACTTGTGGGCCAGAAAAGGGCAATAATTAAAATGTATACACATAACATATATACAGGAGGTGTGTTATATCTAAATAACTTTAATTCAGATACATTACAATTGGACTGCAAAGTTATTTTGTACTTCCTCTCAAAACTGTTTTAATACCTTCCGTGGGCCTGATGGAACTGCCTCAAGGGCCGGATTCGGCCCGCGGGCCTTAGTTTGCCCACCCCGGGCTAATCTCATTATCCTTCAGAGACACTGACTAATGTGTTCATTATTTGAGCCTGGTTGACATCTGGCCAGCCCTGACGTGGCCCCTGGTGATACAACACGTCTCTGGGAGTGAGTAGAAATATTAGCAAAGGGACCGGCACCCAATCGAGTGCTAAAGTGCTCCGATTGACAGGCTGCGTAATCCTCATTTTGTAATGCGTGTGTGTGTGTGTGTGTGTGTTTTCATGTTTCCATTCTAAATGTTTGTCAGTGTCACAGTTTACCTTTAGGGTGTTATATGTTGGTGGGTTGACTCCATTACTTGTGACTATTCCGGCACTTTCTTGACCCCTGGATGAACGAACACAACAACATGAAAACAATTAATCGAAAAACAGACGGATTTGGGGAGTGAAAATCCAAACACAACACAAAGGTCCTTTTGAAGTTGGTGAAACCAACTTGACTTTAGCCAATTTACTTGATGGAACATGTTTGAGGCCAGCTTTTCTTCCTGTGTGCCACCTTCAGGCAGACTGAACCGGTTTGGTGGAGGAGGGGTGGAAAATGATGAGTTGTGTGTATCTGCAGTGGAGTTGCCTTATATGGAGTGGCCCTGTGCTGCAGCCTCAGCCGATTTGCCAAGCTGCTTCTCAGATTACAGTCAGTCCCTCCCCCGCACCACGGAGCTTAAGCCAGTAGTGAGGCTGCTTTGATTTGATGGGCGTTCCTCTCAGGCTTAACCGCCTGGTTGCCTTGGGAACTGGGCAGCAAAGGGAGGGGGGGCTGAGAGAGAAAAGAAAAGCGTTTCCAGGTCAGCTCAAACATGGAGCGTGGAGCAGGGAGACAAAGAGGAGGTGAAGAGGAGGAGTTGGTAGAGGTGAAGGAGACCGGGGCTGCGGGGCAGTGGGGTGAGGCAGAGGTGCGGGCTCTCATGTCCGTGTGGGGAGAGCTGGGAGCAGCTCAGCATTCAGGTGGGAGCAGAAGAGACACGTTTGACTTCATTTCAGAACAGCTGAGAGGGCTCAGCGTGCTGCGGGACTGGAGGGAGTGTCAGGCCCAGAGCAGGAGGCTGGGACTGCAGGGCAGGCAGGATGAACAGCCGGGCACATCCAGCAACTACAGCCAGGGGGCAGTAGCCACTACGGACAGCCAAATGACACCCAGTGACTGGGAGGAAGAGGAAGATGATCTGACCAGTGAGAAAGAAGCCCACGTTTCCTCAGTCACAATGCAGGAAGGTAACTGGGAAGTATAAACACATGTCGCAGACAGACAACTCGTATACTGCTAAGAAAGAATGTGTTTATGGACACTAAAAAAGGAACTGTAATTAATAATAATTGGAGACTTTGGCGATATAGCACTTTAAGGACCCATTATTGAAAATATTCTGCAGCATCCTAAAGCACACTCACTGTTAAACTGACATCAGAAGAACACTAAACATAAAAAAAAAACACCTCAAAGGTTTCTTCTTGACTAATATCACTGTGCAATAATCTTGAATGTAGATACATTTCTTTCTTTAACCGACCATCTGAAGTGTGTCTCTGCATTTGCATTCATTCTAACTATAATTATTATTATTATTTTATTTTATTTTTTATTAAGGAGGCCTGTGTCAGCCTGCCCGCGGGTCCGTCGCCTATGCCCAGTACGTGGGCCCTGAAGGCGGTCGCCACTGGACTGACGAAGAGGTGCGGGCTCTGCTGTGCGTCTGGTCCGACCGCGAAGTCCGCCAGCGCCTCAAAGGAACACTCCGGAACAAGGCCATCTTCCAGGAGATGGCCCGGCGCATGCAGAGGGGCTTCGGAGTGGTGCGCAACTGGAAACAATGTCGCACGAAATACAAGAACCTCAAATACGAGTACAAGACGGCCAAGAGCGCCCAGGCTGCCTCAGGGAGCAGTGGTCCGGGGAGGTACATGAAGTTCTTCGACGAGGTGGAGGCCATCTTATTGGACGGTGGATTTGATGGAGAGGACGAGGACAGGGAGAAGGAGATACAGAGGAGCAGACTTGAACTGGACCAAGGAGCTGAGAGGCTAGAAGCTGTAAGAGTTCAAATACAGCCTAGAGCACCTGAAGGAGATCTGGTCATTGAGATCGATGATGGTGAGATTCATATTGAATAAAAAAGAGATGTTTTCGGTGAATATAGTTGTTGTTTCGTGAAATTCTATAACAATGTTTCTTTCAGATGACAACAGTGAGGACTATGAGGTGGAAACGGAGCATAACCACAGGGAATCAGGTGTGTGTTTTCTCTAACCAATAGCAGGAAGTCCTTTTGTAAGGCTGACATTGTGGCCCTGTCCAGTGACACTGTAGCGACACTTCACCCGCTGTTCTTTCCCACTGTCCTAGAAGCCCATCTAGCACCACTAGACCCGTCTGGCTCAGATCATTTCACCGTGGTCACCGTGTCTGACACAGGCCGGAACTGGAGTGACCAGGAGGTCCGTGCGCTGATCCAGGTGTGGTCTGAGGAGAGCGTGTGCCGACAACTGGAGAGCTCCACCAGGAAGCGGGACATCTTCGTGCAGATCTCCCGCCGGCTTCTGCAGCAGGGGGTGGACCGTGACTGGAAGCAGTGTCACACCAAATACAAGAACCTCAAGTACCTGTACCGCTCATTACAGCGGGGCAGAGCGGACGGAACAGACCCGAGGCGTCTCATGAGGTTTTATGACGAGGTGGACGCCATTTTAAACAGAGCAGAAGGCGAACCTGCCATTGGATACGAGGAACAAGCGGAAGCTGACGCGGTTTCGGCTGGAGGAGCGATGATGTGCTATGAGAACAACACAGACGCCATGTTTGTGATGTCTGACAGAGCTAATGCAAGAATGGGTCATGCGGAAAGGACTTGCTCGGTTACCGTTCACACAAATCCAAGCTATGACGTTACCCCAAGTAATGTGGACAAACAGACATACACAGGTAAGAAAGAGCCACAGGTTGTCATAGACAAACTAAAATTGGTGATCATTTGAAATGAAAAAAATAAAGCATATTCTCTGATGCAAGCCATTTCATTTCCAGCTAAATCAAATCTCCACATTTGTGCCCGCAAATTGGCCAATGTAGGAGATTACCATTATTTTCTACTTTGAAATCAGGCTTTGGTAGTTTGGTAGTCAGTATAACCAGCTGGAGAGAAATGGTTGAAATATAGTGCACTAACAGTGATTAGCATTAATGCCATTGATCCCTAACAGGCCATGCTGAGACGGACATCGGCGAGGACCTGATGGCTAAAAGAGGGCTGAAGAGGAAAGCTTTGGACCAAGGTTTGAATTCGTGCATACTTGTCACATGACTAACTAACAATAGACGTTGTGACTGTGGTGGTCAGTCCTGTGACTCGCTTATCTAATCATGGTTGACTTGGCCGGGCCAGGAAATCGGAAATTAGCGGAGAAAAGTCAGAGATGTGGCCTTCACTTTGCATACTCGTGTGTTTACAGGTTGTTTTTTTATCTGCAAATACCAAACAATATTTGTAGACATTATGAGACTTGTATGTCATTATTGGAGAAAACAATTCTAGTTGCAGTTTTGTCTTCGTTACATGTGCCAGGTTTCCAAAGCTAGAGAAAATGTGGAAAAACGAATAATGCAATTACCTTTAAAAAAAAAAGAGACTGATATATATTGTTAAGTTGTTGTTTTCTTTAGACCCCTGTAGATCTGTGAAGAGACAAGACACCAGGGCCAGCTGTGCTGAGAGTATTGACATCCAATTCAAAGAAGAGGAGGATCAATACATTCCCATCATAGAGATCAACTCAATCTGCTCCATGGCAGCTTCGGTCTCATTCCGCCCAAAACTGGTAGGCCTCTGGAGACTAACCACGTTAAAACGTGAAACGACGTGTCTGCAGAGGAGTCGAGCACACGCACTAGATACGCATTCGCACTAGTTACGCATACGCACTAGACTTGAGCATACACACTAGATACGCATACGCACTAGTTACGCATACGCACTGGAGTTACGCATACGCACTAGAGTTACGCATACGCACTAGAGTTACGCATACGCACTAGAGTTACGCATACGCACTAGAGTTACGCATACGCACTAGAGTTACGCATACGCACTAGAGTTACGCATACGCACTAGAGTTACGCATACGCACTAGAGTTACGCATACGCACTAGAGTTACGCATACGCACTAGAGTTACGCATACGCACTAGAGTTACGCATACGCACTAGAGTTACGCATACGCACTAGAGTTACGCATACGCACTAGAGTTACGCATACGCACTAGAGTTACGCATACGCACTAGAGTTACGCATACGCACTAGAGTTACGCATACGCACTAGAGTTACGCATACGCACTAGAGTTACGCATACGCACTAGAGTTACGCATACGCACTAGAGTTACGCATACGCACTAGAGTTACGCATACGCACTAGAGTTACGCATACGCACTAGAGTTACGCATACGCACTAGAGTTACGCATACGCACTAGAGTTACGCATACGCACTAGAGTTACGCATACGCACTAGAGTTACGCATACGCACTAGAGTTACGCATACGCACTAGAGTTACGCATACGCACTAGAGTTACGCATGCGCACTAGAGTTACGCATACGCACTAGAGTTACGCATACGCACTAGAGTTACGCATACGCACTAGAGTTACGCATACGCACTAGAGTTACGCATACGCACTAGAGTTACGCATACGCACTAGAGACATTTATCAGGCTTTATTCTAAGGCGATCTACTTCCATATTAGGGACACACGATGACACTTCCTTCCACGCACGACGTAGTGAAGCCGTGCGTTTCACGTCAAACCCATACCGTGTTGTGATAGGCTACATTACAGACTACCTAAGATGCCCGTCTGAATGAAAGTTGTATTGGTGTAAAAAACCAAGCATATATCAAAGTATTTATAGGGAAAGGCCGAGCTTGGGGTTTAAAGAAAAAAACTCAAAGCATCCCAGAAAACACCAAACCTCACGTACCTGTGCTGTAGCGCCACCAGTCCCAGCGTCAGCACCTGGGCCACCTCCAGTTGGGTGGGCCACTCTCCTGCCGCCACGCAGCCGAACACGCCGCACTCCTCCCCGATACCGGACTCCTCGAACTCGCTCATTCTTCCGTCCCACGAGCGTCTCCGCGAGGGTCCTACTTCACACGGCGCGCGTGCACACACTCACTCGCGCTGGCCGAACCACTAACCACGTGTTGACAACAGCGTGCTCACAGGAGTAGCACGCACGCGCGTAGCAACTTAATGGGTTACAAAATGGGGACTCTTGTTGTGAAGTTTTTGCTGGACGGTTTGAAAACTTGCGAATCCATCCAGAATTATAAATGAATTATAATGTAAATAAATTCGCAGAACTAGTAAATGCAAAACAATCAATGCAACACTGAGTGGTAATTCCAGTGGTTCAATACATGCAGTTCGTAGACTGTTCAATATATGCAGTACGTAGACTGTTTTTAAGATGTCAGATGCCCTTTTTGTCTAACGAGAGAGTCGCAGCCAGGGGAACACATGTCCCCCACGTGGTTAGGCTAAGACCACGCTGATTGGCTGTTCGTGGGTTCATAATGAATTGTGATTGGCTACTCTGGATTCCGAAAGTCAGGTTTTACTTCTGAACACCCTCTCTTCCTACTGACTTTTCCACACGAGTTACTTACAGGTACCTTTATGATCATTGTTGATTAAACCTCGACACTTGGTTTAGTTTAGGCTTACCTGCTTTATTTGCCTTTTTTTCTTGCAGGGCTGCACATCATCATTCAACATGGCAACTAAATCTGGTATGTTTTACACGTAACTAACTATATTTATACAGGACAAGCAGGGCGCATAGACTAATTAATAGTTGATGGTTGATGCATTTTAATTTCACCCCACCTTTCATAACTTGGGCCTGTTGTTTTATGTTCATCTGTTGTGGAAGAGCTGAAACTGGGCCAGAAACTCAGCGAGGGGAAGACCAAGCAGATCATCGAGCTTGCGGACGAGCCGGGCCAGGTTCTGGTCCAGTCCAAGGATCAGATAACCGCAGGGAATGCGGTGAGGAAGGACCAGATGGAGGGCAAGGCCGCCATAGCGAACCGAACCACCAGCTGTGTGTTCAAGCTGCTGCAGGAGGCAGGTCAGTCTCAAGTCTTAATGATGATGTAACCATAGTGACCTTAGTGACATTGGTACCCTAGGGAAATATGAACAGATATGAATGTATTTTTTTTAATTCTGGCTTGGTCATACGCAAAAACATTAATCTAGAATGAGTACACATATTTCAAAGAAAAACATATTACTCATCAATAAATAGTTTTATTAAATAACAATCGAGACACAATTATGTGCACCCTTGAAGTTAGTTAAGTGCCGCATCTCTTATTAAGGTAAGTGCTCGTCTCTTAAGGGTCTTCTATAACGAGGGGGGGATAGTTGGCCGTTGTCAGAGCTTCATTATTTACCTTTTATTTATACTGAGTATTAATTCTAATAATTATTTGCACAAAATTGAGAAAATCACATGCATTAACAAAATACAATTCAAATTGCCAAGACATTATGAGTAATAAGAGATGCTAAATGTCTAATAACCTCTAAAACCTTTAACCTAATCAATACTTGGAAAGGCCTTCCATGTGTATGGGGCCAAATATTCAAAATCAGTTTCACCCAGTTCTTTCAATTGATTCTCTGTTAGGTAGTCAGGAAGTATTTTCATGACAGCCTTTATAGGAATACATCAACCAAGCACTGGCCCTTTTCGATTTCAGTGACTCCCAGCCAGCTGAATCGTATAACAGTACGAAAAAAATGTGCACCAATGATAAAACGCAAAGCTGAATCATCGACTGCATCCAGAGGGTTGAGTACAGAGGCTGAGGCGTGCACATATAGTATATCACCATCTAGTCGTGATGTAAGAGTAGGTGGCACAATATATGTTCTTTGCTGACATGACAGACATGACATATCTTTAGCTTTTTAACAAACTCACTGACATGATTTAAAAGTCAGATTTTCATCTAACCAAATCCCAAGGACTGTAAACGTTTTATACAATAACCCTTTTGGGTAACCTAAAGCTAGGTTCTATAAGCTAGAATAGATTTTTCAGTGTTTGCCTGTCCAAACTCGACATTGTTTATCAAGCATTTTCCCAGGACACCTTTTGTATGAATACCATCAGATTGGATTCGGATCTGTTCTCGGCCCCATTCTTAATAAAGGGTATGTTTATCTGCTATAGAGGTGAACACACTAGTGAAACACTGTATTGTTAGTTTGGCCTCTGGTATGGGTGAAATGCAGTCAAGATCACTTAGGGAGAGCTCTTAAAAATGCTTGTACACAAATGTTTCTAAAACTTTAGTGTACCACGGTTGCTGATATCTGGCGGATATCATATATAATTTTCTGGTAGACATAAGTCCTGCGTCACAGATCCTGTGACGCAGGATCTGTAAAGCGCTTTGGATAAAACCGCTATATAAAAGCGCAGCATTTACCATTTATTCTGTCTCTGGCACAGTAACGTGCGGTAACAATCGTCAGCATGCTAGAATAAAGACGTCTGTGTTTTTTCTGTCCTTTAGCAAGCAGCTGTCATGCAGGTCGAATTCCCTTATTGGACCTTGAAATTGCAGTAGGACATCATTAAACACACAGCGTTTAGAAAGTACTCTCTACAATAAATTTGCCATGTCCAGCCCCGATGTCACTCAAGCTGTGGAAATGCGTTGCATGTGACTCGCACATGCCTCTCTATCAAACTCACTGTGACCCTCCTCAGAGCCCGTCCTTTCATCAGAGACAATCGAGTCTCTGACTGGCTGTTTCTGGGGGAAGGGGGGGGATGTTGCGGTTGTTTGCGTGGTGCATCTGATCCGTTGCCGAGTAAGACCCCGTTGGTGTTCCCCCCGATCTGTCTCAGGCATTAAGACTGCGTTCGTGAGGCAGCACTCGGAGACGGCGTTCGTGGCGTCTCGCTGCGAGATGATCCCGATCGAGTGGGTCTGCCGGCGGGTGGCCACTGGATCCTTCC
This sequence comes from Dallia pectoralis, assembly GCA_029465975.1. Classification (NCBI taxonomy): domain Eukaryota; kingdom Metazoa; phylum Chordata; class Actinopteri; order Esociformes; family Umbridae; genus Dallia; species Dallia pectoralis. Next base: position 5,704,477 of record CM055761.1, on the reverse strand, counting down.
TCAAGAGGAACCCGGGAGTCAAGGAGGGCTACAGGTTCTCCCCTCTGAAAATGGAGATGTTCTTCAAGGTGTTTGTCCTTTTTAAAATGTGATCTGTCATCTCCAGTAGGGAAAGTGTATTGGCCCCTTTACAATAATCCAATCCCAGTGAGCAAAATTATATTATTTGTTTTACGAAAGATGTATTTTTTGACGTCCTTTCGCAGTATGCTCAGTAGTATCAAACCGCTTGATTCAAGCGCATGTATTGTCACAATCTCTGTTAACATCGAACGCCAGGTGCTTCATCCACATACCAAACGGTCATTGGTTCCATCCACTGGTCTGGTTCTGACTAAATAAAAACCCTCAGTGTTCTTCACATGAGAAACAAAAAACGTGTTTATCTCAGGATGATGCCAACAATGACCCCCAGTGGTCGGAGGAGCAGCTTCTGGAGAAGAAGTTCTGCCTGGCTGGGCTCACTATCGGACGCTGCGAGGTGGACATCATGAACCACACCACTGTGGCCATCTTTGAAATCCTGGAAAGGGCCTGGGCCACCCAGAACTGCACCTTGGTAGACATGAAGGTTTGTGAATCAGTGCCCACACTGCCGGTCTAGGGAGTCTGCAGTCTGGACTATCCATCTGTTGCTCCTGGTTACATGTTGCTGTTAGATTGGGCATCTGTTGTGTATGACTTGCTTTTAAAGCCCCTGTTGTGTTGTTGTCAGATCGAGTTTGGCGTGAATGTGAGCTCTAAAGAGATCGTGCTTGCTGACGTGATCGACAACGACTCCTGGAGGCTGTGGCCTGCTGGAGATCGGAGCCAGCAGAAAGACAAACAGGTGACTGGATCTCTCGCATCTGGCGTCGCTGTCCGAACATCCCTTCATGGAGAACAACGAATGCCAACGTTGCCCGTCTTTAAGCCCCCGGGCAATCTTGTGTGACGTCCGTCGGCTGTAGTGTAAGCCTGTGTTCTTTCATGTTTAGGTGTACAGGGACCTGAAGGAGGTGACCCCCGAGGCAATGCAGGTCGTGAAAAATAACTTTGAGTGGGTTTCTGAAAGAGTTAAGGTAAGCTAGCCTCATGTATCCCACGGCTGGGGTTGGACAGGATAACGACATTTCTGTGTCTTTTCAATATTGAAACAGTTTAATTAAAGAAATGTGTCCGAATCCCCTGAATGTAAGTTGAGCTAGTCACTTTTTCGTTTAGCCAGCTTCTAACGGGTATAGACAACAATACTTTTTGGACGTGTTTGTCCTTCATGTGTGTCTTCGTTCCGTTCTCAGTGGGTTAGGTGCGGTCGATTGTGAAACGCACTAGCCTGCATATTATTGCTATCAGAAAGTCTTATCTTCCCATTCCTAATATGGGTCAGTAGGTCGGAAGCCAACTGGGGAGATCATTATTCAAACATAATAAAAACTGAAATGCAGAGAAGCAGACAAACGTTTGTACTAACACAACATGTTGAATCCGAATGCTACGCTAGAACCAAGGGGAGAAACGGTACATGTGGAGCTCAAGCTCCATTTAAACAAAATAAAATCTATATATATTACACACTTTTCTCCCTGGTATTTTAAGATGTCAAGTGTTGTTGTCAGCAAGGTTTTAATCTTATATCTGGTATTGGTGATCATTCCCGTTTGCCCTTTACCCTGCAAGAGCAAGTGCTGACCAGACCATAGGAGGACCGACACTGGCCCTAAATCAACATAATCACGGACCAAGCAGTTGAATATTAACCTGGATTTCTGTTGACTGTCTAACCCTTAAATTCTTTAAGTGAAACCCGTGCACTTACAGTTGCTCGTCTGTACGGAGCCTCTGCCTTTGATCACCCAGAATCCTAGCAACAATCTCATGTCTGGCAGACTGAGGTTATTTATACAGGCCGTAGAGAATTGGCTGGGCGTTCAGTAGGACCGGCGTGTCCCAACTCATTTACACCCGGGGACCACATCAGCATTATGTTGGCCCCTCAAAGGGCCGGTTGTTACTGTAAGACTGTTTATATGGAACTACTCCTTAATATATCGTTAAGTAACTGCACGTCTGCATTTGATTATTGATTATTCCAGTGTGTAACGATATGTAAGCACATTGTTCTGTGTTGTTACCTTTATCAGGTTTGGAAACACATTACTCCATCAAAACCGACATGCATTGTGGGGGATCTGGTTGATGGTCACTGAAATGCTGTAAAGGAGCATATACTTTTATTTTAAGACTCTAATGTGACTTTTTAGTAGAGCTGCACCTGTGTAAATTCTAGGCCCATGCCTACATCTAGACATAGCATTAGGCTGTGCCAAATGTGAGACAACTGTTGAACATTATCTGATGGTAGTGGCCGATGTCTTATTTGCTGATAAGCGATGTCAGTCTACAAGGCAAACATCGCCCGACACCGAAGTCCTGCCGACGCATCGGTGCATCTCTACACTTTAGGTCTCGCGGGCCACGTAAAATAGCGTGGCGGGCTGGATTTGGCCTGCGTACTTTGAGTTTGACATGTGCAGTAGAAGATAACGGTGTGTGTGTGTCCTTAGCTTCTGCTAGAGCCCCAGGCCAGTGGCAGAGTGGTGGTTCTGATGGGTTCCATCTCCGACCTAGCCCACTGTGAGAAGATCCGGAAGGCCTGCGGTACCTACGGAATCCCCTGTGTTCTCCGAGTCAACTCTGCACACAAAGGGCCAGACGAGACGCTCCGCATCAAAGCCGAATACGAAGGTAGGCTGCGTTCTGCTTTGAGTCCCATCTTAAGGCCTCAGTCACAGCTACAGCGTCCATTAACAAATGTTTTTTTTTAAGCATAAGGTCTAATAAGCGGTATGTTGTCCAGGTGACGGTGTAGCGACTGTGTTTGTGGCTGTGGCGGGCAGAAGCAACGGCCTTGGTCCGGTTCTGTCAGGGAACACCGCCTACCCGGTCATCAACTGCCCTCCCGTCACCCCTGACTGGGGCGCGCAGGACGTCTGGTCTTCCCTTCGTATGCCGAGTGGTCAGTATATTCCTGCGTCCTGTTTTGTATAACTGTGTGTGTGTGGTAGTAGTATGTGGTCATTACACAGCAGCCGTGTTCTTCTCCCACAGGCCTCGCCTGCTCCACGGTCCTCTCCCCTGACGCTGCCGCCCAGTTTGCAGCGCAGATCTTCGGGCTTGGTGACCATCTGCTCTGGTCCAAACTGCGTGCCTCCATGCTCAACACCTGGGTCTCTCTGAAGCAGGCTGACCAGAAGCTGCAGGCCTGTAGCCTGTGAGGAGTCCCCTTTTACTGCGCTGTATTTTTCCAAACCCTGACCGAGCCTGGTGATGTTGTTTTGGTTGATAATGATGGTTTACTAACTGTGACCTGAGCACTACATGAGCATTCCATTAATAAAGATATTTGTATAATTACATCTTTTGTATAAGACATTGTACCTTCATCTTGAAAATGTTTTAGCTACATCCTCAGGGTACCCGCGGGGTCTTAAAAGTCTTAAATTTAATATTCGAAAAATAAGGCCTTAAAAGTCTTAAATATCATTTATAAAGTATTACATTTAGTTTACTAAGGTCTTAAATTTGTATTGTCCTTTCATAAAATTAAATATCTTAATGTCATAAATAACTTTGTTACGATAGTTTCGTTCAGTTATGTTACGTCAGTTTTCGACAGTATCGTTACTGTTTACGTAAATGTATTGCCTTACGCTTTTGGCAGTAAACGTGTCTGTCACGTCCATACCATAGAATTAGCTCAAAATGGGAAAGTGTCGATTTAAACCAACATGGCAGAATAATATAAAATATGACTGGGTTAAACCTGTTCCAGGCAATGACCGCGAGGCTCATTGCCGTTGGTGCCGAAAGTCTTTTAAACTGGGGACAATGGGAGTTTTAGCTTTGGACTCTCATATGAAAAGCGTGAAGCACATTGCCACTGCTACAGCCCGCCAGCAGCAGGTGCCTATAGCACAGTTCTGTGAAAGCTCGTCAGCAACCTCAGGCACGGTGGCTACTGCTAGCAGCAGTGAAGACATCGCACCGTCGGTAGTGCAACCTCCGTGTGTGAACCTGCAGGCTCATTGTGGATCTACGCCAACTCTACGGGCAGAGGTGGTTTGGATACTGAAAACCATTTCGGCCCACCACTCATATTCTTCAAATGAAGAAATTGCCACAATATTCAAAACAATGTTTCCAGACTCTAAGATTGCGTCTTCTTTCGCATGTGGGAGCAACAAGACGGCGTACATCACCAAATTTGGTTTGGCTCCGTTCATCACAAAACAACTGACTGACCAAGTCAACGACGCCACCTGCTTTGTTGTCATGTTTGACGAAAGCCTCAACAAAACCACAAAGACGAAACAGCTAGACCTTCATCTGCGCTACTGGGTCAGTGACCAGGTCCATTCAAGGTATTTTGGGTCACAGTTCATGGGTCATGCAACTGCAGCGGACTTGCTCAAACATTTCAAAGTAAGTATCGCTCCGAAAACTTATTTGCTAAATAAATCCCAACCTGTCACATTGTAGGCTCAACATGGATGTGGTTTAAAACTTTTCCGAGGCCACCATTTATCCTAGTTTGCTGAATTCAGTTGAGTACAAAGAAGTATTGTAAAAATTAAGAATATAGAGTTGAGAGAGTAGAGAATAACAAAAATATGATTATGAAAAAAAATACTGAACTACTGCTAAATTTATATGTGGTAGTTTTAATTGAAAGAAATCACTAAGAAATATAATATGCAATGTACAGTCCCAACAATGTGGTAAAACATAGAGATAGATAAAGACGTTCCTGTATAAAAACATATGTACACATGTCCTAAAGATAGCTTTTGATTTGTAGGAGTGTGTGCGTGACCTCGATTTGAGAAAGATGGTCTCTGTGTCCATGGACGGCCCTAACGTCAATTGGCGTTTTTTTGAAATGCTGCAGCAGGAGCATGCAGAGCAGTTTGGGGGTGCTCAGCTGGCAGTGGTGGGGAGTTGTGGCCTCCATACTCTCCATAATGCTTTTAAGAGTGGATTTACTGATTGGCAAATAGAGAAGTTTCTCAGGGCTCTGCACACTATTTTCCACAATGTCCCGGCAAGAAGAGAAGATTTTTGCAATCTGACTAATTCCAAAGTCTTCGCTCTGCCTTTCTGTGGCCACCGCTGGGTTGAGAACCTTCCAGTGGTGGAGCGGGCCCTTGTCATCTGGCCGGACATAAAAAAGTATGTTGAGGCAGTCACGAAAAAACAGCTCCCTTGCCCTGGGACTTCCTCATATGACACTATTTCAGTGGCAACCAAAGATGCGCTTATTACCGCCAAGTTGCATTTCTTCATGGCTGTCTCAAGAAGCATGACACCTTTCCTCACGAGGTACCAGACTGATGAGCCTGTGCTGCCTTTCATTGGAAAAGACCTGGCTGAGCTGCTGAAGGTGAATCGTTTCATTGCACTGAGATTATGATCTTGTATCTGTTTTATTCACAGCCCATAGCACTACTGCTGAGACTGATTAATTTATTTGGCTATTCAAAATTATTGCTTTATTTAAATTATTTGATCATGTATAAAATAAATATAAAAGCTGTTTCCAGAAATTTTGCCTACATTATAAAAAACATTGAGGATTTAAAACACAATGGCGCCCTCAAAGGCAATGATGATTTGTGTATTGTTAACGTTTTTGCATTCTCAATAATAAGTATTTTTTTGACTTTACAGAGTTTGCTGAGGCGATTCATCAAAAGAGAACTTTTGAATGATGTCACACCTCTCCAAATGGTCCGGCTTGATGTCACTGACAAGCAGTCTAGGTTCATCCAAGAGCTGTTGACATTGGCATTGGAGCAGAGGCTGTTGTAACGGTATTGTGGAAAGAATTGTCTGTTTTTTATGGCCTTTACCTGGCCGATCACTGGGTAAACTGGCAGAAAAAGAGTATCTTGGATCTTAAATACCAGAAATTAATAAAAACATTATAATTAGGTTTTTAAAACAATCCCACATCAAAATAATTAAACAAACAAATAGTGCTGGATGGTCGGCTGGCACTATAATTTTTTCTTAAGTTCTGACTGCAATATTAACATTCTTGTTAGGAGCTTCAGCGGCAGAGTAGACCCATCGTAGGAGAGCTTTCTATCCTGCAGTTCAGACAGGAATGCATGGAGGGTCTCTCCAGAATGGTGAAGAAGATTCAGGAGAAGAGCCCCTTGAGTTACCCGACTGTGAGACAAATGACTTGTCTTAACCCAGCCATGATGTATTCAGATCCAGACTTGTGCCAGGGAAAGATGAAGAGTGTAGTCAAAAGGTTTCTTCAAGACAAACAGTTGGCAGGAGGTGTTGCTGCTGGTACATCATTTTTATTACATTCTTATAATTAAGTCATGACAGTGGAAACATTGAGGCTTACACCACAAACACAACACAAGCATAAACATACATATACACACATGGAGATATATATATCTCCATTTATCAAACCATAGTTAATTATTTGTTTACTCTTTCTTTAGGTGATCTGATTGCGGCCAAGGGAGCAGAGCTCCGAAGACTGTAGGCTCTTATGATATTGCACGCATTCTGTGTGTACAGCGAGAATAGAAAGCTGCACTTCATGGAATTTTTTTTCTCTTAGTTCAAAGAGGACCTTTATGCAGCAAATGCACATATTTTTGTTATTGTTTTATTGAGATTTATTATAAAACATTTTATTCAAGTCAAGTATTTGGTATGTAATTCTTTTGGTGTTAAATCCTTTCTAATTTTCCATTATCCTTTATATTTTTGCCGGTATGGCTGCTGAAGTTGGTCTTAAATGTCATCATAAATGGTCTTAAAAAGGTCTTAAAAAGTCTTAAATTTAACTTGTGGAAACCTGGGGGAACCATGATCCTGTTAAACATACATTCATGTCGTTGATAAAAGATTAATGCTTTGAATTGCTGTGACTAATAAAAAAAAAAATAATTCTCCGCAATTACGATTCGCTTGCTTTGCCCTCATGTTTAGCCTCACGTGTTTTGCGCTTTTTTCCTTTAGGCCACGAGGCATGGTAAAATAATTCTATTACCATGTTTCACAGATTAGGTGGTATGTATTTTCCACACTTTATTTACGTCTCTCTTGTATAAGTAACCAACAGACAGATTTTCGTACATTTTAATCAATGTCATGTTGCTGGTCTGTTCTTCAGGGTCACTTTATCTAACCCTTGCATTTAAAACAGTCCATGTCAGACACATGACCAGTAGGACAAGAAGAATAGGACGGTGAGGTGTTAGCGGAGTGGCAGCTGGAGCTGTCAGGTATCGTCAGCTACTTGTCCTGCAATTCAACCAGGAGGGCCTTTGGAAGGGGTTTGGTAGTTTCACAGAGTGCTCCATGTGTATCCTACCTTCATGAACTCGCAAACAAATATGGATAAATATGCTCTCAAATGGAAGCTAACGGTCAATGCCACAGTCAATGTATAATTTTACATCTGAAGTGCTAGAATGAAAGTCAAACCAAATGTGTGTCACTGTGTGCATTCTGGCCATCCATATCTAGTTTTCAGTCTGTTATGTAAATGCTTATATACTGCCAGAGAGTCTAGCAGCACAGTATATCATGTAGATCACATAAACAACTTCTACTGTAAATGCTAATTAATTTATTCAGCTTGGAAGCATTTTCCGAAGCTACTGCTTTTTTTGTTCCACGTTTAAGTCTTTTTAACGAAAGTGTCACGTTGCTGGTCTGTTCTCGAGGCTCACTTGTCAGTTTTTATCTTGCTCTGCGCCTTGTGATGTTTTGCTGATTTACTCTTGTACATATTGTAGCACCACTTCTTCGCTGCACCTGAACATATAATCGTGTAACTGTCAAAATGTGAGAACAGGAAGAGGCGGATGACATCTCCATATCTCAATGTAAATTGTCGTTATACAATCCTGTGATATACGATTAAATCATGGCATTTAAGTATTTATTTTCTTGTAACACCAGGACGCTCTTCTGTACATAATTTATAACCATGTCAGATGAGTTGGGTTAAAACAAGTAATTTTGCCCCAAATTCGATGCTCTTAGGAGTTCAAGACTAGTTCATTTCCGCCCATCCATTTTACATCAACTGCAAGTCTTTGATTAGGATTGCAGAAAGTACACCAGCAATGAGTGCCGAAGTGTACAGCGATAAATCAAGTGTGTACGTACAGGCTAGTTGTAGATCATGAATAAAAACAGGAAAGACTAATAGCCCTGTGGGGCGTTGCGATAATCAAATGTGAGCTTAGGAAATGCGTGTACTACAGAAAAGTCTCTGGAATCTTTTCAGCGTTGTTATGGCTGCATATTTTGGAAACCGAGCAGGAAATGTAACACGTTAGTCCAACACAGTATGCTGATTGTGTGAGTAATCAAAGCCTGCTGCTTATGCGCCAGGTATTCAGGATCAATGATTCCCCCCCGCTGTTTCCGGCCAGGGGCTTGGAGCCAAGGGAATGAGTCACAGGAGATCGTTTCTTGCCATCATTTATTATGGAGGGGTGGTTCCTGAACTATGCTACTTCCTGATTTGAGCAATGTTTTTCTATTGTCTTTTACAAAGTCCTTAAAAATGATATGATGACCTGTGCTGCTCTGCTGCCGCTCGCTGTTCAGCTGCGTGGGTGTGAGTGGAAGTAAAGGCAGAGTGCGGCCGTGAGTACTGTAGTAATACCGTGTCACGCTCATTTCTGATTGCCGGCCGCCACTACTCTTCCCAAAGCCAAAATACACCCAAACCCCATTCACACAGCTCGTGTACCCCAATTTCGAACAGAGAGCTGTTGGAACACAAATGCATATGGCAGACAGATTCTAGGTCTCCTTGACAACAGTATCCTGGCAACAATCACTCTCTATACATAAAACCCATGCTCCATCCCTCCCTCCCTCTTGTTTGGCCTCACTAAGTTCAATCTCTCTCCCTCCCTCCCTCCCTCTCTCTCTCTGGAACGTTCTCAACACTGTCCCCATGGATACACACTTGTATATACTGAAAAAAGACGGTGAAGAGCTCACCAAAACCCTGCGAAATCCACCCGATATCCGGGCTTGCCAGTCCAGAAAGTCTTTCGATTGTAACACAACACAGATAAATACATAAAAAAATTATTATGCAAAAAAATTGCCTTCGCTTTTAATGAGTTCTGAAAGTATTTTACTTGATCCCCAACCAAATCACATAGGAATGAAAGTGATGAAGTTCCACCACTACAGCACGGCATGTTGTATTTACAGTTGTTGAACAGCCAATTAATGCTTCTCTATCGATTATCGATGGTTTTATAGTACAAAATGTATACGTTAACTGAGATTGGTCTTTTAAATCATCTTCGTCTTTCTGCGCCTCTCGGCTTCATGCATGTGTTAGCATTGCTAAATGTGTTAGCATTACTAACATTCATACACACACACACACACTTCTCATATCTCCCTCTGTTTTAGTATCTCTCCATCCTGCATCACAGAGCACCCAGGTCATGGCAAGAGTGGGACTTCTGTCTGAAGAATTTGCCCCCATCACGTTCCTTCTCCCGGGGGAGGCGTGGGACCAGGCTGGTGAGGAAGCGCTTAGCGCGGTGTGTCATGGTCTCCCGGCCACCAGCCATATCGTGGCCACAGGCGCCCGGGGGCACTGGGCTGTGGCCCCTGGCCAACCTCACGGCATACTCCAGGAGCTCCCCGGTGCGGTGGTCCAGAGAGGCTGACATCTCCACGTAGAGACAGTCAAACAGAGAAGCACTGGTGAAAGCCTCTGATAGACAGAGGGAGAGATACAGATCGGAAACGGGAAACAGAGGAAAAGAAAAAGAGAAGGAAAAATTGTTTCAAGGAAAAGACAAAAAGGATGAGGGAAAATCGAGACGCATGAATAAATGAGGTTGTCAGTGGTAAACTCATATTCCGTTTCAGTTGAGATTGGATCCACATTGAGGTGCTGTGTTGACAGATTCATCTATATTTCACGATGAAGCGCCACTATTGTATCATTAGCTCGTGACTGATTCCCACTGCTCTCTACTTGACCTTAGAAAAGCTACAATATCAATATCCCTGGCTTGTTAGATTCATTCATTACAGACCAGTTGCCCCAGGACATGCCAACACAAATGATAGCATCTATCCAAAAACCGAACATACACAGTATCAATGAAAGGCTGAGGCCGAAGCCGGACAACGAAAGATGGAAAGAAACAAATTGTGGTAGTTGTTCCAAATGAAAACCTTATTCGTTAATTGTACATAACTCCCGAAACGAGGGAGAAAGAGAACACACACGTACGGTTACTGTTTTATTTCTACTGAGCTCGTTAAGCAGTACCGAGAAGGATGTGTGTTTGAATGTAATAAGGGATCATGCTTCTCTCTGCCACAGACCTAATACGTAAGACAAAGGCCACATGGCTCAGAGATAATAAACATAGCAATAACCCAGAACAGCCAGACCTGTAGTCTGAAATAGCTAGTTGAGGTGGGAGAGACAGGCAGATGGGGGAAGACAGGTGAGGTGAGAGGAAGACTGGTGGGATGAGAGGAAGACAGGGGAGGTGAGAGGAAGACAGGTGAGGTGAGAGGAAGACAGGTGAGGTGAGAGGAAGACAGGTGAGGTGAGAGGAAGACAGGTGAGGTGAGAGGAAGACTGGTGAGAGGAAGACTGGTGAGAGGAAGACAGGTGAGGTGAGAGGAAGACTGGTGAGGTGAGAGGAAGACTGGTGGGAGGAAGACTGGTGAGAGGAAGACAGGGGAGGTGAGAGGAAGACAGGTGAGGTGAGAGGAAGACTGGTGAGAGGAAGACTGGTGAGAGGAAGACAGGTGAGGTGAGAGGAAGACTGGTGAGGTGAAAGGAAGACTGGTGGGAGGAAGACTGGTGAGAGGAAGACAGGTGAGGTGAGAGGAAGACTGGTGAGGTGAGAGGAAGACTGGTGGGAGGAAGACTGGTGAGAGGAAGACAGGTGAGGTGAGAGGAAGACTGGTGAGGTAAGAGGAAGACTGGTGGGAGGAAGACTGGTGAGAGGAAGACAGGTGAGGTGAGAGGAAGACTGGTGAGGTGAGAGGAAGACTGGTGGGAGGAAGACTGGTGAGAGGAAGACAGGTGAGGTGAGAGGAGGACTGGTGAGGTGAGAGGAAGACTGGTGGGAGGAAGACTGGTGAGAGGAAGACAGGTGAGGTGAGAGGAAGACAGGTGAGGTGAGAGGAAGACAGGTGAGGTGAGAGGAAGACTGGTGAGAGGAAGACAGGTGAGGTGAGAGGAAGACTGGTGAGGTGAGAGGAAGACTGGTGGGAGGAAGACTGGTGAGGTGAGAGGAAGACTGGTGAGGTGAGAGGAAGACTGGTGGGAGGAAGACTGGTGAGAGGAAGACAGGTGAGGTGAGAGGAAGACTGGTGAGGTGAGAGGAAGACTGGTGGGAGGAAGACAGGTGAGGTGAGAGGAAGACAGGTGAGGTGAGAGGAAGACAGGTGAGGTGAGAGTAAGCCAGGGGAGGTGAGAGGAAGACAGGTGAGGTGAGAGGAAGACAGGTGAGGTGAGAGGAAGACCGATGAGGTGACAGGAAGACGGGTGAGATGAGACAAAGACGGGTGAGGTGAGTGGAAGACAAAGAGGTGAAGACAGGTGAGGTGAGACTGAGTTCTGAGTACATGTATGTAATAGTCTGGGGGTCCAGACAGCCATGATCAGGTAGGTCGTTTCAACACAACACAGCAGTGTCTTCAGACATCCTGTACAACCCTATTGTGGCCAGGGGCAAGGCAATGACAGGGGAGAAAGCATCTAAAGAAAATACCATCTATAAGGAAAGGCACGTAGTAACATAGGAAGGGGGCTCTAATCCTAAAGACTTGTAGAGACCAGGTACCCTCCAAATTTCACAAGGGATTTCAAATGTGAGCAAAAAATTTGTTTTACAATGACGTCTGCAGGGCAAGCTTTCCCAGAGTCCTGACCCTGGGAATGAAAAATGGCAATATTCCTCTCTGAGCATCGGAAAATAATTCTGAAAATGTGGCCATTGGCAGAGAAACTGCTATTCTGATTTAAATATTGATTTCCACAACTTTGAATTGTTAAGACATTCTTAATATTGTTAATGGTTAACATTATCAAATGTTTTATTTGGTTTTAAATATTTAGAAGTACAGTAGTACATCACACCCCAGATTGGGAAACCCTGAAGTCATAGATTGGTATAAATAATATACAATACGAAATACTAAATTCATGTACTATGTTTTACAATTGTCTAGATATGAATAAGATATATGTCTGTGAATCAACCCAAATCAATCAACATTAAATATTAACATAATAAAACACAAATTAACACATTTGACAAATTACAACTACAAATGTTGCATGTTAAGTATCTAGTCACAAAAACAAATTGTAATGTTGTTCATGACAATTAAATATGAATGACAAAATATGATATCATGTGCAGCAGTGAATGTAACAGAAACACTGTGTCTCCCTGTGCTAGGGCACTGGCTGCATGCTATCCAAAACACACTAACATTTGTATGTCGCAGTGCTAAAGATCACTACCACTGTGTTGTGACAAAACCAGGGTCGGGCCGTCTTACCTTGAGCGCTGACCTCGCGCGAACGCACCAGGTCACTCTTGTTGCCGACGAGGATGATGGGAGTCTGCGGCTGCGTCTCCCTGAGGAGCAGGCGGAGCTGGGCCGTGCGGTGAAAGCTACGCCTGTCCGTCACCGAGAACACCAGGACACACACCTCACACTGCAGAGCAGACAGGTCCTAGGTGGACAGGGCGTTGGGGTTTACCGCAATGAAAAGGACTATTAATAAACAGATGAATAACGCTGAGAGCACGCTCAGACGCGCCAGTGAAGAGGCTGCTCTGGCAGGGCTGCGTTTGGCTGCGTATGGAACAGCCACATCTGTCCTGTGATTCAGACGAATGGGTAAACCCTCGTGACAGGTTTTCATAATAACGAGAACACTTGGCAACACCTATTTTTCAGAGTCTGAATGGCCTGAGTGTCCACGCCTTCGCATTGCCGTGGCTTCAGCAGAGGAAGAGGAAGGTCTGCAGAGATATTTAATTAGAACTCCGGCATGATGAGGGCTCTCTGTGACAGACCAAACCAATGACTCATATTTCGGTGTGTGAGTGTGTGTGTGTGTGTGTGTATGTGTTTTTTTAGCATTCCCAACACATTGTTCCATATTGTTCTGGTTGTATATGCGAGTAAAGCTCGCTGACAGAAAGAGTTGAGCCCTGTGCTTTTTATTGTAATATTGCCTGCTGCCTAGGAACTGATTACCATAACTCACTGGGAACCACGTCAATATCTGATGACACACACAAATGGGACAATGACAAACGCACACGCAAAAACACTGATGTCCTTCGATTGAGCGCCTTATTAGCTACCGAAAAAGCTTTAGGGACATTTTAAGCAAACTCTACATTTGCTTGAGTATGACTTCCCTCTAGACCAAATCATTCATCTACCTAAAGACTTCTGAAGTGGAGTGACCGAGGTGTGCATAGACTAGAGAATCTCCTACCGAGAAAAATGTAATTTACCCGGAGCAAAGCACACAATCTTGATTGGTTAAGGGATAACTGTCAATAAAAGCAGATCCCTCATTGTGACCCAACTTATTCAGGGTAGAGTTGTGATATGCAAAGAAAACATATTTCCGTTTAATGCCATACAAAGATAAGTTCCCGAATTTTGACCAGAAACAAACCTAAGCACCCCCAATCAGACCAGACAGAAAACAGAAAAACCGAAGCTGACAAAAAAGAAACTCACAAATCTTGTGTTTCGCAATGCCAAATCTCCAGCTGAGTCATACACGGCCGTTGGACAATATGCCCTGGGAACATCTGCTCAGTGAGCTGTTCCCTCACACATCCATGAACGCGTTCGAAGACTACCTGAGGGAAGCCGAGGTAGACCTGAGGTGAAAGATAACCTGATAATAGGCTGACTCTCACCCAGCCAACCACAGTCTCCCATAGGAGAATGACATACCCACTGCCTGTGCACAGACACAGAGGCCGGGGAACACTACACAACCAAACACCTCAGGAGACGATGACAAACAGTAGTGATGAGTCCGGCGACGAGTTATAGGAGGTGAAGGGTCTGGGAAGCAGGGCCGCGGAGGTTTTGTTCGGCTCACCTGTCTCCAGTTGTCATAGATGAGGATGGTGCACTCCTCGTCGTCCACGGTGACGACGCGCACGTAGCCCTCTCCTGAGGAACACACACATAACAAGGCAAGTCACAGGTGGGATTGGGGCTTATTTACACGGCATGCACTATTGCTGCGTGGTTCCATGTGGCCCACATTCACCAGGTTAGCATTGAAAGTGTTTGTTATTTTACATCCAAAAGACTCGTTTCTTCAAGTTTACCATCAGAATCCACTGAGGAAGTTCTATCCAAATCTCCCGCCAAGGCGATGGCGAGGCAAGACTTGCCCACCCCGTTCTGGCCCAGCAGAGCAATCCGAAAAGGCCCTTCAGAGGCGGCGGGTGTGCCCTCTACAGACAAGGTGACAGTCTCATCTTTCGCCGGGCTGAAACTGATTGGAGGAGGAGAAGGTCCAGCCAGCTGTGATGTCCAATCACAATCATCGTGGACGGCTTCAGCCCGTCTCAGCTGATGTTTGATTGGCACAGGGGTACTTCCTCTGCGTAAATGCTGGGCACTAGACAGAGTCATACTGTCACACTAAAAGACAACGTAAAACGAAGGATAGTAAACATATGATGTGGACCAATCAAACTCTGACTCAACATATCTAATGACATACTCAGATTATGTTAATTTCTACTGCAATGGGTTTGATAGAATTGTATCCTCTACATACTGTACGTACATTCACTTTGTGTCTACCATTGTCATTGTTGACACCTACACAGTCTGATATGTTATCTCCTCCCCTATCCACAATCTGGGCATAATTCAAATGTACATTTGGTGGATCCGTGTAAGTTATAGCCTGCTTGAATTAAACATACACAGATCCATATAAAATGGCACCTTGTTATTGGGTTTTTGTTAGAAAGTCGGCTCAAAAGTCAAGAGGGAAAAAGACCTTAACGTGGATTACTTTTTGCCAAATCGACACTCTTTCACACGCGCACGCGCGCTCGTGCACACGCGCGCACACGAGAGAATAGCAGAGAACCACTCACTAATAACCAATTTGTCTCCTGCCATCGCACGATTTATGTTAGTGACGTTTGAAGTTTGAATTTTCTTATACATTTTATTTAGTTTTTTTATTTATATCTTCCCCACTGCGGCTGATAGACACACATTGGTCACAGATATATAAGGCTATTACAGGTCTGCTACAGTCCACATGACATTTGCACATCCGCACCTTAACATCACTACTCCCCGGCATCTTATCATACATCAGCACCGCCTACCTTCACCACCGTCTCCTCGATATGGACACTTTCTTTGAGCGCATCTGTCGGCATCTGCAATGTGAAATACACCGGTCAGAGATGGACTTTTAAGGAATCCCGAGTGCTTTCCCACCCTCCCACCTCTCACCTGGCACACGACTCACAGCCCCAACCAAGTAACTGTTCTCTCTTTCTCTCCGCCCTTCCCGGAGTGTTTCACATGCGCGCTCACAATCAAACACACACGCATAATTCTCCGGCTATAGCCTACATAGGCAGGCAGCACGCTTTTTTTTATCTCCCCACGCACGCTCTCCTACAGTAAATTATGTCTGCATGCATTGTTCATTTTTGCTCTTTTCCATGTATCAGAATGACTCATTTCCATTCATATGTTCTTAGGGAAATGTTGGCCATTAGGCCTGAGACTAATCGTGTTGGTAAAAAAAATACCACATCAATTACAAAAATGTAATTTAAATTGTGAGAACATAATTAGTATTTTAGACTTTAAGGACGTGTTTATTTTCCCCTTTTCCAAGAATAGGTTCAGATGTCTTCAGTGTATATACATAAGATCCTGAGGATTATAATGCGAAGTCAGGTTGTTACCTTTTTCCAGCATAAAATAATATGTGGACACTCACATGTTGGAATGGAAGATCTACATAGAAGAGAAAGGGGATGAATAATCTGCTGATTAGAAGCTGAGCTAAACTGCTCGAATGACTTTTGAATTATGCTGAATATTGTAACAAGGCTACGTTTTGCCACTAGGTGGCAGCAGAGTACAGTTTTTTTCCCACAAAACCAAGAACTATTCATTGTGTGTGTGTGTGTGTGTGTGTGTGTGTGCGTGTGTGTGTGTGCGCGCGCGCGTGTGTTTGTGTGTGCGTGCTAGTGTCTTTGATCATACAGCCTTCTGCACAGGTGTTTATACTTGTACGTGTTTCTGCCGACAATTTTTCTCTTGGCCACTGAGGCCTAAACCTCTAAATATATTATCTCTCTATCTCACTCTCTACCTTTCAATTTCCATGTATCTCTTTATCTGTCTGAAACTCTCCTATCATATTACTTAAAGTATCTAGCAGCTATTTCCACCAGTCTGTAAGAGAGAAAAAGAAATATTTTGTGCAGTTAAAAAAATGTCTGTGCGTGTGTTTGTGTGTGTTTCAACATATGTGCCCAGTGATTCTGCGTGTGGTGCGGCAGCCTGAATGTGTGTGTGTGTGTGTGTGTGTGTGTGTGAGGGTCTGTATGGAACAGCGCCTAGTGGGGTGAGCGTTCATGTAACTTTGTGTACGTCCTCTACACACAATGCTACAATGGACTCCGGCAGTGAGCAGTCAGGGCGCTATTATAGCCCTAATCCTGTCCTATTATACAGGCCAGAGAGAGAGCGAGAGAAAAAGACAGGGAGGCAGGGCTGGTGGTGAGGTCATCCCAAACACAGCTCAGCCAGGGTCACTGCCTCTCTATAGAGGGACCCAGTATGACAGATAGAGAGAGAGTGAGATTGAAGAGGGGATGAGGAAAAGAACAGGGCTACAGGAGATTGAAAAAGTGGGATGGACAGAGAAGAGAGCTGGATTACTAGGTGTTTAAAGCAAGCAAAACAGACAAAGAGAAACATTGCGGGAAATAATTGTAGCTGCTACGGATGGTAAAAATATTGTCTTTATTTCATCTGACATCACACTATAAGTGGAGCTTGAACCGTTGATGGCAAAAATGAACGTAATCATACTATTGAAAATATTCAAAAAATATAATTAGGATATTGAAAAAAATAAAAGTACACACTAAGCTTGTAGATGAAGTTGTCAACCAGTAAAATGAAAAGCATATGAAATGATCAAACAATGAACTAACAATCAATAAATACTGTGAATAAATATGCGAATAAATTAAACAGATATGTCAATTAGATAACCTATGCCTAGCCATAAAATAAATTGCGAACTTTTTGGTAACCTTTTTAATGACAGATTTTTTTTTTGCATTTTAACCCCAGTCTTGAAGAATCCACAGTGACCAGCTCTGTGGAGCTTGTTGCATTATGGTTGTAGCTCTAACAAAAGTGTTTTCAGCATACCTCAGGTTGTAATATCGAAGCTGGAAGTCAACACAATCACATAGATCATTTGCATTCTGTTGCCTTTTTTAGTTTTTTATTTATGCCAATTTGTCCACAACTACGGTCAATCCCAGCCACCAGTGTACTTTTTCAAATCTTAACTGGTAAACTGATTGCTTGTGGAGCTTCTACGGTACAGGTTGAGCTTTCTTTTATGTAACAAAAGTTACAAAACACAATTCACAAGTATCACACCGCAATTAATCTTCATTGTCCTCATATCAAAAAGTGATGTTATTCCCAACGAGCGAAGTATCAATTCATTAGCATCCCTTTGCCAAAATGCGTCTACTCCATACCCAAGTGTTTATGCCATTTATTTCGAAATGCGCGACCACAGGAATAACCGTATACATTCTTTTTCAACGCTTAATCATCTTTAAAATAAAAAGACGAATAGTGAGTTACAAGTTTCGGTGAGCAAAAACACCTTGACAGGCAACTGTGGAATAGTAGCTGGCGAGTACAACTGTAGGCCATTGCAACTTGAAGATCACCCTGCATTACTCACAGTACCACTGCAATACCTCAGACTTTAGGTCTCCTAACGATCTTACCCAACCTGAACAATGTGCACATCTGGGCACCAATTCAACTCAGCTTTTGTCTGGACTTTTCCGCTGGTAAGAAATGTGGTTGAATGTGTAAACGGCAATGACTTAAATAGTGGATATATTTACGGAAGACAAGCCCTTGGGTTTCTCATCGTTCCTTTTGGAGGGGTGACCTTGAACGCCCGGGTTAACCCATCGTGGGACGCACCCCCCTTTTTGGGTCTTTGCGCCACTATGAACGTCACAGTGATATCCAAGCTTTATTGATTTGTTTCAGCCGTAAGCTCTAGGGGCAGGCTCTAGTCCTAAATGAACAGTCACATTACCTAGCTACCTGCCTCCCAGCCTTCACACACTCACACACACACACACACACACACCCCAAAACCAGACCAAAATTTGATTACTGACACAGCTTCATTTACACTGACATCCTCCTTCCTCGTCTCTCGCGTTTTCTTTCTGCCCCCCCCTCCGGTATGTCCTCAGAGGAAGTATTCAGGAGGTGGTGATGGGGGGTTGACGACCCGGCTGGATGGAGCCTCGTTGGTACTGACGAGCTTCTCATACCGGGCCTTGTAAGTATCCCTCTCTCTCAGCACCCGCGAGAGTTCACACTGTAGCTGTTCTAACTGAAAGAGAAAAAAACAGGAAACAGGTTACTGCAGCTCTGGCATCTACCTGTTCGGGGCTCTAACGGTGTGTGTGTGCTGGTGGAATCTACCTGTTCGGGGCTCTAACGGTGTGTGTGTGCCAGTGGCATCTACCTGTTCTGGGCTCTAACGGTGTGTGTGTGCCGGTGGCATCTACCTGTACGGGGCTCTAACGGTGTGTGTGTGCCGGTGGAATCTACCTGTTCTGGGCTCTAACGGTGTGTGTGTGCCAGTGGCATCTACCTGTTCGGGGCTCTAACGGTGTGTGTGTGCCGGTGGCATCTACCTGTACGGGGCTCTAACGGTGTGTGTGTGCCGGTGGAATCTACCTGTTCTGGGCTCTAACGGTGTGTGTGTGCCAGTGGCATCTACCTGTTCGGGGCTCTAACGGTGTGTGTGTGCCGGTGGCATCTACCTGTTCGGGGCTCTAACGGTGTGTGTGTGCCGGTGGCATCTACCTGTTCTGGGCTCTAACGGTGTGTGTGTGCTGGTGGAATCTACCTGTTCGGGGCTCTAACGGTGTGTGTGTGCCAGTGGCATCTACCTGTTCGGGGCTCTAACGGTGTGGGCGTGGTACCTGTTGTGTGAGCACGTGTTTCTCGGACTCCAGTGCGTGCCGGTGCTGCAGTCGCTTGTACCGACAGGACTGGGCGTAGCCGCGGTTCTTCAGCGTGCGCCGCTTCTGCTTGAGACGCACCACCTCGTCCTTGCTGACGCCCCGCAGGTGCCGGTTCAACTCCCGCACGGACAGGCTCACTAGCTGCTCGTCGGAAAAGCGCTCGTCCACGCCCCCACACTGCACGCACAAAAAAACACAGGGAAAAGAGAGAAACAACGTTACTTTAAACGCTCAATCTATTTACAGTGGCACCATCAGACAGTTGAAATGACGCACAACTGAACAATACAGAAGGAAAGGAGATGGCGCTCGGGTGGTGTGTCACCTAGAATCGGGTTTACACTGCTGACACGGGACCGCGTGAGGTTCTGTGCGTGATGTTAGATTGTGTGTGTTTGTGTGTGTGTGTCAGGGGGCATTAGGGCGTCGCATCATGTCCATAATCTGTCAGGTAATCTGACTGAGTGTTAGTGGCAGAGATCCGTCTTATGCACGGCAATAATAGCAGATATTATCACGAGCTTTTACACTGTGCTCCACATAGAGACACAGAGAGATTGTCTCAGACACCTGCATGGGAATCTGAACATCTTATATACCACGGCAGTAACAGCCAGCCACACCTCGTTAAACTCTAACAGCCTGGGGACTTGTTTAACCCAGAGATATTTATGTAGCGTTGTAAAGCTCACAGCACATAATGTTGACGTTGAACACGTTCATGCATCTTTAACAAGGAGGCCGTTAACCGCATTTATTACATTTACTTCAATATTCACCTCTTGCCTGGGGTACAACGATGCATTTTTAAAACGAAGTCTGCATATTGTCGTTTCGGAGTCTGGGCATGTTTTTCTAAATTTATAGCAAGTGCACTGCAGGCAGACATAATAATAATGTCTTATGTTTCTAATCCCAATTATTTACAGCATGATCCCGCGATCACTTCACCCTGGTATCTCCCATTACACTGAACTACTGTCGCAATTACATATAGCATTTTGCAGATTTTTTATCAATTCCACCATGCGGACTTTATATTTGATCCCCGCTAAACGCATTTGGTGTATTACTTGGAGGTGATGATGATGGTGATGGTGATGGCCAAGCATGGGGTGGTGATGATGGTGATGAAGCCGACCAGAGGGGCTCTGCGGTTGTGGGTAGGCGGCTGAAGAGGGATTTGTGTTCGCGAGCGATTGCGGTGCCGAGGATAGGTAGAGAAGCGGACGATGGCACATATCTGTTCCTATGTCACCCCCGCTGTCACTTCCTGAATCTCCCAGGTGACTGCTGGAATTCCCTGGAAACTGTATTGAAGGGAGCGAAAGAGAGATTAACACACATTATTCCTTATTCCGTAGGTCCAGTTTGCTATAGCTGGAAAACAATCTTTAGTCTCATAATGATGGATAACGATTCTGAAAGGCCAAAACGTTTGCAATCGGATGTTCCGAAAAACTTCACATGTTTTATTACCCATTTTCTTCTAACATTCTGTTGAACAGGGTAATCAAATTAATTCATTATCATTAAAGTATGTCCTATATCTGACACAGACGAGACAGCCACCAAGATGTAACAGTGAACTTACAGCGGCTGCAGCTGAGTTCAGCAGCGCCTCCACGGCATCCTCACAGCTCAGGAAGTTACCCACCGGACCTCTCTCTCTGTCTCCCCGCTCTGTCCCCCCTCCCAAAGCGCCCAGCAATGACGCGGGACCCACCGCCTCCCCTCCAAACTGCTGCTGCAGTGCTGCCAGCCAGATCAGGTCCTCCAGGGAAGCAGGGTTGGGACCCTGGGCACCGCTGTGTGAGGGGCTACCCTCCGCGTTTCCCTGGGAGCCGGAACTGATGCCGGAGGTGTAACTGTTGGACATGGACAATGGGAAGGAGATGGAGGAGGAGGAGGAAGAGGAGAGGGAGGAGGAGGCCGAGGGAGGAGGTTGAGCGTCGCTCAGCGTCGGAGAGGGGGGCACAGAGTTGTATGGGCTGGAGTTGAGGCTAGAGTCCTGGGGAGGGTGGCTAGTGTAGTGGCCAGGGGAACTTGAGGGGTCCTGAGGAGGGTAGCTGGTGTAGTGGCCAGGGGAACTTGAGGGGTCCTGAGGAGGGTAGCTGGTGTAGTGGCCAGGGGAACTTGAGGGGTCCTGAGGAGGGTAGCTGGTGTAGTGGCCAGGGGAACATGAGGGGTCCTGAGGAGGGTAGCTGGTGTAGTGGCCAGGGGAACTTGAGGGGTCCTGAGGAGGGTAGCTGGTGTAGTGGCCAGGGGAACTTGAGGGGTCTTGAGGAGTTTGGCTGGTGTAAGGGCCAGAGGAACTTGAGGGGTCATTTGTGAGGCCAGACTTTGGGAACGTACAGGAGGGAGGGAGAGGAGGCGTGTCTGGCTTCACCTCAAACTTGAGAAGGTCAAAGTCATTGAGGTACTCCATGGCCAACGGACTGGGAGGGAGAGGGGGCATCGGGAGAGAGGGCGAGGACATGACCACTGCTTTAAGAAACAGACCGGGCTTGTCTGTCTGTGCGTCAAGGTTGAGATTGAATCCAGCTCACGGTCTTTATGCTGTAACAGTCCATCAACAACAGACCCAATGCCTCTCGTCGCCCAGAATGCCCTGGTGTCCGGCAACGGGCTGACTGGCGGCGGTTGTCGGTGGAAAAACTCTCAATCGTTTGTACGTTTCTTCTTGATCCTGTCAGAGAGGGAAAATAGTATAGAGACGATTGTTCGCTCGGGGTTGATCGTGAAACCAACAAGCGTAATGTCGACAGGAACTGAGGACAAGATAACATCTCTGAAGAGGACAGAAAAAAGGACAGGATGTGGGAAACAACACACGTTCGAGAGCCAGCCCAGAGCTAGAAGAACGGAATGGAACACTTTTTATACTACCAATGGCTTTAAATGTGTCTGAGAATGTAGAGAAATAAAACCTATTTTCCGGTGTGGCCAAATAAGTAATTTTAACTGTAATATATACACACATATATAGAGGTTGCTATCATGATTTTGACGTGCAATTTAGTATCATTACCTATTTTATTTTATCACTAAATCAAACCTTAACATTTTTCAAGTAATGTTACATACTTTACAGAACTAATTAACAGATCATACATTTAAATACATATTCTGTTTAGCAACAAAGATAAATGCCTTACAAATGTTTTCTCATGTTATACAGGTGTACACCGAATACTTTGGCAAGGTTTTCACCACGTGTGAAATCACATGAATGAAATGGAATGCTTATGTCATGTTGTCAATGAAATTCAGTTACATTTTTTTTAAGTTCCACATTGTATAGTTTTAGGATGTTCTTAATGGGAAGATATGACTTTTTACATTCCGTATACCAGATTTCCAAGGTTAAACCAGATGAAATAATAAAACAAATTCTAATCTTGTGACCGAATCAAGGCCGGTAACAATCCCCGATTGTATTTTTTTAATTATCAAAGAATATATACATATATATACATATATGTATGCATAAACACTTACAAAACAAAACTGATCATCTGGATATTTTGTTCTAACAGGAGACAGTAACAGTATACTCATATCAATAGATATTTAACTCTTACAGAAGAAATGCTTAATCTTTCTAGATCTTTTAAAATTTCAGATCACGTTAGACCAACTTTATTTACCTATACACAAACAAAATAAATATGTCTGGCCATGTACATGTGCCTATTTCTCAACAAAGACCTCTACTTTTTTCACAAATATCAAAAATCTACAATGACATCTGTAATCTGTAACAACAGTCACGAAATTGATAGCACAACATCCCGCAGAACATCTTAATAAAATGCTCAAATCAGTATAGCCACTGGTTATTGAGATGACACACATCACGATTAACATCAAATGAATAACCTGTCAGATTGACGTTTCTACCTCAAAACACATTAATTTGCCCCCTGACTGACGTCCCCGGTGGGCTGTGACCGAGAGATAGAGCTGTGATGGGGAGCACAGAGGCCTAAACCCGGCCTCCACCCAGAGGAGAAAAAGTCAAATGAAATTACCGAGAGATAAAGGATTCAATCAGAAAGAGGAGAAGAGGACGTGAGGAAATGTTGTGAGTCGTAGAAGTTAAAGAAAACACTTTCTTACCGTCTATGTCATGGATGGGATGGTTGGTTTGGAGTTCCTGTCACAATTTCCCCCACAAAAGTGACTAAAGTGACTGACTGACTGACACACGTACACACACAGAGAGAGAGAGAGAGACAAACACAGAGAGAGAGAGATGTGCATATGTGAGTATGACTCTGTGTCATTGAGTGTCACTGCCCCCTCTCTTTCTCTCCTCTTGGTGGCAAATCCCTCTCGCCACTCTCTTGGTCGCGCTCCCCTCTTCTCTCTCGCCCCTATATCCCTCTCTAAAGCCATGGCTCCCAGCAATCATGGTCCGAATCTCTCCCTCTCTCCGACCCCCACAACCCTCCCCCCCACCCGGTCTCTTGACCAGCTCACACAGTTTTAACATTTGTGTTGGCACTCGATGACCGTCAGGTCGTTAACAAATGTGATGTGAACATGTGGTAAACGAACACGTATACATCGTTCCCCCTCATCGAACGATATCTGAACACTCATACACACCAAAATGAACAACACACACACACACGCACACACACATACTGTCCCCTCTCTTTCGCTCACACGCACATACACACATACACACCTAACACACATACACACCTAACACACACACACACATCTGCTGGACCCATCAGGGTGTGTGATCCCATCATAAACATGCCAAACATGTTGGGGTAACATCACAAGGAGTGTGCATTATGTTCTGACATCACCCTGATGTCTCCAGTGCTTTTATGACTGACACTCGCGTCTCATTCAATACTACATGGATGTGGTTCCAGTACACACATATATTGGTGACGGAGGCCCTGTTGACATGCTCCAACCTGATTGAAGAGTTGGTTGGCTCTCTAGCGCCACCCTGTGGACATTACACCCACTAAACCACATTGACAGCCTGACAGAACAAACAGATGGAAAACGCACAATACTGTTTGGATGTAGTAATATTTAATAAACGATTGTAACTACTTTATTATGCATTCGGTATCTGATATCCGTTTTAATGATTGGATTTGAAAAAATCAATCAATATTTTTGCATTTTGCATAACTTAAAAGACTGTATTTATTTATGTCCCCATTATACATTAGCTTTTTCATTATAACTAACAATTTACCCTACCTGCTTTACAGTGATTTCTTTAACGTTGATTTGTTTACATTTAGCACTGCATTTGCTTTTGTCTTTCAGCCATTGAATGGCCGTGGGTGACCCCTGACCTCTGGAGATTCACTAACTGAATTGTCCCCAACACTCCTCTCACCGCTGGTACTCTCAGTTAGAATGTGACATGAACGTAAAATTGGTATGTGCAAATCAAAGTCCTGTACTAGTACAAACCAAAACCATTTTATATTCCAAACCTACTTTTGAGCAGAGATAAACGCTTTCTCCTTTGACCAACAAGGTGTCCTCAGTGACAAATGTTCCCATCTTTTCGTCATATTCAGTAAAATTTCACTCACGACTGAAAAGCCTGCATTACAAGTGAAGAATCTTAGTGAACGGCAGACCAGATGAACTGAATCCGGCAGGTCACTGACCTCCCTAGAAAAAGGTAACAGGCAATTTGATAATTCACCTTTTGTTCAGGATGTTTTGGACCCAGATTTTTGTCAAACATAATAAGTCCATGTCTTGTTATGAACTGAATGTGATTCGACAAGAACAAACCAGAAAAGACAAGCAGGCATTCCATGTATCTAGGCTCAATGTGTGCAGTAGGAAAGAACAAAATGGTTATATTGAAACACACATTTTGTGACGTCCAATTAGTAGTGCTAATCATGTCTGATTGCAGACACTTCTGACAGGCTAAGAGGACACATTGGGACACGGCGCTCACTGAATAGGAATCAGTATGTTGGGACGGCACCCCGTGCTTTGACTAAAGACTTTTAGATTACAGACACCTGACCAGACTGAGGGAGTTGCTAGAGTGTGAAAAATGCTTTCCTGGTCTCGGCTTCCTGTAGCCTGGGGGTGAGGTGAGACCGATATGCATCCAGGTCACAGCTGTGATATATCCAGGGATTAAACCCAGGGTGGGTACTGTTCATCTTTGTGTGAAAAAAACATCTTTGTTTACATCAACTTTGACGTGACCAATTTGCCCGTGTACTGTTATTGTCCAAAACCATATACTATTTTTATAATAAAAAAATTGTTTACGAGCACTAGTAAAAAACGTAATATTCAGCACCTATTCTGGTACTAATGTAAGTCCTCATGTAGAATATAGGTTGTTATTGGATTTGATCAAATGTAGATGTATGGCATCATCAGCATTTAACGGTGTGTGTGTGTGTGTGTCTGTCTCAGCATGGTGTTGGATTTGTTTACCCTCCAGTTCCGATTTGGGCAGACAATATTAACTCACTGATTCCTTAACGAGACATTATTAAGACACTGAGAGACTCCGGATTAACAAGTTTAGCTTTAAGGATAAAAAAGTGCTTGTTATGCGCTTCTCCGCTTGATGAATTTCAACGGGTAAATTTTTTTCCTGATGCTTGACCCCAAGAGACAAGTGGTTGTGAGGGAACATGGGAGTTTTGGGTACTTTTTGGGGGGGGGCAAAATGTTTCATAGCTCCTTGTGTCTTGCTGATTCTTCTACAAAAACTAATTGGGATCTGAATAAACCTGCACACACGCACACACACACACACACACACACACACACACACACACACACACACACACACACACACACACACACACACACAAAAACAATTCAGTTTAATCAGCTCTATAGAATTTCCCTATTCATTGCAAATGATTAAATTGTGTAAATCATTTATCAGTCTGTCATTTTAATTAGAGAACAATCGATCCAAGACAGACCCCTTCCACAAGTCCTAGCCACCAGACAAACCTACTGCTGCTAAAACAATAACTAATTGACCTCTCCCCGCTCCTCTCCCTCACAATCTCCCGTCATCTATGTTTCCGGGGGGAAAGCTTAGCGGTTAAACCAACAGTGCCTCCCATGAGTCTGAGGGACAAAGAGAGAGAGATACAGAGGAACTTACCTCATACTTCATGTCAGATACATCAGCACCACCGGCGAACACACAACAGCACCAACGTGACGCCTCACCTCAGCGCTCATTGGTCGGGTCACATCTCAGCAGCTGTGCACTGTCATGTCCTCAGTTACCACACCTGACCTCACATAGTGTAAGATACCACACCTGACCTCACATAGTGTACTGTAATATACCACACCTGACCTCACATAGTGTACTGTAATATACCACACCTGACCTCACATAGTGTACTGTAATATACCACACCTGACCTCACATAGTGTACTGTAATATACCACACCTGACCTCACATAGTGTACTGTAATATACCACACCTGACCTCACATACTGTAAGATACCACACATGACCTCACATAGTGAACTGTAATATACCACACCTGACCTCACATAGTGTACTGTAATATACCACACCTGACCTCACATAGTGTACTGTAATATATCACACCTGACCTCACATAGTGTACTGTATATACTACACCTGACCTCACATAGTGTACTGTATATACCACACCTGACCTCACATAGTGTACTGTAATATACCACACCTGTCATGGTTCCCTCCCTCTGTCCCTCTCTATGCGGGAGTTGGCACTCCCCCGACCAGCAGAGAGAGGGAGTAATCACAGACATTCTAGACACCTGAGTTTTTCCCACACCTGGGTTCAGGTTTTCATTAGTGTCCCTATTTAGTTCTGTGCTTATCAGTTGTTTAGTGTCGGGACATTAATTCAAGGTATGTGG
Organism: Dallia pectoralis; assembly: GCA_029465975.1. NCBI lineage: Eukaryota > Metazoa > Chordata > Actinopteri > Esociformes > Umbridae > Dallia > Dallia pectoralis. The sequence continues at coordinate 5,677,180 of CM055761.1, read as the reverse complement.
TGTTTAGGATTTTAGTTGTGCTGTTATGATTTAATGCAGGAGTGTTTGCATGTTGTTTAGACCAAGTTAGAGTTGGTAATGTGAACATTCAGTTTTGTTGTTGATGGGTTGGGTTTTATGTATACCGGGTTATTTGCACGTTCTGGTTTATGTTCCTTGTGTATGAGTTTCCTCTGTCTGATTTTGTGTTTTGTTAATTCAAGTTCCCAGTTCTTGTGCCTGTCTTGCCTGTCCTGGATGAATAAAACCCATTGTAAAGAAACAAGTTCTCTGCGCTTGTGTCCTCTGTCGGCTTGAGAGCCGAACCCTGACAGTATGTCCCGACCATCAAGGACGCAGCGGAGAAAGAAGGTCTGTTCATGGGCAGATGAACAGCCTGTCGAGATACCGGCTTGTTATCGCCGGCGCGCGATACGACCTGGACCACCTCTTCCTCCACGACCATCTGCTCCACCGCCTGTCTGGATACCCGCAGACTACGGAGCAGTGCGGAATGGGAGAGAGACAATCTATTCTGAGTCGGAGGAGGAGTACCCGGAGGAGAAATATGGCTGGAATTCCAACATCCTCCGGCTGGCATCCGCGTTGCCTCCAGTTGTTCGATCATCAACTCCCCCGCAGCTGAAGAAGGCTGCCGCCCCGCAGCTAAAGAAGGCTGCCGCCCCGCAGCTGAAGAAGGCTGCCGCCCCGCAGCTGAAGAAGGCTGCCGCCCCGCAGCTGAAGAAGGCTGCCGCCCCGCAGCTGAAGAAGGCTGCCGCCCCGCAGCTGAAGAAGGCTGCCGCCCCGCAGCTGAAGAAGGCTGCCGCCCCGCAGCTGAAGATGGCTGCCGCCCCGCAGCTGAAGATGGCTGCCGCCCCGCAGCTGAAGATGGCTCCCGCCCAGCAGTTCGAGATGGCGTCCAATCCCCTGGCCCAGAGATCGGTCTCCGTTCAGTCCACCACACCAGTTCCCTCTCAGGCACTCCTGGCCATAGACGAGGCACTACGGAAGGACTGGGAGGTCCTCATTGACTTAATGGTCTGGATGAAGGAGACAGGAGTTGACGAGGAGGAGGAAGAGAGGTGTTACAGCGAGTTCTTCGCATGGAAGGATTACAAGGGGGAGCTTTCTCGTCCGGCTCTGGACTACCTATTGCCACGGTTGTTCTGCCGGGCACCACACCTCCTCCAGGTCCCTGTTTCGGAGCCAGTCCAAGTCCCCTCTGAGCCTGTCCCAGTCCCCTCTGAGCCTGTCCCAGTCCCCTCTGAGCCTGTCCCAGTCCCCTCTGAGCCTGTCCCAGTCCCCTCTGAGCCTGTCCCAGTCCCCTCTGAGCCTGTCCCAGTCCCCTCTGAGCCTGTCCCAGTCCCCTCTGAGCCTGTCCCAGTCCCCTCTGAGCCTGCCCCAGTCCCCTCTGAGCCTGTCCCAGTCCCCTCTGAGCCTGCCCAGTCCCCTCTGAGCCTGTCCCAGTCCCCTCTGAGCCTGTCCCAGTCCCCTCTGAGCCTGTCCCAGTCCCCTCTGAGCCTGTCCCAGTCCCCTCTGAGCCTGCCTGTCCCAGTCCCCTCTGAGCCTGTCCCAGTCCCCTCTGAGCCTGTCCCAGTCCCCTGAGCCTGTCCCAGTCCCCTCTGAGCCTGCCCCAGTCCCCTCTGAGCCTGCCCCAGTCCCCTCTGAGCCTGCCCCAGTCCCCTCTGAGCCTGCCCAGTCCCCTCTGAGCCTGTCCCAGTCCCCTCTGAGCCTGTCCCAGTCCCCTCTGAGCCTGTCCCAGTCCCCTCTGAGCCTGTCCCAGTCCCCTCTGAGCCTGCCCCAGTCCCCTCTGAGCCTGCCCCAGTCCCCTCTGAGCCTGCCCCAGTCCCCTCTGAGCCTGCCCCAGTCCCCTCTGAGCCTGCCCCAGTCCCCTCTGAGCCTGCCCCAGTCCCCTCTGAGCCTGCCCCAGTCCCCTCTGAGCCTGCCCCAGTCCCCTCTGAGCCTGCCCCAGTCCCCTCTGAGCCTGCCCCAGTCCCCTCTGAGCCTGCCCCAGTCCCCTCTGAGCCTGCCCCAGTCCCCTCTGAGCCTGCCCCAGTCCCCTCTGAGCCTGCCCCAGTCCCCTCTGAGCCTGCCCCAGTCCCCTCTGAGCCTGCCCCAGTCCCCTCTGAGCCTGCCCCAGTCCCCTCTGAGCCTGCCCCAGTCCCCTCTGAGCCTGCCCCAGTCCCCTCTGAGCCTGCCCCAGTCCCCTCTGAGCCTGCCCCAGTCCCCTCTGAGCCTGCCCCAGTCCCCTCTGAGCCTGCCCCAGTCCCCTCTGAGCCTGCCCCAGTCCCCTCTGAGCCTGCCCCAGTCCCCTCTGAGCCTGCCCCAGTCCCCTCTGAGCCTGCCCCAGTCCCCTCTGAGCCTGCCCCAGTCCCCTCTGAGCCTGCCCCAGTCCCCTCTGAGCCTGCCCCAGTCCCCTCTGAGCCTGCCCCAGTCCCCTCTGAGCCTGCCCCAGTCCCCTCTGAGCCTGCCCCAGTCCCCTCTGAGCCTGCCCCAGTCCCCTCTGAGCCTGCCCCAGTCCCCTCTGAGCCTGCCCCAGTCCCCTCTGAGCCTGCCCCAGTCCCCTCTGAGCCTGCCCCAGTCCCCTCTGAGCCTGCCCCAGTCCCCTCTGAGCCTGTCCCAGTCCCCTCTGAGCCTGTCCCAGTCCCCTCTGAGCCTGTCCCAGTCCCCTCTGAGCCTGTCCCAGTCCCCTCTGAGCCTGTCCCAGTCCCCTCTGAGCCTGTCCCAGTCCCCTGAGCCTGTCCCAGTCCCCTCTGAGCCTGTCCCAGTCCCCTCTGAGCCTGTCCCAGTCCCCTCTGAGCCTGCCCAGTCCCCTCTGAGCCTGCCCCAGTCCCCTCTGAGCCTGCCCCAGTCCCCTCTGAGCCTGCCCCAGTCCCCTCTGAGCCTGCCCCAGTCCCCTCTGAGCCTGCCCCAGTCCCCTCTGAGCCTGCCCCAGTCCCCTCTGAGCCTGCCCCAGTCCCCTCTGAGCCTGCCCCAGTCCCCTCTGAGCCTGCCCCAGTCCCCTCTGAGCCTGCCCCAGTCCCCTCTGAGCCTGCCCCAGTCCCCTCTGAGCCTGCCCCAGTCCCCTCTGAGCCTGCCCCAGTCCCCTCTGAGCCTGCCCCAGTCCCCTCTGAGCCTGCCCCAGTCCCCTCTGAGCCTGCCCCAGTCCCCTCTGAGCCTGCCCCAGTCCCCTCTGAGCCTGCCCCAGTCCCCTCTGAGCCTGCCCCAGTCCCCTCTGAGCCTGCCCCAGTCCCCTCTGAGCCTGCCCCAGTCCCCTCTGAGCCTGCCCCAGTCCCCTCTGAGCCTGCCCCAGTCCCCTCTGAGCCTGCCCCAGTCCCCTCTGAGCCTGCCCCAGTCCCCTCTGAGCCTGCCCCAGTCCCCTCTGAGCCTGCCCCAGTCCCCTCTGAGCCTGCCCCAGTCCCCTCTGAGCCTGCCCCAGTCCCCTCTGAGCCTGCCCCAGTCCCCTCTGAGCCTGCCCCAGTCCCCTCTGAGCCTGCCCCAGTCCCCTCTGAGCCTGCCCCAGTCCCCTCTGAGCCTGCCCCAGTCCCCTCTGAGCCTGCCCCAGTCCCCTCTGAGCCTGCCCCAGTCCCTCTGAGCCTGCCCCAGTCCCCTCTGAGCCTGCCCCAGTCCCCTCTGAGCCTGCCCCAGTCCCCTCTGAGCCTGCCCCAGTCCCCTCTGAGCCTGCCCCAGTCCCCTCTGAGCCTGCCCCAGTCCCCTCTGAGCCTGCCCCAGTCCCCTCTGAGCCTGCCCCAGTCCCCTCTGAGCCTGCCCCAGTCCCCTCTGAGCCTGCCCCAGTCCCCTCTGAGCCTGCCCCAGTCCCCTCTGAGCCTGCCCCAGTCCCCTCTGAGCCTGCCCCAGTCCCCTCTGAGCCTGCCCCAGTCCCCTCTGAGCCTGCCCCAGTCCCCTCTGAGCCTGCCCCAGTCCCCTCTGAGCCTGCCCCAGTCCCCTCTGAGCCTGCCCCAGTCCCCTCTGAGCCTGCCCCAGTCCCCTCTGAGCCTGCCCCAGTCCCCTCTGAGCCTGCCCCAGTCCCCTCTGAGCCTGCCCCAGTCCCCTCTGAGCCTGCCCCAGTCCCCTCTGAGCCTGCCCCAGTCCCCTCTGAGCCTGCCCCAGTCCCCTCTGAGCCTGCCCCAGTCCCCTCTGAGCCTGCCCCAGTCCCCTCTGAGCCTGCCCCAGTCCCCTCTGAGCCTGCCCCAGTCCCCTCTGAGCCTGCCCCAGTCCCCTCTGAGCCTGCCCCAGTCCCCTCTGAGCCTGCCCCAGTCCCCTCTGAGCCTGCCCCAGTCCCCTCTGAGCCTGCCCCAGTCCCCTCTGAGCCTGCCCCAGTCCCCTCTGAGCCTGCCCCAGTCCCCTCTGAGCCTGCCCCAGTCCCCTCTGAGCCTGCCCCAGTCCCCTCTGAGCCTGCCCCAGTCCCCTCTGAGCCTGCCCCAGTCCCCTCTGAGCCTGCCCCAGTCCCCTCTGAGCCTGCCCCAGTCCCCTCTGAGCCTGCCCCAGTCCCCTCTGAGCCTGCCCCAGTCCCCAGTCCCCTCTGAGCCTGCCCCAGTCCCCTCTGAGCCTGCCCCAGTCCCCTCTGAGCCTGCCCCAGTCCCCTCTGAGCCTGCCCCAGTCCCCTCTGAGCCTGCCCCAGTCCCCTCTGAGCCTGCCCCAGTCCCCTCTGAGCCTGCCCCAGTCCCCTCTGAGCCTGCCCCAGTCCCCTCTGAGCCTGCCCCAGTCCCCTCCCTGAGCCTCCCCAGTCCCCTGAGCCTCCCCAGTCCCCTGAGCCTGCACTCCCAGTCCCCTGAGCTCACTCCCGTCCCCAGCTCCCTCCCAGTCCCCTGAGCCTCACCCAGTCCCCTCTGAGCCTCCCCTGACACTCCCGTCCCTGAGCTCACTCCGTCCTCCCGTCCCTGAGCTCACTCCCGTCCCTGAGCTCACTCCCGTCCCTGAGCTCACTCCCGTCCCTGAGCTCACTCCGTCCCTGAGCTCCTCCCGTCCTGAGCTCACTCCGTCCCTGAGCTCACTCCCGTCCCTGAGCTCACTCCCGTCCCTGAGCTCACTCCCGTGAGCCCCGTCCCTGAGCTCACTCCCGTCCCTGAGCTCACTCCCGTCCCAGCCAGTGTCCGTCCCCCAGCCCAGCCAGTGTCCGTCCCCCAGCCCGAGCCAGTGTCCGTCCCCCAGCCCGAGCCCCGTCTTGTCCTCGAGGCCGTCACCCTGCCTAAGCATGTTCCCGGGCTAAGACTATTCCCTGTCCTCCGGCGCGGCCACCTGACCCGTGTCCTCCGGCGCGGCCACCTGACCCGTGTCCTCCGGCGCGGCCTCCTGACCCGTGCCCTCCGGCGCGGCCTCCTGACCCGTGCCCTCCGGCGCGGCCTCCTGACCCGTGCCCTCCGGGCCGGCCTCCTGACCCGCTTCCTCCGGGCCGGCCTCCTGACCCGCTTCCTCCGGGCCGGCCTCCTGACCCGCTTCCTCCGGGCCGGCCTCCTGACCCGCTTCCTCCGGGCCGGCCTCCTGACCCTCTTCCGCCCGTACGGCCTCCTGACCCTCTTCCGCCCGTACGAGCCTCTGCTCCGCCTACGCCCGTCCGGCCGCCTGACCCGCATCCGCCTGTCCGGGCCTCCGCTCCCCCTCAGCCAGTCCGGCTTCCTGACCCGTCATCACCGGTACGCCCTCTAAACCCGTTCCGTGATCTGTCCTCTCCCTGGGGGCTTCTGGGGTCGCTTAGTTCTGCCCTGCCCAAGACCAGTTCTCTCTGCCCTGCCCGAGACCAGTTCTATCTGTCCTGCCCCGTAGCCTGTGACTCATTGTCGCCTCCTTCCCTCCCCACCTCCTCTACCGCCTCCCCGTCACTGAGTCTACTTCCCGGTCTGGTTCAGGACTATGATCGGCGGAGACCGGGGGGGCCGCTTGACCGCCCAGTGGCGGTCGTGGGGAGGGGTACTGTCATGGTTCCCTCCCTCTGTCCCTCTCTATGCGGGAGTTGGCACTCCCCGACCAGCAGAGAGAGGGAGTAATCACAGACATTCTAGACACCTGAGTTTTCCCACACCTGGGTTCAGGTTTTCATTAGTGTCCCTATTTAGTTCTGTGCTTATCAGTTGTTTAGTGTCGGGACATTAATTCAAGGTATGTGGTGTTTAGGATTTTAGTTGTGCTGTTATGATTTAATGCAGGAGTGTTTGCATGTTGTTTAGACCAAGTTAGAGTTGGTAATGTGAACATTCAGTTTTGTTGTTGATGGGTTGGGTTTTATGTATACCGGGTTATTTGCACGTTCTGGTTTATGTTCCTTGTGTATGAGTTTCCTCTGTCTGATTTTGTGTTTTGTTAATTCAAGTTCCCAGTTCTTGTGCCTGTCTTGCCTGTCCTGGATGAATAAAACCCATTGTAAAGAACAAGTTCTCTGCGCTTGTGTCCTCTGTCGGCTTGAGAGCCGAACCCTGACACTCACATACTGTAAGATACCACACATGACCTCACATAGTGAACTGTAATATACCACACCTGACCTCACATAGTGTACTGTAATATACCACACCTGACCTCACATAGTGTACTGTAATATACCACACCTGACCTTACATAGTGTACGGTAATATACCACACCTGACCTCACATAGTGTACTGTATATACCACACCTGACCTCACCTAGTGTACTGTAATATACCACACCTGACCTCACATAGTGTACTGTAATATACCACACCTGACCTCACTACTGTAATATACCACACCTGGCCTCACATAGTGTACTGTAATATACCATACCTGACCTCACATAGTGAACTGTAATATACCACACCTGACCTCACATAGTGTACTGTAATATACCTCACCCGACCTCACATAGTGTACTGTAAGATACCACACCTGACCTCACTTAGTGTACTGAAATATACCACACCTGACCTCACATAGTGTACTGTATATACTACACCTGACCTCACATAGTGTACTGTATATACCACACCTGACCTCACATAGTGTACTGTAATATACCACACCTGACCTCACATACTGTAAGATACCACACATGACCTCACATAGTGAACTGTAATATACCACACCTGACCTCACATAGTGTACTGTAATATACCACACCTGACCTCACATAGTGTACTGTAATATACCACACCTGACCTCACATAGTGTACGGTAATATACCACACCTGACCTCACATAGTGTACTGTATATACCACACCTGACCTCACCTAGTGTACTGTAATATACCACACCTGACCTCACATAGTGTACTGTAATATACCACACCTGACCTCACTACTGTAATATACCACACCTGGCCTCACATAGTGTACTGTAATATACCATACCTGACCTCACATAGTGAACTGTAATATACCACACCTGACCTCACATAGTGTACTGTAATATACCTCACCCGACCTCACATAGTGTACTGTAAGATACCACACCTGACCTCACTTAGTGTACTGTAATATACCACACCTGACCTCACATTATGTACTGTAAGATACCATACCTGACCTCACATAGTGTACTGTAATATACCACACCTGACCTCACATAGTGTACTGTAATATACCACACCTGACCTCACATAGTGTACTGTAATATACCACACCTGACCTCACATAGTGTACTGTAATATACCACACCGGACCTCACATAGTGTACTGTAATATACCACACCTGACCTCACCTAGTGTACTGTAATATACCACACCTGACCTCACATAGTGTACTGTAATATACCACACCTGACCTCACTTAGTGTACTGTAAGATACCACACCTGACCTCACAAATCCCCAATAAGGTCTCACTTTGTCCTGGAAGTTCACATTCAACCGACATTAATCTTTCAGAGGTCTCATGCTTCGTCTGAGCACTCGTTCATGAATAGTAAAGCATTTGATATGGATGCCGCAAACCCATATTTATCTCATGCTAGCTCAGCGGCGCTTGAATAAAGCGATGCGATCCATTCTCTCAATCGCCATAATCTGACTCAGAACCTCCCACCATTCAGAGGCTCAGATGCCTCAGCGGTTAATTGAATAAAACTGTCATTTGGCAGTCCGTTTGTCTGGTATTATTTCATATTTCAGAGTTTCAAAGAAAATGCTCCAGAAGGGTTCTGTAGGGATAGACCTTTTAGTAGGGTGTAGAACCGTGTTTGAAACAGTATGGTTGTTCATAAAGAAACCTGAAATAATCGGGCGCACAGTGTTTAATTTATTACTCAAACAAAAAACAGGTTCCCCTGCCAAAACAAGACCAGATTAAAATGATCTAGTCCAGGATGGTTTCGGGTACAGGGGAAGTTCCTTAGTATAAGTGAAAGGATAATATGTGTCAATCCAAACAATGCAAATAGACAAACCGGAGAGAAAGTTTAAATGGGGAATATCTCAGACACTGTGAACTGGTTTCATTATAAAAAAATCAAAACATTCGCTTTTCTGATTGTATTTATGCAAATCTTACCCTCATATTACCCTGTTAATATCTTGATAACCTTACTTTGTAAAAGGCATTGGAAAGAAGAGTAACTGGGAAGCCAAGAAAGTTCTGTAATGGTATTTCATATCTCCCAGCATGCTTCATTTCAGATTTTCAGAATTGTTTTAATATCTTCGTTTTAAATGTAACGCATACTGCCAGGATGATTAATTATGCTACAGGATGAATAATAAGAAATACATAATCTGTTAGTAGTTGGATTCATCGAGCCCGTTACTGCGATGATCCAGTTTAAACGTAATCATTCTGGTTGTGGATGGCGTGTGGTGTAGGCAAAATGTTTCATAGCTCCTTGTGTCGTGTGCTTTAGCGTAGCGCCTCACATTGCTTAGGGCAATGATTAGCCACAACAGACGGTCGCTCTTCCTGCCACAGAGCCTGTGACGCTCCCCAAACACTTCAGCACACCCCTGACCCCGGTCACCCCGGTTTGTTTAGCCTAAAGACGACAAAACAGCCCCTTTCACCTGGTCAACAGGATATCGTAGAAATAGGAGGATGGAGGAGAGGGGCCTAGGTGAGAAGAGGAGTGACGGTACCTGTTTTGGAGCAGGGCACTCACTGGTTGGGACATATGGTGTGAGCTGGTGGGTCCCCTCTAACGCCCTCGGATCTCACAGATATGTGTCCTAATCCGGACTAACTCTGTCACAAGCAGCAAGCTTACACGTCTTACCCCATAAGGGAGTCTTCCCGGCTCCATAGGATCTGTCTCCTTCACGCTATCTCACCTCACATGCCCTCTGTATAGCCTGCCATGCACACATTTGTCTTATTCTTTCAAACCTATTTTCAATTCTTTACACTCTATATATCCTATGCCCATACAAAGAGGGAACAATTGTACTATAAAACATGCTCTGTAGTTTATTTTCAGTACCAACTGAAAAACGGAAACAGTTTTAGAAATTCATTATATGTCACGAAACCAATGAAAAAGATTGTGACTTGGAAATAATAACCAACACTGAGTACCCAGATCCAGTGACTAAAATATACACAATCACTTTTTTTATTATTTGCCATTTTCTCAGTTTATAATAAAAGCCTTTATGGAAATGAATGACCTACAGGCACCTCAAAAACAAACATTAGTAAATAAGATACATGTGTTGTTAAGGTTCATGTTTAGTGTAAGTTTGGCAGGTGTTTTATTGTAATAGACTCCTCAACTTGCTGAGGTTTTATGATACACTTTGGAAGACAACCAATTCAATTAAACACTCGTGCAAGATTATGTAGGTTTTTGACCACATAACTATACACATGAAAACGTTTCTGTAAAGCAGTAAGCACATATAAACTCTTCTGTCAAGCATTTAGCGCTTGTATACTCCTCTTTCAAGCATTAAGCACATGTAAACTCTTCTGTCAAGCATTCACCTGTTTTTCAGGATCTTAAAGCAGCGATTTGAGTTGCAGTCAAATTATGCTGCTATAGGAATATATCACACGACGACAACTTTCAAGCATGTGCAACCTACATTAGAAATGAGCATAACCACAGCATAATATAAACTATACCAACTTTGTCAATAACAAGTGAAAGAAGTCCAAATTGTAACAGATTTATTAAAATATACATTTGTCTAGTAAATTATATATTAACCTTTAAATGTTCAATAATATTCAATAAAATAATCAATAAAATTTGTACACACAAATAAAAATAAAATACTTTTAACTGCAAATTTTTTGCTAATCTGTCTAAGAAATAGGACAATGATGGGAATGTTTTTGACCAATTTCATTCCACAAGCTTGGTCATATTTAGCTCATCAGACATTAACTTAGCTCACTAATAAACACTGATTAGACATTTGGTTGCATTCGTTTTTTGATGTGTCTTTGATGTATAGTTTGACTCTCCTTCCTACATTTGAACCCTGCACCTCCTCTCCCCGTTTTCTCACATACATTTCACATACGTGTTTTGCCAACATCTCGCCAAACGGTTAACGGTGACACGGGCATCACACGTTAACTTACAGCGTTACAGTATTACCATTTAGATAACATTTGGACCTGCTTACTGCTGTGTTCCACACGTGGGGTCTCGTCGTCGGTGTGGGATTATCAGGCTAGTCAAGGGATAAGAGAGCTCCTGTAACTGGTGTCAGATTAACAGATACGCGCGCCTTAATAAACTGTCTGTAATTTAGACATAAGTTGTCAATAGCCCTCCCCCTTGCCAAACCCCCCCTGCCACACCCCTCCCATGGCTACAGTCCTCAGCAACACCGTGAGGAGTCTGACTCTGTACCCCGTTCAGTTCAATTGGTCTAAGTCATTAACAGCAGTCCCATGTCATTCACCCCCAAGCTACATTTATCTCCAGATTTTTGCGTACCTTGGAAAGTATTCGTATCTGCACCATGACATAGCGTGCCCTTTGGTATTCAGCCGCAGCTCAACTTTGACACTTTTTGCCATGGCAACCGTTCTTCTTTTTTAATTTGCATACTTGCAGATAACGGCAATTATTTTACCTCCACAGCATAATTAGTTCAGCATGAATAGGTTGAGTGACCCCAGCCGACCATCTTCTCCCATGTGAAGTCTGTGTGCCAGAAGAAAGAGGATGTCTCTGGAAAGCTTAATAACAACACGCGTATTCAATAGTGTACAGATAGGCAGCAGGTTCTGGATCTGACATGTTCATAAGCCTTAAAAAGACCCGTCTGAATAGAACAAAATATACGCACGTCTAAAAGACATGAGAGAAAAACAGGCAGACAGACAGACAGACAGACATGGGAAATGTACAGGCAGACAGACAGGGGGACAGGGGAGAGATGCAGGCAGACAGGGGGACAGGGGAGAGATGCAGGCAGACAGGGGGACAGGAGGACAGACAGGAGGACAGACAGGAGTAGACAGACAGCAGTAGACAGACAGGAGTAGACAGACAGGAGGACAGACAGGAGGACAGACGGGGAGTAGACAGACAGGAGGACAGACAGGAGTAGACAGACAGGAGGACAGACAGGAGGACAGACAGGAGGACAGACAGGAGTAGACAGACAGGAGGACAGACAGGAGGACAGACAGGAGGACAGACGGGGAGTAGACAGACAGGAGGACAGACAGGAGGACAGACAGGAGGACAGACAGGAGGACAGACGGGGAGTAGACAGACAGGAGGACAGACAGGAGGACAGACAGGAGGACAGACAGGAGGACAGACAGGATGACAGACGGGGAGTAGACAGACAGGAGGACAGACAGGAGGACAGACAGGAGGACAGACAGGAGGACAGACAGGAGGACAGACGGGGAGTAGACAGACAGGAGGACAGACAGGAGGACAGACAGGAGGACAGACAGGAGGACAGACAGGAGGACAGACGGGGAGTAGACAGACAGGAGGACAGACAGGAGGACAGACAGGAGGACAGACAGGAGGACAGACAGGAGGACAGACGGGGAGTAGACAGACAGGAGGACAGACAGGAGGACAGACAGGAGGACAGACAGGAGGACAGACAGGAGGACAGACGGGGAGTAGACAGAGACAGAGGTAAAGAGGGATCAGGATAAAGAGAGGGATGAAAGGATTGAGGTGGTCGATACTTTGGCTCCACTCCCAGACTGAGAGATGACACTAAATCTGTTAATTCTCCCAGTCCTCCTCCCTTCGCCCTCCTCCCCTCTTCTCTCCTCTCTTCTCTCCCCTCCTTCTCCCTTCTCCTCTCTTTCCTCCGATCACCCGGCCCTCCCCTTTTTTGGGGGATTAGGGATTATATTCATAGTACTCTATAAAGCCTTTTAACACTCACTACCTAATACGATACACACATTATGGTCGTGTAAAGCAATTCTAGAGAGATTCATTCAGCATAGAGATTTTCGTTGTTTAAATTGACTTCACAAAACATTCACATGATAATGTAGAACCCTAAAAACAACAACTGACAAACCTATTACGAATACTAAACATACTAAAGTAGATCTGTGATATTCTGTGAGACCTGTTATGTTCTGCGAGACCTGTCAAGTTCTGCGAGACCTGTCACGTTCTGCGAGGCCTGTCACGTTCTGCGAGACCTGTCACGTTCTGTGAGACCTGTCACGTTCTGCGAGGCCTGTCACGTTCTGCGAGGCCTGTCACGTTCTGTCTGCTGTACACTCTATGAGCATAATAAGATGACAAGACGTTTTTCAAACGATATTGCTTACTGGGTAGGTATTACTCAACACTTATCACACACATCGGTGAATAGCTGCCGTTTCATTTCAGTACTGTACTAGCAGTTACTAGTTAGAGTAGAGTACACTAGAGCAACAACATAACAGACGTTAGAGTGAACCATGTAGCCATGAGCTGAACGAAGCAGCTGTCTCGGTTCTGTGAGAGCCCTGAAGGTAGTCAGAGACATTAGGGTGTTGGTTCCCATGAGCTCGTTCCTGACCTTTACGGTATAATTAGATTAAATAAAATTGCTTCATATCATTGCCCCAGCTTACATAAACTGTTGTCTTGGTGACTAACATAAACCTATTATTTATATCGATTTTTAGAGAATTGTCACAGATTTTTTTACACTCATTGTTCAAGGCCAAAGCTAACGGTGCCAGTACAGTTTCATCAAAAAGTCTGTTTTTTCAAACCTGTAATCACATTTTCAATTGACTAAGTTCAATGCACAAAATCAAAGAAATACCTTTCATATGAAGTTATTGTCTTTCACAATGCAATGCTCACAATACTTTTGAAATGCTTCTCATCTCATTTGCGTAAATACATTTGACCAACACTTAATCCAACTGATCTTAATGGTTAATCACTGAACCGTTTGGTAAACCAATATATTTTAGTTTCTGCAATAAACAGTATCAATTTTGAGAACTACAGAGATAAAATGTGTTTTTGTACAAACGTATAAATTAACCACACATGATGAATACTCGTTATTGCTAATCGATTTCACTGAAATGAGATGTGGATGAGAATCTATGGCCAAATGCTCAAGACAGGCTTGATCCAAATTACATGCAATGTAATGTGTGCACTACTGTAAATGTTATGTTTTGTTCTAATTTAGTTACATACGTAATAGAAATTATACCTATGTTACAATTATATCTGAAAAATACGTAAAAACTAATTTGCCCAAATGATTGTAGAGGATGTCTTCATTGATCCTTTACATGTACTTGATTACACATAGGATGGATATTTTGGAAATTATAGATTATGTAAATGTAAGTACGGTAATGTGATGTGTAGTGTGTCTCGCCTAATGTGAAACTGTGTAATCTTTCTATTACAGTATAGTACTGTAGCATATTAATTTCAGAACTTCTAAGGCCCATTTGAAACATGTATCTTGCATTGTTTGCTGTTGGATGAACTGAATGTTAAAAGTACTAAACTGAAAGAAGATCATACTGTTGTGTTTCGGTGATTAAACCAAATGTTCCCATTACATATTACAATAATATTGTGTTTGAAACAATGATTATGTGGACTGAAAGCATTGAATCAGGTTTTGAAAGAATGACTAGGTGCGTTACAAGTGTGATCAGTTTGGATCTTTGTACTAAGAGTTTTGAAAATGTACACCTTACTTGTGAAAATAGTACCAAAGCGAATAAAAAAACTGTAAGAGTGCTTTTATTAATAACACTGCATCAACTATGATGTTTTCATCCGATTAATACTTCAATTCCAGTTTTTTGTGGGTGGCAGTTTCTCACGACACCCCGCAAAAAAATCCTTGCCTGGATTTATTGTGACTATAAACTGATTATGCAACAGCGAGTTCCACCACTCTGTTTTATTTTAATATGACTGTTCATTACACCGATCCTGGACTTTCAGAAAACCACCGCCACCACCAGATCCGATTCTTTGACTGTCTACAGCGCTGTGTGTGTGTGTATGTGTGTGTGTGTGTGTGTGTGTGTGTGTGTGTGTGTGTGTGTGTGTGTGTGTGTGTGTGTGTGTGTGTGTGTACAGAAAAGGCATGCTGCATATGTGTTTCTCATAAACGTTGTGAGACCCACGTAAATACACATATACACGGTGCCAATGATTGGGTCCGTCTAACGGTGTCTATAAAACAGATGGATCCGGGGCAGGTGCAAGAAGCTTTAGTTGTGGGTTGACAGTTTCTAATGGGTTAATCGTGTGTATAGATGCCGTACAGTGGGAGCATCGCACAGCGTTCATCCATTTATCGCCAGGCATCTCCCTTTACTCTGCCCACACATGTTCTCTCCTGTCCTTATTTTCCCAGAACCCTCTGCCATATGTGATGTTGCCTGGTAACGGGATATTAATGATTAGACACGTGTCTACTGCTACGGATGTTGTGTCCTCGGAAACAAACTGGAGGAGAGACGAACAGAGACGCGAGCCAAGAGCCAAAGAAGTGTGAGACTTTTGTAAAGGGTTGCGTTCAGTCAAATGCAGGTATCACTGTGTATTTTGTGCTTTTCTAACATTATGTGGTAAGTTGTAATTTACCTTGAGTTCACTGACATTAATTAATGTAAATGAGTGTTTGCTAAATAACAAGAATTGGCATACGTATTGCATAAGTGAATAATTGTGAGCCTCTATTAGGAAATTGCTGTCACAGAGATATTGGCCAACTCAGAGTAGAAACACGCAGACACATCAGAAACTCTTTAAATTATACTGTATTAAAACTACTACTTGAAAAAATGTAGGAAAAGGTAAAGGACAAACATGACAAATATTTGGAATCTGACTGACCCTGACAGCATTAGATTGGAACTGAAACACTGTGGTAATAATTTTTTAGCTTAGTCAGTAAATTAAAATGAAGGTAAACGTGGCCTGATATCACTCATTCAGTCTTCAGAATGTCCAAAATAAATTGCGTACACCAACAGTAGAAAAAATGAATTTTTTTATCTCTTAATCACAGTGATTTACTACCCACCGAATTAAAGACTATAATAAAAGAGATTAACAGAAGATTCAGTACTCTCTTAGCAGACTCGCGTCACTCCCGTTCCATCAACCACTCCAATCAACCCATGAACATGAATCACAGATGACTGTAGGAAACATTTTATCCATAATATATGTCTAATTTCTTAATTGTCCCCCACAAGCAAAATCAAGGAGGAAATCTGTTTCCATCCAATTATGCGTATGTCACCTGATATATTTGACTGAAGCTGCCTGATTTTAACAGAACTAAGATATTTGATGCTTCTTGCAATAGAGACACATATTTACACTACATGGCCAAACGGTGGCGCTAACACAAAAAAACACCATAAGGTCATGCTTCACAAACCCTAAAGGTTCACTATTATGTACATGTCTCTGGCACAACAGGAAATGCAAACACTTTTACTATCTGAAAAATGAGTTTGAATCCAGAACAGTTCACGAAAAAAACTAAAACTTTCCAGTCAAATGAAACAGAAATATAAAATATTAATACCGGATTTCTCTCCTGCTGACAGAAATTGGGTCCAATTAAGAAAAACCTTCTAAAAACAGTATCTATAGTGTATTTCAGTAATGAGAGGTTCAATATAGTTGGGAGCGTTGATAGATTTCTGAGAAGCATCTTTCAAAGTTTTAATGACAGTGTTTGTAAGCACAGCTGTTTAATCTCCATTTGAATAGCCTGTTGTTGTAATGCCACCGTGCATTGGGCGCATACTGAACACAATAGCCAGCCAAAAGTCATATTTGACTCATTCCACCATCTTTAGAAATAGGGCCATGACATGGTTGCTAAGGACAACCAGCAAAGACTGCTTCTCAGTAGCTCGTGTTTTTTTTTGGTGTTCTAGATTACGGATGTTTTCGTCTGTGGCTCTTCGTCCTCTCATTCCTGGCGTTTGGTCGCCCCCTGCTGTTCAAGGGACTGACAGGCAGTGTTCCGTAGATAGAATGCATCAGAATTACTCTGTCTAAACGGCCAAATCAGGCTTGTAGGGGGAATTATTGGTAATTATTATCATCAACCAATAGTTAAAACAAATAGGACTTTCTCGTGTCTTCCAGTACAGCATTTTAATTCAGTCATACAGCATAATCATACAGAGTTTTGTAATTTTCTATAAAATATATTACACGTCCATGAAAGCAGAACTAGATATAAATAACCAAGTTGAACTTATAATAAGCGACAATTCATTTTTCCAAGTATCAACCACGGCGATCAAGGTTCACAGGGGTCAAAATGCGTTGCGTTTTCAGAAATAACATTCTAATAAATACATCATTCCATTCTTCGGTCCAGCTTAGCCACACACCGTAGTTCTAGACGAACAGCAATAATAGAAAATAAAGTTGAACTCTCCGCGACGATGATTAAAATGCTCTGACGTTTGGCCCCATAGCGATATATAGCATGACAGTGTTTCAAGTGCAGACAACAATCAACTCAGCAATCATCTAAAGTAGCAAATTCCCTTTCGAAAAGCTTCGAAACAGTCCAGCGGGTTTCCATTGAGAAGGGGACAGTGAAAGGGACAAAGACTAAGAGTAGTGTCCCAATAATCGTAAGGTTGGTCACTAACGCTCACCAACGTCTGCAGCATATTACACTCAGCCATTCACTTCCCCCTCCCCCCTCTGTCTCGATCGGTCCCCTCTATCCCTCGAGTACGGATTCTCTCTCACATCTCCCTCCCCTTCCACATTGGACGGAATGCTGCCCAGTTGTCATGACAACCTCCCGGCTGGTCGGTCTGAGGCAGGTGAATTGCACGGCGATCACAACAGCTCGCTGTTGCCAGGCGTCGGGTTTCCGCCGTCTGCGTGAGCACAGGATGAGAGACATAACCGATGAACATAATAAAAGCCACCGCTCCTACTTGCCCGGTAACAGCGGTTCTGTTAAAAATGACATTCTGACCAAAGTGGGAATTGAAAACACAAAACGTTGTTTTGTCGGAGACACACAATCAAACACACAAGGAGTGAGACTGAGGGAGAGAGAAAAAACAGATACCAGGATAGTCCAAGGATTTGTTCCGGTTCTGAGGCAGTCTAGGTTTTTTCACAGGGGGGTTGCGATTCGGGGGCTTTTCAAGATTATTAGGGCTTTCCCTGTCGGTGCCTGAGGTAGAGGAAGTTAGGAGACACAAGGCATCAGTCAAGACAGGTTGTGACCATGAGACGCACAACCACAGACAAACCCACAGGCTGAAACAGACGGACAGACGGTTACCCGTGTCACAGGAGAACGCCTTCCTGTTCCTCTGGGGTTTCACCGGGGCTTGAGATCTCATTACTTCATCACCTGCAAACACCACAGACCAGCGTCAATCACACACACACACTCTCTCTGGCTGGAATTTCACACACCACAGACCAGCGTCAATCACACACACATACTCGCTCTGACTGGAATTTCAAAATGATATTGACAAATAGTGTTAACCTTGACTGACAGCCCTGTCAGCCAATCCCAGCAGTTGCTTGCCGAATGCAGATGGCGCAGGAGGCAGGGCTGGACGCTCGTTAGTGTACTCGTTAGGTGACGTCACATAGGATGACTTTGGCTGGAAAAAAAACAGATCTCAAAATCAACCAAAACGGGAATTTACATGAAACAATATTCCCAGAACCACGCCAGCGAGTCATTTAGAAGACAAAAAAGACATAACATAACAAAAACATGAGACACCTTTTCGGGAATGGGAGGAGGCTGTCCCTCTGCGTCTCTGCCTCTCTCTTTCTTTTCCATTCTCACACCATCCCTCTCTCCGTCCGCCTCCTCCTCGGCCCCTAAAGATAAAGAATCCATAATAATATCACGCTCCATAATAAATAATGAAACGGATTAAACAATCCAGTACGCAGTACCAGAACTCTCCTGTAGATGTCGCTGTCTCAGTTTGGCCAGGTTAGGTTTGCTGCTCTGGGGAGGAGGGTCTGGTTTAGACAGACTGTTGGAAACCCATCCAGCGGACACACCTCCTCCGGCCCTCCACCCCTCCTGACCCACAGCAGTGTCCGAACGCAGATTTCTGTCCGTCCGCGCGTCCAGGTGCTTCTGTCTGCCCGCGGTCTCCTCCGCGTTCTTCTGGGAGTCCGTCTCACTCTTAGGCGATGGAGTCCTGTCTGACGGGTACGGGGGCAGTGGCCTCTGAGATAGGTGTTGCCCCTGAGCCTGTCTGTCCGTCTGTCTCCCTGACTGCCTGCTTTCTATCCAGTTTCTGTCTGCCTGCATGTCTGTCGGCCGTCCCTCGGCCCACATTCTGTCTGGCTGTTGACGACTCGCCATCCACTGCCGGTCTCGATCGAACTGCCTGTCTATCTGCCTCTGTGTGTGTCTGTCCACTGTCCACTGTCTCTCCGACTGTCTGTCTGAATTCCTGCTCTCCGTCCAATAGCGGTCGGTCTGTCTGTCTGCTGTTCTGACCTCGGTCAACGTTTTGTCCGACAGCCTGTCTTCTATCCAATGTCTGTCTGTCTGCATGTCAGCCTGTCTGTCTGAATGTCTGTCAGCCTGTCTGTCTGAATGTCTGTCTGAATGCATGTCGGACGGTCTTATTGAAGTCCTATCTCTGTCTGGGTGATATCCGTCTGTCCACGGCCTGTCCAACTGTCTGTCTTCTGCCCAACGCCTGTCTGTCTCCAGAGGCGGCACGGGTTCTGTCTCCAGCTCTGAGGACTGCAGACAGAAAAAACAAACCAAAAAATTAAACCCTGTCGTCACTCGAAGACCCGACGTCACAGACGCAGCTGTACTGGTGTACACTCCTGTCTCCTAGCAGACTGCACCTGGACGGTCGAGAAGATTGGGTGCCTACTGCCAGGCATGCCAGGCTGGGGTCGTAGGCTCTGCCCAGGCTGAAGGTTGACCCCGATGACCTCTTCCAGCCTTTTGTCCTCCATCTTCCCATCAGCCACCTCGCCCGGAGTGTGAGCCCTGGCAGCGGATGGAGGAGGCTGCAGAAGCGTGTAGACGTTCTCAGTAGCGGTCCTGAGAGGAAGTAGCGGAGAACACGGCGAAAAGGACAGATAGACAGTCACAGTCAGACCTCTCTACCGGATCGAATGCAGACAAGGAATGCTCACTAGGTCAGAACGCTTTTCTCTGATAATCTAAAATAATGTTCAAACACTAGAATTGGCTCGACTTGCGTCATTCGGACGTGTTTATTCGACTGGCAGCTTCTACCACGTCGTTCTGTTGCATCTCATACTTCGAGCGCTCAAAGGGCAACAGCTGCCAGCTACATCTGTGTACACACGATGTCATATGCTGTGGTCTGGGATGCTGTGGTTGGGGACGTTAATACAGAGCTACGGCACAGCTCTGCCTAGCCCGCAGGGCCACATGTGCGTACGCTTGTAAAACTCACAGATGGACCGCGAAAGACACGATGGACACCGGGCAATACCGAGACATCCATCTTCGAAAAGGGGTGGGTTGTGTACATATGTCAGAAAATGACAGTGAATATTATGTGACTGATACAAATCACACCGTGGTCATACAGCTGCATATATTATACCTAAGTGTGTGTGTGTGTGTGTGTGTGTGTGTTTTTGTGTGTGAGATACTCAGGATCCACAAACCCTGTGGGTGCCGTAGCAACAGTGCGACACTCCTCCCCACAGCCGTCGCCGACAGACTCTGGCCCCTGATTGGAGAATGTTGAGTTTCGGTTCCTACGGAAACCAAAGATGGCCAGCACATTGCGTCTCTTCTTTCGTCTGAGAGAGTGGGCTTTATGGAGAGAGGACAGCTGACTGTTGAGGGGTCAGAGAAAGGGAATATTGAAAGGAGCCAAACAGAACATAAAAGGTTTCAAAAAACATATATACTAAACTAAATGGCCAAAGGCATAAACTGTAAAAATAAGTTTTGCAAAAGCCATTTTGGTTAGTTTGTTTGTCCCTAGTCAGCACCCCTACTTGTGCTTACTCACTTGGTCATCAGATTGGGCTACTGCCTCCATGAAACTTAATAACACTTCCTGCCAGCTAGACGTTGCTAGGATACTGCCCTTGGCACCCAATGCTTCATCCAGACTGCATTCATTTAGGAATATGTTTAACGGTAAATGTAATAATGCTAAAAGCGTGTACTTAACCAGATGATCTGCTCTCTGGGTGTCCTTTAGCATGAACCGACATTAGTCTACCAGTCTGTGACAGGTGGCGAGGGTGCACTCTAAAACCAAGGCAGAGCCCAACAAAATATTTTACACACGTACTCGTTTGAAGTAAGGCTGTCCCAGAAGACTTGGGTGGTGGTTACTTCATGTATTGGCATTTCAGATTAGATTCAACTTTATAGTCGGAGAAAGCGGCAAAAGGAGAGTACAAACAGCATGAATTGTGCAGTGTGTAAGGCAAGAGGAGTGCAAACGATATGCATTGTGCAAATGGCAAATCAAGTAAATACATTTGCAGTGTGTAGGGAAGTTTACCGAAGGGTTTTAGAGTTCAGCATGTTAACAGCTTTACATCAACTTGCTCCCACCTACCTCGCTGAATTAGTCCAGCCATACATACCCACGCGTAACCTTAGATCAAAGGATGCTGGTCTCCTAATTGTACCTAAAATTTCTAAACAAACAGCTGGAGGTAGAGCCTTCTCCTATAGAGCTCCTCTATTATGGAATGAGTTGCCAATCTGGGTTAGAAATGTAGATTCTGTTCAAACCTTTAAATCACAAAAAAAAACATATCTTTTCAGTAAGGTCTATGGTTGAGTGTAATATGGCCCAGGGTACGAAGGTTGAACGGAAGGCTCGGATCTCATTCTGCCCTATTGTCTTTGCCTTGCGGGTTCACATCTCCCCTGGGGTGTCCTCTCGATTGCTGCCTGGGGGGTGGAGTCACTGGCTCGCTATGGTTCCCTGTTGTTGCCTCTCGAGTAGCTTTTTGAGCAAAAACGATACCTCCAGGCTGCTGCCTGGGGGGTGGAGTCACTGGCTCGCTATAGCTCTCCTTTGTTCGCTCAATCCGAGTAGCTAGTGAACAAACTCTGATTATCCCAGTTAACTGTGGGGAGGAGTCACTGGTTCGCTATAGCTCTCCTTTGTTCGCTCAATCCGAGTAGCTGGTGAATTAAACTCTGATTATCCCAGTTAACTGTGGGGAGGAGTCACTGGTTCGCTATAGTGCTCTGTTGCAGCCTCAATTCGAGTAGCTTTGTGAGCAAAAACTAAACCTCCCATATGCTCCTCGGAGTGTGGATGTCACTGGCTCGCTATAGCTCTTGTTTGTTCCACCAGCTCGAGTAACTTTGTGAGCAAAAACTAAACCTGCCCGAGTGGTCATGGTCGATTGGCGTCCCTGGGTTGATGCTCGGCATAGTGGGTGGGTGTTTTCCGGCCTATTGGGCCCTGTTTCGGGGTTTACCCTGTTCAGGGCCCCAGCTTCACTGGACCCCCCTGTCTCATTCTAAGATCTATGCTGCTATATTATGGTGCCGGGGACGTAGGGAACCAGGGTGTCTAATCTTTCCTGTGTCCTGTCTCTACTAACATCTGTCTGGACTTGTCCTGGGTTTACCCGTTCATGGCCATTGTCTCACTAACCCCCCTGTCTCCTTTTAAAGTATTATGTTCGGTATACTATTGTGCCGGGAACTAGTGTCCAACCTTTCCCTGTGTTTGTGTCCACTTCTGTCAGGGGGACCGCTCCAGCTTGGAGCATATGCTGGATCCTCCCTGGGGCCCCTGACTGTGCGGCTGACAGAACAGCTGATGCAACCGGAGCTTCTTCCTCCAAGTCCTATCAAATCCATCATCCCTCCTGGACATCCCGGACTATTTTGCTTTCTCAGTTTTTCACACCTCGCTTGTTGTACTGTCATAAACTGACCCAGCCCAGCCAGAAGAGGACTGGTGATCCCTCAGAGCCTGGTTCCTCTCTAGGTTTCTTCCTAAATCTGACTTTCAGGGAGTTTTTCCTAGCCGCCGTGTATCAACTTGTTCAACTTGTTGATGTTTGCTCTGTCGGATTCAGGCTGGTGATTGTAAAAGCACTTTGTGACAACTTTTGTTGTAAAAAGGGCTTTATAAATAAATTTGATTGATTGATTGATTGAACAGCAGGTTGAAAGAAACTGTTCCTAAGCCTGCTGGTACGGGTGAGTAGAGATCTGTACCGCTTGCCTGAAGGCAGGGTGGGACAAACAGTTTATGGCTCGGTTGTGAGGGGTCCCTGATAACGCCAGAAAGCGCTTTTGCTGATTGTCTTTGATGGCGGGACTGGTCACCACATGCCGCAGGGACTGGTCGGCCGCAGAGCACACGTTGTACCAGACTAAGGCACAGTTGGTCAGAATGCTGTCGACCACGCAGCGGTGAGAGTTTTTCGGCAGAGCAGTGACTCCCGTAGCGCGCCATTTACAAACCTGTTGCCTAAAGGTCGTTGGGAATAGATGGGCACAGAGACAGCGAGAGAAAGGTTCACCTGTCAGGGAGAACCCGTTTGGTGTAGAAATCTGGGAGTCCATCGTCCAGAGTTGTGACAGCTCCGTTCTCAGTGCAGTGCTGTGGACAGAGAGGAAGACCCATTCTGTGACTGACAGTTCTGTTGTGATTCAAAACTTCTAATGTTCTGTTAGTAATTGGGGAACATATTAGCTTCAGTGGATTTAATCTAATCTGAGTACTTTACTCGGAATGAAATACCCTGGATCTAATCCAACTTTTAGCAATATGCAGGGACATTTGTCTCGAGTCAAATGAAATTATTTTGTAATATAATTTCTTAAAGGGTGGATTCACCCAGATGACCTTATTACATTTGTCTTTTTATCCTGTGACCAGTCAATGTTCAACAAAAGCACAAAAAAATTAAATATGATAAGTGAAGATATATTATAATTAATGCATTGACCATTTCAATTAAATTTTTCCTAATCTGATTCTTCAAATCTTCTATATGTGCATTAATCCGCTTCACAATGAATTTCAAACACCTTCTGAAGATTTTCACAAGATGGTACTACAGTGAACCAGACATTGATAGCATTTCACCCACAGATGTTTTCAAAGATGTTTCAAACAAAAACCAAAGTGTATATTGCTGTCAGTATTGTGAATATTCTCCGTACAGGGTTAAACATGAATAATCTCATGACAACGGAGGTATTGTAATAGATACATGCACATCCAAACACACACACAACACACACACAGTTAGAAACTTGTATTCACTATCCAGATCAGTCAAAACAATGACTATGCTATGTTTCATGGCAGTAAATATACAGTAAATATATCTCCAGACTATACGGGAAACATAAAGCAGTCGCAGTTCCAGGGACAGACTTCTGCAACTTCTGCAAGCTGACAGAGGCAGTACTCAAGTAGACTATTTGAACCATGCCAACCTGCTAATTAGAAAATAATATTATCCCCCAGAGACTCTCAGGAAATAGAAATTTGGTAAATACTGGATAGCTAAAATACATTTAGCATAAAAATAATACCTCAGATTTGACAAAACATCATCATTATCATTGTAGTATTTGCGTTGGTAACCTGTTTAGAACTGTTTCGTAATATATACAGTATATACTACCAATATAGTCTGACTAAATACTGTAGACAGTCTCTGAAATTACACTTTGCTTACTTTTAATGTTATTTTCATGTACAATTTAATTCAAAACACAGAAAAACATAATGACTGCTCTAGGCCTCCAGTTATTACCTACATGTATTTCCTATTAAGAAACAAACGTCTGCATAATAAAGCCACAACTTACATATTATAAATAAGGCACTTTGATCTTTAACACTTGTCACAATAAACCCTAAAACCATCCGTATCTGATCTTAAACATACGCAATATCTCTGTAAATCCATACATTTTTAACATTCATATGTCTTTAACTGTGTTTTCATGTCAGTAAATCCTTAAATGTACAATAATTTAGCTAATATATCAATGTCTTTACACTTTGGCACAGCAGGGGCCTTTCTGCACTTGAAATATTTAACATGTGAATATACTGTATAAGTGAATACAGATCGTGTATTTCCATAATTCATAGTGGAGTATCCGCGTAGTTCAGTAGTTCTATACAAGAAAGAGGCTGAGATAAGCATGGTCTTACCATGTCAGAGGGGGCGTGGTCTTACCCTGTCAGAGGGGGCGTGGTATTAACATGTCAGAGGGGCGTGGACTAACTGTGCCAGATGGGGCGTGGTCTTACCATGTCCGAGGGGGCGTGGTATAATCATGTCAAAGGGGGTGTGGTCTAAACATGTCAAAGGGGGTGTAGTCTTACTGTGTCAGAGGGGGCGTGGTCTTACCATGTCAGAGGGGGTGTGGTCTTACGATGTCAGGGGGGGGGGTGGACTCACTGTGTCAGAAGGGGCGTGTCCCACGCGATGCTTTCGCGGTGGCCTCGGCCTTACCCGCGTAACGTGGTGGAGAGGTGCACCCTGGGTTGGGAGCTCGGACAGCCCCTCCCAAGATGCAGAGCGGGAGAGGGCTGAAAAGGAAGAGGAGGCAGATGGAGGAGGAGAAGAGCTGGAGTCATCACACAAGCCTGAAGGAGAGAGAGAGAGATGAAAAGAAAGTTTCAGCATGTTTAAAAAGAAATGAAAGGGAGGCGGAGTTGGAAGGTCCCATAAGGGGTTCTGTGGAGCTGTCATCTGGGCTTCAAAGACTGTTTAAAAACAGACCTTGAAAGAAACTATACTGAAATATTATCTCATGGCACAAATGGGTTTATGCTGGCAAAATCAGCAGCCTATAATAGTCTGCACATAGAGAAATGAAATATAATGACAAAAGAAGAGAAAAAATTTAGAGAAAGAAAGGAGAGATAAAGTAGAGACAAGGCCGAAGAGAGGGGAGGGAAAATAAGAAGAAAATATATATAGAGGAAAGAAAAAAACAGAGAGCAAAATGGAGAAAAAAGGAAAGGAAAGAGAGTGGATAGAGAAAGAGAGAGAACATTTAAGAGAGGAGTTGGGTCAAATAGGCACAGCAGGACATGGACACTAATGGACCGGTGCTGAAATAGAGGGAGCAGGAGGGAACTTACTCAGCCGGGTGGACACTGGACGAATCCGTCTGGTTCTGGAGCTACGCTTCTTAATGGCTATTGTGTCCTGGAGAGGAAACAGACACATGTGAGAACACAGACACACACGCACACACACACACACGCACACAAAGACACACAAACAGAGACACACCACAAAGACACACAAACAGAGAGACACACACAAACAGACACACAAACAGACACACGCACACAGACACACAAACAGAGACACACCACAAAGACACACAAACAGAGAGACACACACAAACAGACACACACCACAAAGACACACAAACAGACACACAAACAGACACACAAACAGACACACAAACAGACACACAAACAGACACACACACAAAGACACACACACACGCACACACACACACACACGCACACAAAGACACACAAACAGAGATACACAAACAGAGAGACACACACAAACAGACACACAAACAGACACACAAACAGACACAGACACACAAACAGAGACACACAAACAGAGAGACACACACAAACAGACACACAAACAGACACACACACAGACACACAAACAGAGACACACCACAAAGACACACAAACAGAGAGACACACACTAACAGACACACAAACAGACACACACACACGCACACACACACACAGACACACAAACTGAGACACACCACAAAGACACACAAACAGACACACAAACAGACACACAAACAGACACACAAACAGACACACAAACAGACACACACACACCTCAGACAATCCCAAAACACACACATCACTAAATCACAGCACTCAGTTCTCACAATGCTGGTGCCGAGCTCCTCATCTGTGATGTCCAGAGAATCTCTGTGTCTGTGCGACCTCCGACCTGTCCCGCCATCACATGCTCCCTCCCAGCGCTTCACCTGGGATACCTGCCGCGTCTGATGCAAGGCGGAGACATCACACATCAATACATAAGAACTTCATTGTGCAGTTTGATGCAAGTCACTCTGTACACATGACAATAAAACTTTGAATCTTGAATCTTGATATTATACCATATACAACTGACAGACAGACACATGAGACAGACAGAAACAGACAAGAGACAGACAGACACACACACACAGGTAGATAGACAGACACTGAAAGGCGGGCCAGCCAGACACACAGACAGAGAGACACAAACAGAATGAGACCGACAGACACAGACATACACCAACAGACAGAGACAGACAGACAAACACACACAGACAGACACAGACACCCACAGACAGACAGAGACAGGCGGTCTGTACCAGGGTCTTGTGAGTGGCGTAGAGCTCCTGCAAGATCTGATCCACAATAGAGTTGGTGAGGTAGGAGACCACGGAGAGCTTCACCTCCCTGGGAACACAGTACGATAGAATGACTTCACACACACACACACACACACAACCACACTGATAAAAGGGAACACAGAATTCTCCACCGTTTACCCCCCCTCCCCACGAGCCCCTCCCCCTCTCTCACTCCAGCGCCCGGTGGATGTCCTGCGCTGCTCGCTCCATCAGGGCCGTACGGATGGCAGACCGGGGGATGGACAGGCGCTCAGACACCGACGACAGCGGAGGACTCAGGTTCTCGGCCGCCGCCGAGGTCAGCGGGCACAGCTCGCGACAGAGAGACACCATGGAGTCCACAATCACCTGTCGATCAACCCGGGACGGTTAAACCAGCACATAATCAATCGGGTCAGCCGGCCAAATCTGAGCGACAGCGGACCACCGCAGGGGTTCTATTAACGGAGGGGCACCTGGAGTTCTTTGTCCGCCGCCTTGGCCAGCTCTCCTGCCAGGGAGTCCAGCTTCTGCCTGACTGGCCCGTCCACGGACAACACATGGGCCAGTTCACAGAGAGAAGGGTACAGCTAGAGGGAGGGAGGGCTCATATTAATACACACACACACATAGTACGCACACACACACACACACACACACACACACACATAGAGGGAGGGAGGGCTCATATTAATACACACACACAAATAGTACGCACACACACACACACACACACACACATAGAGGGAGGGAGGGGTCATATTAATACACACACACAAATAGTACGCACACACACACACACACACATAGAGGGAGGGAGGGGTCATATTAATACGTACACACACCCATAGTGCGCACACACACACACACACACACACATAGAGGGAAGGAGGGCTTATATTAATACGTACACACACACACACACACATAGTACGCACACACACACACATAGAGGGAGGGAGGGCTCATATTAATACACACACACATAGAGGGAGGGATAGCTCATATTAATACGTACACACACACACACACACACATAGTTAACGCTGGTGCACCACCCATTCAGAGGAGCTGGAGAAACACTCACCGCCCGGGAGTTCCTGGCCTCCTTCAGCACTTGTTTAGCGGCCTGGATCTCCTCCATCTCGCCGACCCCGCGCAACGCGGACACCTGCTGCTGCACCCGGACACACAGCCGCTCCATCACCTGGGAGACACGTTGGAGTGGAGGGTCGATCACCGTTGTCACGCAGGTCATCACCACCGCGCACGCACGCACGCACACACACACACACACACACACACACACACACACACACGCGGCCGCGGCCCTGATGGCGGCTCAGCACACAGGGCCAAACGCCCGGACGGAGCAATCCTGCGGCTACCTGCTCGGCGGTGCTGGTGACAAGGCCCTGGTGCAGACGCAG